>CM075977.1:229475121-229539467 GCA_038087875.1 Malacoraja senta | reverse complement strand
GAAGAAACTGGAACACCTGGAGAAAACTCGTGGTCACAGGGAGAACATACAAACTGCACAGATAGCATCCTTAGTCATGATCGAACCCGGGTCTCTGGCGTTGTAAGGCAACAACTCTACTGCTTTACCAGCTTGCAGCCATAGAATCAATAGTGCTTTATTTGTCACATGGGTCAGGTGGTCAAAAAGGTTTTTGGCACATTGGCCTTCATCAGTCAGAGTATTGAATATAGAAGTTGGGAGGTCATGTTGCAGTTGTATAAGACGTTGGTGAGACCGCATTTAGAATATTGTGTTCAGTTCTGGGCACCATGTTATAGGACAGATATTGTCAAGCTTGAAAAGGTTCAGAAAAGATTTACCAGGATGTTGCCAGGACTAGAGGGTGTGAGCTATAAGGAGAGGTTGAGTAGGCTGGGTCTCAATTCCTTGGAGCGCAGGAGGATGAGGGGTAATCTTATAGAGGTATACAAAATCATGAGAGGAATAGATCGGGTAGATGCAAAGTTTCTTGCCCAGAGTAGAGGAATTAAGGACCAGAGGACAGAGGTTCAAGGTGAAGGGGAAAAGATTTAATAGGAATCCGAGGGGTAACTTTTTCACACAAAGGGTGGTGGGTGTATGGAACAAGCTGCCAGAGGAGGTAATTGAGGCTGGGACTATTCCATAGTTTAAGAAGCAGTTAGACAGGTACATGGATAGGACAGGTTTGGAGGGATATGGACCAAGTGCAGGCAGGTGGGAATAGTGTAGCTGGGACATGTTGGCCGGTGTGGGCAAGTTGGGCCGAAGGGCCTGTTTCCACACTGTATCACTCTATGACTCTATGCAACTGCACAGTGAAATTCGTTTTGCATATATTACATTTTGGGCACCGCCATTATTTGTGCAATAATTGAAAGTTCAAAGTCTGTTTGGCCTGCGCACTCGATATACTGGAGACGTTCCCTCGAACTGATGTCCCTCTCTTCTCCTAGACCGGCCATCTTTGTGTCACGGTGGTACCTCCTGCAGTCTACCTGAAGACACTGGAGGCATTACCCCGGTTCACCCTCCTACCGGTCCTTACTCCTCGCATCCGATTTTTCCAGTTCCTCCCAGTTACTCCATTCAAAGAGCCATCGGGCAGGTTCCCAGTCCCACCAACCAATAGCCTTCGGGCAGACTCTGTCGAGCCTCCAGGCGAGTTCCTGGTCCCGCTGGGGACCGCAGCGGGCCTGCCTGCCGGGAGCGTCCTGGCCCGATGCTTACCGGGAGCCTCCAGGAGGAGCCAATACACACACTGATTGAGGTCTACTGATGAGGAAGTTAAGGATCCATTTGCATGGGGATAGCTATATTTAAAGGTTGGATTGCTAGTGTAGGAGCACTGCTAACAGTGGCCTGGGTGCCTGACCACCAAGGAGTAGAACCAAATGGAACTGCGGAGAGAATAAAACTACTGCAGTGACTCATGGGTGATTGATCGTAAGATTTTGATTTTTACAACTTTATCATTGCAATGGGGTTTCTACAAATGGTATGTATGCAAGGTACATGACATTGGTTCCATTGCAATAAACAATGTGTCAAGACCGGATGAATTACTCCTTTAAGTAAAAATGCCTGAGATTGTTTCCATGTACATGCGTTGATATTATTGCATGAACAATGACAAACAATGAAAGGCTACATATGTGAAATATGTCATTATTTCAAACTTGCATTTGCTATGAGTTTAGTTAGGCATGTGTACTATCATGCATAGGGAGACAATTATATCCCTGCCCATTACTTGCCACTAAGGAGACATCCTCAGGATTGAGATCCTTTTATTTCAATTATTGTTTTAATAAATTGTTGTTAATTGTTGTTGTGATGGCTGAAACTGGTGCTTGGGATCACAACAAGATCATACCATACAATTTATATCTACTGATTATTTCCACACTACAATTTTATCTTTCATATGCTAATTCATGGTTAAACAAGAGTGCTTTATTCAGCATAAAAATCAATCTCTAAACAACAAGGAATATATGTAAAGAAAACATAATGAACAAGCTCTTCTGGTTATATCCTAATTAGAAACATAGAAACATAGAAAATAGGTGCAGGAGTAGGCCATTCGGCCCTTCGAGCCTGCACCGCCATTCAATATGATCATGGCTGATCATCCAACTCAGTATCCTGTACCTGCCTTCTCTCCATACCCCCTGATCCCTTTAGCCGCAAGGGCCACATCTAACTCCCTCTTAAATATAGCCAATGAACTGGCCTCAACTACCTTCTGTGGCAGAGAGTTCCAGAGATTCATCACTCTCTGTGTGAAAAATGTTTTTCTCATCTCGGTCCTAAAGGATTTCCCCTTAATCCTTAACCTGTGACCCCTTGTCCTGGACTTCCCCAACATCGGGAACAATCTTCCTGCATCTAGCCTGTCCAACCCCTTAAGAATTTTGTACGTTTCTATAAGATCCCCCCTCAATCTTCTAAATTCTAGCGAGTACAAGCTGAGTCTATCCAGTCTTTCTTCATATGAAAGTCCTGACATCCCAGGAATCAATCTGGTGAACCTTCTATGTACTCCCTCTATGGCAAGAATGTCTTTCCTCAGATTTGGAGACCAAAACTGTACACAATACTCCAGGTGTGGTCTCACCAAGACCCTGTACAACTGCAGTAGAACCTCCCTGCTCCTATACTCAAATCCTTTTGCTATGAATGCTAACATACCATTTGCTCTCTTCACTGCCTGCTGCACCTGCATGCCTACTTTCAATGACTGGTGTACCATGACACCCAGGTCTCATTGCATCTCCCCTTTTCCTAATCGGCCAACATTTAGATAATAGTCTACTTTCCTGTTTTTGCCACCAAAGTGGATAACCTCACATTTATCCACATTATACTGCATCTGCCATGCATTTGCCCACTCACCCAGCCTATCCAAGTCACCTTGCAGCCTCCTAGCATCCTCCTCACAACTAACACTGCCCCCCAGCTTCGTGTCATCCGCAAACTTGGAGATGTTGCATTCAATTCCCTCGTCCAAATAATTAATATATATTGTAAATAGCTGGGGTCCTAGCACTGAGCCTTGCGGTACCCCACTAGTCACTGCCTGCCATTCTGAAAAGGACCCGTTTACTCCTACTCTTTGCTTCCTGTTTGCCAGCCAGTTCTCTATCCACATCAATACTGAACCCCCAATACCGTGTGATTTAAGTTTGCATACTAATCTCTTATGTGGGACCTTGTCGAAAGCCTTCTGAAAGTCCAGATATAACACATCCACTGGTTCTCCCTTATCCACTCTACTAGTTACATCCTCGAAAAAGTCTGTAAGATTCGGCAGACATGATTTACCTTTCGTAAATCCATGCTGACTTTGTCCAATGATTTCACCACTTTCCAAATGTGCTGCTATCCCATCTTTAATAACTGACTCTAGCAGTTTCCCCACTACCGATGTTAGACTAACTGGTCTGTAATTCCCCGTTTTCTCTCTCCCTCCCTTCTTAAAAAGGGGGGTTACATTAGCTACCCTCCAATCCTTAGGAACTACTCCAGAATCTAAGGAGTTTTGAAAAATTATCACTAATGCATCCACTATTTCTGGGGCTACTTCCTTAAGTACTCTGGGATGCAGCCTATCTGGCCCTGGGGATTTATCGGCCTTTAATCCATTCAATTTACCTAACACCACTTCCCGGCTAACCTGGATTTCACTCAGTTCCTCTATCTCATTTGACCCTGCTATTTCCGGCAGATTATTTATGTCTTCCTTAGTGAAGACAGAACCAAAGTAGTTATTCAATTGGTCTGCCTTGTCCTTGTTCCCCATGATCAATTCACCTGTCTCTGACTGCAAGGGACCTACATTTGTTTTAACTAATCTCTTTCTCTTCACATATCTATAAAAACTTTTGCAGTCAGTTTTTATGTTCCCTGCCAGTTTTCTTTCATAATCTATTTTCCCTTTCCTAATTAAGCCCTTTGTCCTCCTCTGCTGGACTGAATTTCTCCCAGTCCTCTGGTAGGCTGCTTTTTCTGGCTAATTTGTACACTTCATCTTTTGTTTTGATACTATCCCTGATTTCCCTTGTTATCCACGGATGCACTACCTTCCCTGATTTATTCTTTTGCCAAACTGGGATGAACAATTTTTGTAGTTCATCCATGCAGTCTTTAAATGCCTTCCATGCATATCCACCGTCAACCCTTTAAGAATCAATTGCCAGTCAATCTTGGCCAATTCACGTTTCATACCCTCAAAGTTACCTTTCTTTAAATTCAGAACCCTTGTTTCTGAATTAACAATGTCACTCTCCATCCTAATGAAGAACTCAACCATATTATGGTCACTCTTGCCCAAGGGGCCACGCACAACAAGACTGCTAACTAACCCTTCCTCATTACTCAATACCCAGTCTAGAATAGCCTGCTCTCTCGTTGGTTCCTCTACATGTTGGTTTAGAAAACTATCCCGCATACATTCCAAGAAATCCTCTTCCTCAGCACCCCAGCCAATTTGATTCACCCAATCTATACGTAGATTGAAGTCACCCATTATACCTGTTTAACTTTGTTGCACGCATTTCTAATTTCCTGTTTGATGGAATTCACAGCATGTCCATAGACGTTGCCTTGGGGAAAGGGGATTAACCAGCTGCACTAACTCAGTGGGTCAGGCAGCATCTCTGGAGAAAGGGAATAGGTAATATTTCGAGTCAAAACCCTTTATCAGACTTAGCTTCAGGAACGGGGATTCTGGGGGTATGGGCCGGTGCAGAATAACACAGAGACTGCATCGATGACTCAGGAGATGGTCCATTGTTGGCTGGGGACGAGGTGAGAAGAATGGAATACAAATAGTGAAATTAGTAAGAGGACTAGGGTGGGGAAGGGACGGAGATAGAGGGAATGCAAGGATCCGGATCTGGATGTAGTACGGTGAAAAGCTCCAGGTAGAGCATCACTCAGCATTGGACAATTTGTTTTTACATTTTATCAAGCCATTTAATCAAGCCAATTAACCTACAAACCTACACGTCTTTGGAGTGTGGGAGGAAACCCACGCAGATCATGGGGAGAATGTACAAGCTCCATACAGACAGCACCCGTAGTCGGGATCTAACCCAGGTCTCTGGCGCTGCATTTTGCACCATGACTGCCAGGGTTACTTGAAGTTAGAGAAATCAATATTCATGCCGCTGGTTTGTAAACTGCCCAAACGAAATATGAGGTGCTGTTCCTCCAATCGCCAAGTCTACGCTTGGTCCCGGTGATATATAGGAGTCCACACCTGGAACACCGGATAATAATAATAATAATACATTTTATTTGTGGGCGCCTATACAAAAGTCTCAAGGACACCTTACAGAATATAACAGAGAAACATAAATCGGAGTAAAATAAGTTATAAAGACATCACCAATACACAAATTAAAGACAGAATTCGATTCAGACATAAAAAAATCAGAAACACAATGTGAAGAGAGAGCAGCGGCAGCTAAACCGCACCAGCGTCCACTCTCCCTTCCGACCGCCATCTTGGACAGAGACTAACATAGACACCACACACAAAAATCATCCCCCCACAATGGTTACCACTGTGGGGGAAGGCACAGTGTCCAGTCCCCAACCCCAGTTCTCCCAAAGTCAGGCCTGTTGAGGCCTCCGCTATTGCCTCTACGGAGGCCCGATGTTCCTGGCCGTTCTCGCCGGGTGCTGTTGCCCCGGCGTCGGGAGAGTCCTCTCAGCGGCTGGGCCACCTGGAACGGCCGATTCCCTACCGGAGTCCGTGGCTTCCGAAGCCGACAAGGCCGCGCCGGTTTGGAGCTCCCAGGCTCCCGATGTTAAAGTCGGCACCGCCCGCTCCGCTCCGCAGACCCGCAGCCCGGAGGTGTCGAACTCACGGTCACAGCTCACCGGAGCTCCAGCGCGTCGATCCAGCGCGGCGACCCAGGCAAGGCATCGCCCGCTCCGCTCCGTGATAGCGCTCCAGCGCTGTGCCGCCACCGAAGCCGAGGTGCTGGGCGGTCCCCATCAGGAAACGGCGCTCCACGCCCGCTGGTAGGCCACGAGGACGGGTCGACGGGGCAGCCCGGAGAAAAAGCTGCCTCCCCGACCAGGTAGGGACCTAGAAATAAGGTTACCCCCTTCACCCTACATTAAAAGACGATATCTCCCACAGACAGTACATAGGACGCACTAAAACTGCAAAAAAAAATTGAAATAAACGGATTGCTGCTGATTAGCAGCCGTTCCCCAAGATGGCTCCTCCTCAAAGGATACAGTAGATAAGGTTGGAGGAGGTGCAAGTGAACCTCTGCCTCACCAGAAAGGACTGTCAGGGTCCCGGGATGGAGTTGAGGGAGGAGATATAGGGACAGGTGTTGCATCTCCTGCGGTTGCAGGGGAAAGTAGCTGGGGAGGTGGTGGTTTGGGTAGGAAGGGATGAGTTAACCAGGGAGTTACCTACTATAACCTCACACTCTCTAAATGTACAGCCCTCTTCTCACTCTGCAGTAACCATGACATTATCATCAAACCCAACGACAAGGGAAGTGCTGTGGTAGTCTGGCGAGCTGACCTCTACTGCACTGAGGCCAGGCGCCAGCTCTCGGACACCTCCTCCCAAAGATCCTATAGCAAGCAAGATAGTGCACTCCTGCTAAAACCAATGGGCTGACGTGTAGTACGCAACGGAGCGGAATGTCAGCCTTTTCGTCGGCCATTTCAGTAAAGCCGACCCGACCCGACTTTGTAAATCCCTCTCGCAGTGTAATCAGCGTTGCGAGGGAACAGTTTGTGTGTGTGATATAGTGTTAGACCCATTATTCATAATTCTGTTCATTCATAATTCTGCTATTTTTTGTTAATGATTAATATGTCAATAAATTATAATTCTGTTAATTTTCTTTTTTTAATGTTTTTTTAAATTTTCTTTTTTTAAAGTTTAAAAAAAAATCTATTTTTAAATGGCTCATGTGCTGTGTTTGAGTTGATGTATTAAACTTGCACTCATTTGATCACACTGTTCACAACTGCGGCATTTGGTAAAATAATAGTAATATGGAGAATTCAGTTGCTCAACTCTTGGAATATTCCTTAATGTATTTTTGTGTCTATGGAATTGTTTTTCAACAATGAAATGGGTTTGGTCTTCCCAATAGCCAGAGAGTGGATGAGATCTGTCTGTAATGGTTGGGTTATCTCAATGAAGTATTTAACAAAATAAAATTTGTTTTGAGCAAGATTAATAAATGATGTATAACTTAAGGATGATTTTATTCAGCGACCTTACAACTGATTAGATTGTGTAGGAAAGAACACACATACACACGTATATGAATGTGATATAGATGTATATAATCATATAACACACACATATATATATATATATATATTCCTCCAGATTTTTATGTATAATGATAAACTTTATTTCGGACTCAAAGCACAGACCTGGGACAACATTACATGGGTGAGAGGTGGGCGGGCCGCTGATCGGCGGTGAGCGCTGGCCGGGCCGGATAGGGTTGGGGTTGGGGCTGGGGTGAGGACCGGTGCTGGGCTGCAGCCTCGCAGCCTTGCTGCCGGTACCGCCGCTGCTGCTTCCTCATCGCCATCTCTTCCAAAGATTTTGATGCAATTTACAGCAGAGCAGTATGCAACACTAGTAGATGTGGACGCCATGGCCAAAGCAAAGATAGGAGTGCGGAAACGGAAGCCGGTTACGGAAATGGGGCCGAAGATTACGCATGAATCTGCCCATGACCCTACTACGTCTTGTTCGTCGAGTGCACTATCTTGCTTGCTATAGGATCTTTGCCTCCTCCTCCCTATCCTTGGACCATGATCCCATAGATGTGCACTAGGCCATTATCTCACAGTCCGTACCCGATTTTATCACTTGCTGCTGTTTACTCTCCACAGCCTCCAATCTTTTCGTCCCCCCAGTAAAATCCATAAACAGAACTACCACGTCAGACCCATTGTTTCTGCCTGCTCCTGCCCCACTGAAACCATTCCACTTACATTGACTCCATCCTACTCAATCCTCGTCCAATCCCACCCGACCCATGTCCAAGACACATCACATGTCCTTCGTCTCTTTCATGACTTCTGTGTTCCAGATGTCCGTTCCCTTGTCTTTACTATGGACGTCCAGTCACTACACCTCCATTCCCCACCAGGAAGGCCTTAAAGCCCTCTGTTTATTCCTCTACTGCAGAACCAGCTAATTTCTCTCTACTAACACTCCTCCTAGCGGAGCTGGTCCTCACTCTCGATAATTTCTCCTTTGACTCCTCCCACTTCCTCCAAATCAAAGGTGTAGCCAAGGGCACTCACATGGGCCCCAGCTATGCCTGCCTCTTTGTAGGGTACGTTGAACAATCCCTGTTCCAGGTGTATACTTGCCCTATCCCCGAACTCCATCACTGCTACATTGATGACTGCATCAGGGCTACCTCATGCAACCATGCAGAACTCACTGACTTCACTATCAATTTCCATCCTAGAGACTGTCACTCACTCACCCTGGGAAAGGGAAACACCTTATACTGCCTGGGTACTCTCCAATGGTATGCACATTGAATCTCACAATTTCAGGAAACCCTTGCCTCTTGTGTTCTCTACACTTTCTCATTCCTAACCATCTCTGAGCCTCCCAATTTTGTTTTTATATCCCTACATCATCCCTTCAACCAATTTCATCCCCCTTCCCATCCTGATTCCATCTGCTCTTCACTTCCCCCTTAAATAGTTCCTATTATCACCTTCCTTACTTATCAGATTCCAGAGCTTGAGGCCATTGTGTCCTCACTTAACACCCTCCAGCTTTTGTTTCCATCTATATTCTCCCTTCCCCCACCTCCTCCTTTTTCCTTTTCTTCTTTGATTCACCACGTCCGCCTCCCAACCACCCCTCTCCCACCCAGCTCCTTCTGCCCATCACCCTCCAGCCCCCCTCAGTCACCTATCACTTAATGTTCCCTGTCATACCTCTCCCTCCCCTCTTTGTACCAGCTTCCCTTGCCTCTTCACTCTCAGTCTTGCTATTGTCTAATTTCAAGTGTTTGTGTACCTTGTGTGTTGTTACTGTTGGCAGACCAATTTCCCTCTGGGGATGAATAAAGTTCTATTGTATCGTATCGTATCGTATCGTATCATCTCCATCTGAAAAGTCAGCAATCCCCCCCCCACCGCCTCATCACATTGCATCAGGAGCACCTGCTTTTGCCCACTGACCTTATCTCTTCATACTTTTACCACACCTTCATTCTATCATGTCTCTTCTTGTCTAATTCTTTCTCATCTACATTCGGACACTTCTCATGCCCTCCACCAGTTTGGTAACTTCCATCACACCCTTACCATATAATTCCACTCTTTACAAACCTTCATTCACTGTCAGGAAATGTTTAGGGGTCTTTTCCATCTCTCCCCACTCATTACCTAGACCATGCTTCCCCCATTGTTCCATCTGCCCGTCACCAACATAACTATCTACCTGGGTTTCTTCTCCCTAGGTTCACCTTTCCTATCCCTTCCCCCATTTGGTCCCACCTGCCCATCGTGGCTAGTTTCACCTATCACCTACCAGCTTCTATCTCTACTTTTCCCCATCCCCTCCCTTACCTGGCTACATTTGCCTATTTCTTTCCCTTATGTTTCCACCTATCACCAACCAACCTCTCTCCCTCATGCTTCCACATATTCTCTCTCCACTTTCAGTTCTGTGGGAGGTTTTCCACCTGAAACGTCAACCATCCTTTTAACTGCACAAAGGTTGCTTGACCTGCTGAGATTTACAGACATTTTTTTTGTACTCCAAATTCCAGCATGTGCAATCTCATGTAGTCTCCGATAAATTTCCTTGGTAACTATGTCACTATTTAAACAAAAATATATATTTTGTTAAAACACACAGAGAAATCCTGATGGACTACCACACTTCCTTCTTATGCTGCCAATGATAATGATTTGTCGGATTTATCCTCTAATGATGGATTGAGGCAGATTGCTGGCAGCATACAGCACTCAAGCTACTTCTGTTTCTCATTAGCTCTTGCTGGCAGGAGGAGATAAATCACTGTCACTTTACACTTATATTTACTTTTCTACAGAATGTGTTGAAGCTAGCAGCTGAAAGCTGTTTTTACTTGTGCTCAGAAGATTGAAAATAGATAGATAGATATTTATTTGTTGTCATTTGAACCTAAGTTCAAACGAAATTCTGTTTCTGCAGTCATACAAACAAATAAAAAGAACCAAGACACAACACAATTTACACTAACATCCATCACAGTGAATCTCCTCCTCACTGTGATGGAAGGCAAAGTCTTATCTCTCCCCTGCACTCCACATTCTCCTCCCGATGTCAAAGTCAAAGCCCCCGGCGGGCGATTGTAGATATGTCCCGCGGCCATTAAAGCCGCGCCGGGCGATGCAAGGCCACGCTCCGGGTGTTGATGTTGTAGCCCCCGGTAGCGGCAGCAAGTCCCACAGCCACCAATGCCGCGCCGGGCGATGCCAGACCCCGCTCCAGGTCATCCTCAACCCCGCAACTTGGGCGGGAGTAGCTGCCGTTGCGGGAGCCCCTGAAAAGCGGTCTCCCACATGGACCCGCGAGCTCCCGATGTTACCATCCAACAGACCTGCGGCTGAAGCCTCCGAATCTCCGGGGTCGGGTAGCAGCAGCGCGACACCACAGCTCCTCCCGCTCCGAACTCGGCCAGCTCCACGATGGTGAGTAGTCCGCAGGCTCCGCGACTGGAACCCCAGGTCGTTCCGGTTGGAGGCCGCTCCACGGTGCTAGGCCCCAACGACAACGGAGACCCGACAGAGAAAGGTCGGGTCTCCCGTGCAGGGAAAAGATTTTAAAAGTTTCCCCACCCCCACCCCCCGCCCCCCGCCCCCCCACACATACCCAGTTTAAAAAAACACACTATACAAAACTCAAACAAAACCAAAAAAATAGAAAAGACAGACGGACTGCAGAGGCCGCTGCAACGTGAGTCATGCCGCCAACCAACAAGAGTATTCCCACTCCAGTTAATGCTCATGAGAATGAGATTTTATACACATAGACATTTATTTCTTGATGAATGTGTTCTAAATTAAAATAAATAAATGAAAACTTTAATAATTTAATGATGTAGACTGCAAAAACACATGCAAGACTAATATATGAATAATGTGCTCATGCCATCTTGATAAGATAAAGTACTGGAGTAACTCAGTAGGTCTATGGAGAACATAGATAGGTGCTGTTTCAGGCTGAAGAAGGGATCCAACCCAAAACATCACTTATTCATGTTCTCCAGAGATGCCGCCTGACCCGATGAGTTACTCCAGCACTTTGTGTCTCTTTTGTAAACCAGTATCTGCAGTTTCTTGTTTCTACGATACGATCGAATTATATGCCACCTTCATATTTGTCTCATTCAAATTCCAGAAAATGATGACCATTCTTTCCTATATCCTTGACTTTAGGTATATATTTTTGAGACTGCCTTTAACTCTCTTGATGGAAATTCAGCAGGAGGCTAAAAAAAAACAAGAGTATTCCCACTCCAATTTGACTAAATGTGAAACTAATTTGCAAAATATAAGGAGGTCAGGATTGAAGATTATTCTTTAAATATGTAGTTTAGGCTTCAAAGCCACTTTTATGGATAACAACTTAAAATAACTGCAAACCAATACTACTTCCCTGCCCAGTGCAGTAAAACAGTAATCTACTAAACGGTTGGAACTATGTTAGTTTTCCTGCCACGTCAAGGCTGTTAGGATCAGGTTCTTGCTTCGGAAAGGTTCAGCCAAATTCATTTTTTTTACACGGTTTTCCATGTGTATAAAGAACCGGCATCATTGGATTGGATCTCTCCTTACCAGGCAAACAGCGAATTCTTTACCCAACTATCCTAATTTTATATTTTTTAAATCGACACCATAATCCATTCATTTGCACTTACTTTGCATTTTAACCTAACTTTAAATTCCATTCCAGTGATCCCATGACCTCTGATGGAATTTTCAGTGGAATGGAAATTGTCATTTGTGGCTCAATGGTGTGTATCTTGCCTGAGTCAGAAGATTGCGAATCAAAACCCCATGCCAGAGATTCAAGCACATAATCCATGATGACACTTCAGAATAATACTGCAGGTGTGTTGCATTGTTGGTAGGGCCACCCTTTGCATGGAATGTCAATTCAAGACAAAAGCCTACTTCACTGCCAGAGTGGGGCCAGGGGGAAACTGGAAGAGCAGTACGGTGCCTAACATTCTGTTTGGGTAGCTTACAACCCAACAATGTGACCATTGAATTCTCCAATTTCACGTAATACCTCCCTCTCTTTTTCCTGACCCCCCTCACCTTGATGCACACACATTTCTCCCGCTATCTCCCACCATCCTGGTGATCTGCCTCCTATTCCCTCCGCTCAACTCCCATCCAAGTCCCGCATGAATGGACAAGTGATGTTTTGGGTCAAAATCTTTCTTCAGATTGATTGTTGTAGATGGGAGAAAGCTGGAAAAGAGAGATGGGAGTGGGAAAAAGCCTGGCAAGTGATAGCTCGGTACAGGTGAGGGGTGAACAAGGGGTGTCAGGTAAGGAGAGTGAAATATAAAGCCAGAGAGCAGGATATAGGTGGAAGGAGAGAGAGGCTGGAATAAAGGGGAAATGAGGGACTTGGGGATGGGAGATCCATGTACAGAGGAAAGGGACAGAATGACTTAGGGGTGGGGGATCATGGGAGAATTGGGTGTGCAGTGATGTAGGGAGCATTACTTGAAATTGGAGAATTCATTGTTCATGCTATTGGTTTGTAAGCTACCCAAATGCCAGAGAATGATGTTTTGGATACAATGGCTGGTGGAGAAATGTGAGGCCCAGGGGAACTCTGGCCTTGTTCTGTTTGGGGGGAGGGGGAGCAGCAGCAGAACTGTGGGTGCAGAGAAGACACAGATGAGAGATTCATCCACAAAAGCAGGGGGGATAACCACGTTTACTGAATTTCCTCATCTCCCTCTCTCCCCTCTTCTCTGTCCCCTTCCACCTATGTCCCTCCTTCTGGCTTTACAGTTCACTCCTCTCCTCTGACCCACCTTTGTCGCCTTTGTCACTTACTCCATCCATTTGTCAAACAACACATTTCACCTGTATCCACCTATCACTTGCCGGGCTTTGTCTTGCTCCCACTTCTCTTTTCCAGCTTTTTCCGCCTCCTACTACTATCAATCTGAAGAAGGGTCCCAAACCGAAACATCACCCATTCATCCACAAATGCTGCCTGACCCACTTCGAGTCATAGAGTGATACAGTGTGGTAACAGGCCCTTTGGCCCAACTTGCCAACACCGGCCAACTACACTAGTCCCACCTGTCTGCGCTTGGTCCATATCCCTGCAAACCTGTCCTATCCATGTACCTGTCTAACTGTTTCTTAAACTGTGGAATAGTCCCAGCCTCAATAACCTCCTCTGGCAGCTTGTTCCATACACCCACCACTCTTTGTGTGAAAAAGTTACCCCTCGGATTCCTATTAAATCTTTTCCCCTTCACCTTGAACCTCTGTCCTCTGGACCTTAATTCCTCTACTCTGGGCAAGAAACTTTGCATCTACCCGATCTATTCCTCTCATGATTTTGTACACCTCTATAAGATTACCCCTCATCCTCCTGCGCTCCAAGGAATAGAGACCCAGCCTACTCAACCTCTCCTTAGAGCTCACACCCTCTAGTCCTGGCAACATCCTGGTAAATCTTTTCTGAACCTTTTCAAGCTTGACAATATCTTTCCTATAACATGGTGCCCAGAACTGAACACAATATTCTAAATGCAGTCTCACCAACGTCTTATACAACTGCAACATGACCTCCCAACTTGAATTTCACCAGCATTTTGTGTTTTGCTGAAGATCCCAGCAGTTCCTTGAATCTTCTTTAAAAACAGATTAAGTGGCTATTATCTCATTGGCTTTGTGAGAATGGACTGTCAATTTTCAACAATACAATCTTACCTGCATATCAAAAGCATTTTGTTGGCTGTAAAATGTTTTGCGTAACCTAAAACTGTGAAATGCGCTATATAAATACAAGCCTGTTTTTCTTTAATGTTTCCTGCCACGGATCAGTGCCCCTGGGGATAAGACTGAGATTCAATTCATTAGCATGAAACTACAGCTGATTGACGCGGAAGGCTTTGACACTGGCAATGTGAACTGTATTTACTTTAATGATTGAAAGGCCAGCCTCTCATTCACTGCACTATTGTACATTTCTTCCCTGATATAATGTTATATTCCCTATAGCCCTATTAATACCAGTTTTATTGTTGGTGTCAGGAGACTGTGCATTTTGCTTTGCACTGATAATTCCCTAGACATCAGCAATACTGTGCGAGTATTGGGATCTCCATCAGCTCCCCATGACTGTGATGCTGATAAAGTAATATTGAACAGCGTTTGGGTTTACTGTTTCAAAAAGGTAGAATTGAAATACTCCATAACATATTATTTTCAGAAATGCCACTGGCAGGTGAGGATAGAGAGCAGAACTAAATGTGAATTTCACAAGGATTTTCCTCATGCCCTAATGTAGCTTGAGACCAACACACTGAAAAATGATAGACACAAAGTGCTGGAGTAACTCAGCGGGTCAGGCAGCATCTCTGGAGAAAAAGGGTGGGTGATGTTTTAAATTGGGACCCTTCTTCAGACTGAAAATAGAGGGTGGGGAGGGCAGTGAAGGCAGAAGGTCATTTGTTGCTGGCCCTGATTGGTCCTGGTCTTTTCTCACCTCCAGCTCTTCACCCACCCCACCCCCACCCTCTGCTTTCAGTCCGGAGAGAACCTGGCAGCGTTAGTGGAGGTCGGTGTAGCGGTCGATGATGGCGCCGACTGATGGACGAGGACGGACACGCGGAACTGACCCACAATCTGACAATGGAGGAGACCTAGGACAGAATGGTCAGTTGCTGGAATGGAATCTAATGCCCCTGTCCCACTTAGGAAACCTGAACGGAAACCTCTGGAGACCTTGCGCCCCACCCAAGGTTTCCGTGAGGTTCCCGGAGGTTTCCGTGAGGTTCAGGGAGGTTTTGGTCACTCTCCCTAATGGTCGAAAGTGGTTTCCGTGTAGTCGAGGCTTCTTCTATGTTCCTGCGATTATTTCAACAAAACCAAAACCGGCCTCGACTAAAAATAGGTTGCCGTTTGGTCGAAGCCAGTGGCGTGGGGTTGCTATTTACTTACAGGCAATCGAAGGCAATCTCCTTCGCTGACCGGCCATTTTGATTGGCTCATTGGAGTTTTCAGCAAAGATCCTGTAGGATCTTTGGTTTTCAGGACCTAGAAGATCCGCCGGAAGGTAAAATGCCCGCTAACTTTATTAAACTTCTTAAAACTGTCTCCACTCCTTCTCCCCCCCTTCTCTCCCCTTCTCTCCCCTTTTCTCCCCTTCTCTCTTCCCTGCTCTTCCCCTTCTCTCCCCTTCTCTCCCCTTCTTTCCCTCTCACGCTCTGTAAAGGACTTACCGTGCTCTGTGGCAGCCGTTTACCTTCCTCTGCATCGCGCAGACAGCGCTCCTCCGCTGTCCCTGGCCCCCACTGTCTGTGTGTGTGTGTGTGTGTGTGTGTGTGTGTGTGTGTGTGTGTGTGTGTGTGTGTGTGTGTGTGTGCGCGTGCGCGTGCGTGTGCGTGTGCATGTGCGTGTGTGTGTGTGTGTGTGTCATGGAAACCTTGGGTGGGGCGCAACGTCTCCAGAGGTTTCCGTTCAGGTTTCCTAAGTGGGACAGGGGCATAAGTTTGGTGAGGATCATTTCGCTGAACACTTTCGTTCAGTCCGCCTGGACTTACCTGATCTCCCGATTGCTAAACACTTTAATTCACCTTCCCATTCCCACATTGACCTTTCTGTCCTAGGCCTCCTCTATTGTCAGAGTTAGGCTAAACACAAATTGGAGGAACAGCATCTCATATTTTGCTTGGACAGCTTACAACCCAATGGTATGAATATTGATTTATCTAACTTCAAGTAACCCCTGCATTCCCTCTCTCTCCATCCCTCTCCCCCCCCCGTCACACCAGCTTCTCGTTTTCACCCAGCAAACAGCTAACATTGGCCTGTTTCCTTTATCATCTGAAGAAGGGTTTCGGCTCGAAACGTTGCCTATCTCCTTCGCTCCATAGATGCTGCTGCACCCGCTGAGTTTCTCCAGCATTTTTGTGTACCTTCCTTTATCATCTTAACTTTTTTTCATATCTTTCATTCATTGTTCTATATCTCTCTACAACATCGTCTATATCTTCCGTTTCCCAGTCACGTGACTTTCAGTCTGATGAAGAATCTCAACTGGAAACGTCACCCATTCCTTCTCTCCAGAGATGCTGCCTGTCCCGCTGAGTTACTCCAGCATTTTGTGTCTATCTTCACTTACAATGTAGTTACATCGTAGCAAACTGGTGGTTTGGATACTTAGCACAATAGACTAGTTTGTGATCAATTTAGCCTATTGTTCAAACTCATCCTCTCCACTTTTCCCATGGCTGCAATTTTTACTTTCTATGCACACTGCCCAATCAAATTGTTCTGGAGAATGGTACTTTGGCAAACATCAATAAATTTCAACATTCTGCTTCTTACCTCAATCATATTTGCCATTGTTACAGCAACAATATGGAGTCCTTTAATTAATAATTCCAGCCACAAATTATTTCCTGTTCATTCATTCTATCAATGAGCTCGCAATTCCATCTAAATTAATTGGTGCAAACACGGTATGAATATTTAATGCATTTCATTGTGAACATCTCTGCTTTGCAGCAGATGTAAGTGGTAAAAGGCCACCACGCCACTTATGTTTGCTCATGATTGGCACAATTTGAGGAAATGAAACAGCTCACCAATGGCATAGTGATTTCATTTTAATGAAAGTTTTCTAACAATAAACAATGAGTATAACTTTCACTTGAACAGCTGTCTGGTCATAGTAATTAGTTTCTTTTGTACTGTTACTGCATTGCGAGCTGTCACGGCAAGGGAGTTGCCGTGGCTACAGATGGCCCTCATTGATGGAGAAAATGAAACAAACAGTTGTTTCAATGAAAGATAGAGTGCTGGAGTAACTCAATGGGTCAGGATGCATCTCAGGGAAACATGGATGGGTGATGTTTCGGGTCGGGACCCTTCCTCAGACTTTGTTTCAATGGCTCATTACTTCATCCAAAATGAGGGGGTGATCCTCTCAAATGGCTGGTGAGTCACCTGACATTGCCACTTGGATCTGTGAGGCTTTGCACAGTGGAGGGTTTTTCCAACCCAAACATAGTCAGCCCCCCCCCCCCCCCCAAATTTCTCTCTGGTATTAAAAAGAACTGGGCCGAAGGCTGTGGAGAGGTCAAAAAGTGCTGGAGGAGGTATTCTCAGAATATAACAATATAGGGAAATCAATGGCAAAGACAACCAGGCAATTAAAGGGGAGGGATGGGAGTAGGTTAGAAAAGACCTTCCATCACTGAGGAAATTAGTGTATGTAGTTTTGAAGTATCCAGAAATGAACAGGCTATCTAAATGGTGCAATCTGAATTTTGATTTGAAGGTTTGAACATTGTGGATTACATTTCAGGGAATTTCAGGTGTAGCATTAATTTCAGAACTAATTAAAAGTCAATTGCTAAAATTCCACTGATAACGATCTGAATTCAGCTGCCTCATGAATGAATTGTTACTAATTACCTTAATTATGCTCTTTGCTAGGAAATTCCACAATCCCAGCATTCTTTGGGTAGCTTGTCTTGAATTCTCCGCTATATTTCTTGTGATTATGATATTGATGACCTCTAGTTTTGCTGTTCTCCACGACAGTGAACGCTGTCTACATCTATTTCAGTGTGAACGCTGTCTACATCTATTTTTATTAAAATATTTGTAATTTTAACAAGTTGAATTAGGTCACACCTTTTGAATAAAAGATCGACCCAAGCATTCCTTGATTATTCATTGTTATTTTTTTGTTGGTCTCTACATGTTTTTCTATTGTGTTTAATTGTCATATGTACCAGCAATGGAACAATGAAACTATTACTTGGTGCAGCTGTACAAGCCCAATAATGCAATTACATACATAAAAACACAATAATCAATAATACAATAAATTAATAATCAGCAATACGAAGTTACCAGCGCTTAATAGTGCAAAACCAAAGTCCGTAGCGCACCCAAAACAAAGTCCATAGTAAATAATTCTTGGTGAAGTAGGGTTGTGGTTAATATTGTGCAGTGTTCAAGAGCTTGATGGGTTGACCTGGAGGTCACAGTTTTCAGGTTCCTGTACCGGCTTTTTGATGATAGCTGTGAGATGAGTGCGTGATCAGGTGGTGTGGCTCTTTGATGATATTAGCTGCCTTCTTGAGGCAGCACCTGTTAAATTGCCCCTTGCATGATGGGAAGGTCAGTCTCTGTGATGGATTAGGCAATGTCCATCACTTTCTGCAGCTTCCTTCATTCCTGGGCATTAAAGTTACTGAACCAGACCGTAATTGGATCACTATGCTCTCTACTGTATAGCTGGAGAGGTTTGAGTATACGGCACCCAAAAAAACATGCTCTACCTTAGAACATAGGCCACAGGGTCCCTGTTTTATGATGCGCTCTCTGCATTGCTGTGCAGATAAATTAACTCATATTTAATAGCAATTTTTCTTTCATTTGTTTAGGTATTTGTACCTTAACCACTAATATACAGTTGGTCAAGTCAATTGTTTGGTTCTCTTTCCTGTTTAATTTCTTGAGAATCTCTCTTCCTGTTTAACTAGCTTTAACCTTTGTCATCTCCTACTCACCCAATCTGCTAGAACACTGGTCCCTTTCCAGTTTAGGTGAAGCCCACCTCTTCACTGCAGCGTTGTCCTGTCCCACAGTTCGTGCCATTGAGGAAATCCCTCCACAACAACTTTTGCCAACTTCTAACAAATCCGATTATTCTGTTTCTAAGCCAACCACCTGTGTGCGGGGCAATTATCCAAAGATTTCTGTTCTTTAGATCTTTATTTTTTTAATTTAGTTCATAACTCCTGATATTCCCATACATTCTTTCCTTTGTAACCCAATATCTTTTATTCAAACACCCACTAGTATCCACCTCTCTGTACACCTTTCTATTCCACTGGGGGCAGATTTAATTGTTTACTTCTAAAGTTGGCCTCCAGCTAAGCATTCAATCATTCTGGCTAAATCTCTGTCAGTGTCACTCCCACCCACCTGTGATCCAACAGCACTGAAAATAACGGTCCCAAAAGCACTCAATAGTTTTCTCTTCGCATGAATACCAATCACCCAACCTACAGGGACCCTCTTTCCCCCGCAATCCTATTCTCCCTCACCATCTGGTCCTGGCATATCAAATCAAGCACCCTTATCACTAATATTTTATCAAAAAGATGATAAACAAATGTTCAGTTATATCTTCACACAGTGACTTTGTGTTTCTTTATTCCTTATTCGTTCACTTAGAGCATAGAAGTTGGGAGGTCATGTTGCAGTTGGATAAGTCATTGGTGAAGCTGCATTTAGAGTATTGTGTTCAGTTCTGGGCACCATGTTACAGGAAAGATGTTGTCAAGCTGGAGAAGGTATAGAGAAGATTTACGAGGATGTTGCCAGGACTAGGGGGTCTGAGCTGTTAGGAGAGTAGGCAGGGGCTCTATTCCTTGCAGCACAAGACGATGTGATCATATGGAGGTGTACTAAATTGAGAGGAATAGATCGGGTAGATGCACAGAGTCTCTTGCCTTGAATAGGTGAATCGAGGACCAGAGAACATAGGTTTATGGTGAAGGGGAAAAGATTTAGTAGGAATCAGAGGGGTAACTTTTTCACACAAAGGGTGGTGGGGGTATAGAACAATCTGCCAGAGGAGGTAGTTGAGGCAGGGACTATCCCAACGTTTACGAAACAGACAGGTACATAGTTAGGACAGATTTGGAGGGATATGGCAGGGCTACCAATATTGGGTGAGAGTTGAGAGTGAGAAATTGTGAGGGAGTGCAGCGACCGAGGGGGGGGGTGAGGGGGAGAGGAGGGGGGGGGAGGGTGTGGGAGGGGGTGTCCCCCCTCCCACGGAATGGAGCTTTTGCATTTTTCAGCTTGAAATTGTGCAATCTGGTGCATACTGTAGCAAGTCTTTTAACTTACACTTGAATGCAACATTTATGCTTCAAATTGGATTAGGTATGAATAAGGTTAGGCAAAATTACATTCCTAATTACATTCCACAGTAGAGCTAGACTCTGATCAACACGTGCAGCACATGAATGACCTTAGTATATTCATGTATGGAAATCAGATTATAATTCATGCTGTTATGCATATATATAGAGAAAGAAAAACATAGAAACAAGGCAAGAGGAGTCAGACTTCCATCACTGTTCTGCACAAATAAATCAATCAACCTTAACCTTCGACTATAGAAACAAGACCAAAATAATGCCACATATTCAACCGTATATGGTTCAATAAAATTAAGATATATATGTAAAACATATATATGGAAACAGGCCCTTCGGCTCATGTAGTCCACACCGACCAGCAATCTACCATACACCAGTTCTATCCTACACGCCAGGGACAATTTACAGAAGCCAATTAACCTACAAACCTGCACTTCTTTCGGATGTGGGAGAAAACGGAATATCCAGAAAAAGCCCATGTGGTCATAGGGAGAATGTACAAATACTGTACAGACAGCACCCGTAGTCAGGATCAAATCTGGTTCTGTGGTGCTGTAAGGCAGCAACTCTACCGCTGCACCAGTGTGCCACCCCATTAAATTCTTTTTTCTGTAATATATTTATTATGGTGTCAAGTCAAAAAAGATGAACACATGATTCTGATTTCTGCCCTTAGTTGGAAAACACACATCTCCAGTCATTGTGTTTTATGGCTGGTTTTCAACCTCTTCAGTCTGAAGGTCTTGACCCAAAACATCACCCATTCTTTCTCTCCAGAGATGCTGCCTGTCCCGCTGAGTTACTCCAGCTTTTTATGTCTATCTTCAGTTTAAACCAAAGATACTAGAGGAGCAAGATAGACCACTCCTACAAAATCCAATGGACTGACGTGTAGTACGGATCGGAACGTAACGCAACGTCACTTCCGCCATTTTAGGAATAAGACCCCAATCCCTGTTATGCCTCTCGCAGTTTAATCCACGTCAGTCCATTGAATTTTGCAGTTTATCTTGGTCTATTTTAGCCTTCTATGATAGACCATTATGATCTTTGTTTATAATAAATAAGGTGCTTCTTAAAAAAAAAAAAAAATTTAAAGGGAAACTGCGTATAAAATAAGCGGCAATGCGCAATGAAAGGTCTCTGGACCATATGCATTATTATCTGGTTTAATCAGTGTTGTGGGGGAACGGTATGTGTGTGTTTCTGTGTGTGAGAGGCAAGATAGAGATAATAGATTTCAAAGTTCCTCATGGATCATAAGCAACATTGATTTAAAGCAATTCATGATGTACATGAGCCATTTTCATGATGTACATAAGCCATAAAGGCAATTATATTTGCCTTTATTTTTTTTGCCTATAAGATATAAGGGACATAAGCCATAAAGGCAAATATATTTTCCAATATTTGTATATAATAAACACGTTTATATTTTATATATATATGATACGCACGTATATAAATGTGATATTGATGTATATAATTATATCACATACATATTTCTCTAGTTTCTATATATATATATACACACACATATATTCAATATATATATATATATATATGATGTGTATATATGTGTGATATATGTATGTAAATATATAAAACACACACATATATGTATTTCCCTAGTTTCTTTCTTGTGCTCCTCTTTATTTGTTGAACCTTTTTCTTTCTTTCATTCAACCTCTTTCCAAAATCCTAATATAGTGAATAAAATAATGAACACATGCCAAGGTATTCTTTCATTCTATATTAGTGTAAAGAAATGTAGTGTATACATACCTACATTGATGCAGAAGTGCGAGCTTTAGACATGAATACTGTGCATTGCTACCATAGTTTAGTTTTTAATTTAACATATAATTGAGGAAAATCTGACATATATTTGAGGGAAATGAGTCACCGTATTTCCCGGCAATGAAGACGCACCACCATTTGAGTTGCTAATTTTTATTTAAAAGGATGGCAGGACAGGATCGAGGGTTTGGTTTTGTTCAGGGGTCTGCAGCCTTTTTTGCATAGGGGCCAGGACCCTCCAGGACTAGCTGCAGTTCCCAGGTCACCTGTGAGCCCCGGGTCTAGCTGCGGTTCCGCTGTCCGGTCCCGGCGGCCGCTCGCAGCCACCCGAGCTCTGAGTGAGTTTTTAAATGTGAATATCTCATTACTAAACATTTGTGGGTTAGCAGTATATTGCATCAATCCACTCAATTTTAAATCATTCAACAATAAAATTCATAAACAAGGATAACACTTTTTATTTCTGTCATTTATGGTAAGATTTACATAATTTATTGTTCTATGTGTGAGATATATAGGGTGTTCAGAACAAAGACGGCAGTTCTTTGACAAGTACTCCGTAGTTCGCTATAGGAGATCTTATCAACGAGTATTCTGGACCCACTGTCAACATCTGAAATTACAGTAAAATATCATATAGAATTAACTTATAAGAACAAATCTGATTATAACTACATAGCTGCAGAATGGATGATATGTCACTTAAATGCAATTGTTTTCAAAGGTGGGGAGGGACATGTATATTGAAGATGCATTTTTCCTCTAATAGGTCAATTTATGCCTACTGAATAAATTCTGTATTCATGCCTACTATATTCTGTTGTGCCAAAGCAAAGCAAGAATTTCATTGTCCTATCTGGGACACATGACAATAAACTCTCTTGACTTGACTTGACTTGATTTATCTTAAATGTAGAAGAGCTTACAATACCATGCATGCCTTACAACAAGAACAAAACCAAAAATGTACAGCAGTGTAAAAATTAATACCTTTATTATTGTTTAAGAAGGAACTGCAGATGCTGGAAAATTGAAGGTAGACAAAAATGCTGGAGAAATTCTCCAGTATTTTTGTCTATCTTTATTATTGTGCTAAGTCTAGATCTATAAAAGAAGACTTTCAATGGTTTATAAAAGAAGACTTTCTATAACTTGCTCATGTACCAAAATATGTCATATAATATAATACATTATCAGGATCATAAGAATAGAATTATATATGTTACAGTCATCATACATTGGGAAGGAAATTAAGGCTTTAATGTGTGCTCCTCATGGCATGTCGTTGTTCACTATAACTCCATTTATCATGTATTTCAAACACCACTGATCCGTGTACATTGTGTATATTTAATATCATTTATCATGTATTTTACACACAATTGATCCGTGTACATTGTGTATATTTAACACAATAATCCTGTATTTTAAACACTATTTCAAACCGGCTTAAACACAAGCCAATTCGGGACCTGCACTGCTGGGAGGTCCCGAATCGGCCGCCTCCTACCGGAGACCGGGGCTTCTTGATGTTACAGGCCGCGGGCCGGCGGTCGGAGCTTTTCTCCGGCGAGGAATCCCAGACTCCGCGAGGGAAGGTGCACGCTGCCCCCGTGACTAGAAGCTCCGCACACCGCGGATTCAGGGTGTTATAGTCCGTGGGCCAGCGATCAGAGCAATTCTTCTGGCGACCCCCGGCTCCGCGATCTGAGCTATAGGAAGAGATGGGGCAGGCCTCAAGACAGAAAGTTATAATTGTTTTCTTACCTTTCGTCTTTAGTGGGGAACCTGAAGAAAGACTGCTATAAAGTGCTTGAATCGCTTACATTGGCGATTCGAGCACTATAGCAGAACGGCTCGCTACGCTGGTAGATGTGGACGACATGACAGAAGCCCATTAAAAAAAACACCTCATATATTCGATTCCCAAAATGGCGCGAATAAAAATACCCATGAGCCCATGACCGTACTACGTCTTTTTCGTCGAGTGGTTTATCTTGCTCCTCTAGTATCTTTGGTTTAAACCACCATCTGCAGTTCCTTCCTACACACTTTGTTAAGCGAAACAGGTCCTATTCTCATAATATTATTCACCTCAACTAAGTCTTTTCTTCAACTCAGTTGCTGCAGAGAATACAATCCCAGTTGTCAAATCTTTCTTCAAAGTGAAAAAAAAATTCCAGCCCTGCCAACATGTTCATAAATCGCCCCTGGATCCTCTCCAGAGCAATTGTACCCTTTCTACAGTGTGTCATAGTCTTACAACATGGAAACAGGCCCATCATCCCAACTTGTTCATGCAGATCAACAAGCCCCATCTAAACTAGTCCCATTTATCCGCATTTGGCCCATATCCCTTTAAACCTTGTGTGTGCCAGTGTGTGTGTAAGGGTGTGTGTCAGTGTGTGCTAGGTTGAGTGTGAGAGTGTGTGTTTGGTTGTGTGTGAGAGTGTGTGTCAGTGAAGCGGCGACAACACCCGGAGTGAGCGGAGATTTGGTGATGTCCGGGGAGCATTTCCCTCTCTCCCCCCCGGGAATGCGGGAAGGCCCAGGTGCTCTGTGTCCAGCTGGGGTCCGGGGGTGGTGAGGGACAGTGACCCGGCGGTCCGGGGGAGGTGAGGATCAGTGACACGGGGATCCGGGGGAGGTGAGGGTCAGTGACCAGGGGGTCCGGGGGAGGTGAGGGTCAGTGACCAGGTGTCGGGCATCGGAATGGAGCCTTAGCCCGAGATTCATCCCCGCGGCTCCGGAGGCGGCACCGACGCCCCCACTCACCCGGTCCCTCCTTGCTCCGGGCTGTTAAAACTCCATGGGGTGTGGACAGTGCGGCCGACGGACATAGAGCCGCTGGAGGTGAGGGTGGGAGGTGTGAGTGGTGTCTCGGGGGGGGGGGGGGTCGGTGCTGGGACCACCGCTGTGTCTCACCTATCACACCATCTGCACGGGAATGTGAATGCGGGTGAGACAGCATCTATAAAGCAGTAGACAAAAATGCTGGAGAAATGCTTGAATCTGAAGAAGGGTCAAACTCAGACATAGATGCTGCCTCACCCGCTGAGTTTCTCCAGCATTTTTGTCTACATTGCCATTTTAAATAGTGTGCGATGGGCCAATCAAGTTGCTCGTTCTTTACGGGAAACCCGCCGACAGAAAACTATTCTCATTGGTGAGTGTGGAGGAGTGTGACTTTGTTTATTTATGTATATTTTTTTTAAATATTTCTTTGAGCGTGAGAAATTCTGTCATGAGCGTGAGAGCGTGAGAATTTCATGAAATGCGTGACACTCACGCTCAATGCGTGAGAGT
The DNA here is from genome assembly GCA_038087875.1 of Malacoraja senta. Lineage (NCBI taxonomy): Eukaryota > Metazoa > Chordata > Chondrichthyes > Rajiformes > Rajidae > Malacoraja > Malacoraja senta. The sequence continues at coordinate 229,514,139 of CM075977.1, read as the reverse complement.
TGGCAGCCATGGATATGGACCAAACGCAGGGAGGTGGAACTAGTGTAGCCGAGGGGCGTGGGTAAGTTGTGGGTCGGTGTGGGTAAGTTGGTGTCAGTGTGGGTAAGTTGGGCCAACGGGCCTGTTTCCACACTGTATCACTCTATGACTCATGCGCTCCAAGGAATCAAATCCCAGCCTGCTTTATTTCTCCCTATAACACAGGCCCTCAAGTCCTGGCAACATCCTCATAAATCTTCTCTGCACTCTTTCCATCTTAACAACATCCTTCCTATAGCAAGGTGATCAAAACTGAACATAAATGTGGCCTCACCAATGTCATAATATTCCAACTTCTATACTCAGTACCCTGACTGGTGAAGGCCAGTGTCCCAAAAACCTTCTTGCCCACCCTATCTACCTGTGATGACATTTTCAGGGAACTATGTACCTACACTCCTAAATCCCTCGGCTCTACAACAATCTCCAGGACAATACCGTTCACTGTGAAACTCCTGCCCTTGTTTGACTTCCCAAAATGCAATACCTTGCACACAATAAATGGAGACAAGTACCAAGTGATGCATTATGGGAAGTGAAAACAGCGGTAGGGTACACGCACAATAAATGGAGACCTGCATTTAAATGGACACTATTTATATATCTTGGTTGCCCTCTGGTCCATTCACTCTAATTCCATTCACCTTTCCAACAGCTACAAACTGGCTGATGAACATTAATAACTGCAGATAGTTGCAAACTAACATAAAAATTTATCATGCTGAGAAAAACGCAGCAGATCAGGCAGTATGTGTGGAAAGAGACATTTTAATATTTCAGGCTGAAGAGCCATCAGAACTGGAGCTATCAAACATACAGTTGACCGTTTTGATTCCTGAGGGGTCCCACTCTCTCTCTAGTTGACCTTTTCCCCCTTGTGTATTTATAAAATCTTGGGATTGTCCATAATGCTATCTGCCAGAACTCCTGGCCTCTTTTTGCCCTTCTGATTTCCTTTTATAGTTTGCTCCTCAGATCCTGCAACTACTCCAGAGATGCACTTGATCCTAGCTACCTATACCTGTTCCACGTCTCCTTCTTATTCTTGACGAATGCCTCAATTTCCCTCATCAACCAAGCTTCCTTACATTTGCCTGCCTTGCCCTTCACTATAACAGGTACGTGCATATCTTGAGGTTTTGTAAGCACACTTTTAAAAACATCCCACTTGGCTGATGTTCCTTTCTCCTCAAATAATAATAATAATATATTTTATTGTCATTGCACAGAGGTACAACGAGATTTGGTATGCAGCTTCCATCCGATGTAATAACTTAATCAACTAAACATTTAGACACCCAGAGAAACAAGATTAAAAAAAAACCCACAGTAAAACAGTATAAAGTGCAAATAGGTCTGTGCTGGGTCGATGTGCGACGTGACCATCCGAGGGAGGCAGTTCATGGGGTGGGGGGGGGGGGGGCACTCAACAGGGCCGGTTCAGAGCAGCTATAGCGCTGGGGATAAAGCTGTTCCTAAGTCTGGAGGTGCGGGCATAGAAGGCCTTGTAACGTCTGCCGGAAGGTAGAAGTTCGAACATATTGTCAAAGTTGGCCTTACCCCGGGACTAGATCAAGTGTTGCCCTCACATGTGATCTACATATTGCTGGAGAAAACTCTCCTGAGCACTTGTGAGAAATTGCACCCTGTCTAAACCTTTCACACTCTGATTTTCCCAGTCAATATTGGGAAAGTTAAAATCACCTACTACAACTGTAGATGATATATGCATGTGCCTTTAATATAGTGACCTCATCACTACTAACCACTCCCCATATCACAAGTATAACTACAACCTCCCCACCCACAGATCGCTCTCTAGTTCCTGTGACAGACCACGTACAGCTAGTGCAATATGTAATGCTCCAGTATGAATAAAGATAGTAAAGTAACGATGTGTCGTTATAGCATCTTTACATGGTGTCATACCTCTTACCTTGCGCCTCCTGTCTATCGGTTTATCATTTAATTTTATCCCAGTTTTTTGTTTCCCCAACCTTCTCATTTCCTCGTTATGGCCACTTCTGCCTGTAAGCCCGATGTGCTCGTTTTCGATTCTGACATTGCCCATCGATGGGATGTCTTCAAACGTGACTTTGACCACTATGTCACGATCGCTCATCCTGCCGCCACCCCAGAGCTCACAGCCTCTCTGCTTCTCAACTTGGCTGGTCCCGAGGCCCTGGCTCGCTCAGACTTCTTCGTCTACGCTGAGGGAGAATCTGCTCGGGACCCGGTATGTCTGGTGGCTAAGTTTAATGCTATTTGTGACATTCCAACAAACTGCATCTTAGAACGTTTTAAACTGTTCGCGCGGCGTCAGCTCCCTGGGGAATCTGCAGAGAACTATGTCGCTGCGCTGCGGCACCTGGCAAGGCGGTGCCGCCTCAACACGCTGACCCCCCGAGGAGATTATTAGGGATCTTCTGGTTTACGGTCTCCGTGACGATAAGCTCAGGGCCGAACTTTTGCGGAGGCCCGATCTGACTTTTAACGATGCAATGCACGCCACCCGCTTGGCGGAGGCTGTCATCTCGGCGGTGTCACCGGCTGACCATGATATTAACCTTGCCAGCACTTCCAGCCGTCTGATGAACACGCCCCGGTCGCGACCCCCGGGGTCGCTCACTGCTCAAGGGGGACGTGCCCCGGGGTTCGGAACTGCTCCCGGGGGACGTGCCCGGCAAAGGTGCCCTAATTGTAACTTCACCACTCATCAATACAATGTATGCCCTGCCTTGGGTAAAACGTGTAATGTCTGCAAGAAATTGAACCATTTCGCTGCTGCCTGTCGTTCCAGTGGGAAGCCTTTCGCTGCTCCGAGGTGCATTTTAAACAACTTGGTACAAGCTGATAGTGAGCTCAGCTCCCCGTGCTATTTCGACGGACAGTCTGTATCCGAATCCGACTCCTCTCAGGGGGAGAACAGCCTGTTTACTGTGGATGCACCTGCTATGATAACAGACCCTTCAGTGCGAGTAACTGTGAACAACTCGACCTTCACTGCTAAGATTGATACCGGGCCGGTTGCGAACGTTATGTCTTCAAAAAGATAAGGACTAATGAGCAGGTTTTTTCTGACAGCTCAACCTTGCATGCTTACGGGGGAGGGGTCCTGACTCCTGTGGGAAAGGCTACGCTAAGCTGCAAGATACTGGAGTCCTCTCGGCCCCTCACCTTCTATCTCCTCGATCAAAATGCATTACCCTGTTGGGTATCCAAGCATGCCAGGAAATGGGCCTGGTATCCTTCCACCGTGACATTCACCAGGTGCAGGCCCTCATGGACCCGTTGGCCGAATACCCCGACCGCTTTGATGATGAGCTGGGCAAACTGCCCTACAACTACAAGATTGCAGTAGACCGCAAGATCGAACCAGTGGTCAATGCACCTCACCGTGTCTCCTTCGCCATGAAGGCCAGAGTGGAGTCGACGCTACACAGCATGGTAAAAATGGGCATCCTAAAGGCGGTCATCGAGCCCACCAGGTGGGTCTCCACCATGGTTGTTGCCGCGAAAAAGGACAAAAGCGAGATACGCATTTGCATCAACCCCAAAGACCTCAACCTGGCCATTAGATGCCCACACTACCCTATGAGAACGGTAGAGGAAGTCGTTGCACAGGTTGGTCCGGCAACGGTCTTTTCTGTCCTCGATGCCAAAAGCTCCTTCTGGCAGATACCACTTGACGAGCAGTCCTCCATCTTGACAACTTTCGCCACCCCCTTCGGCAGATTTCGGTTTCTCCGAATGCCATTCGGAATCAACTCTGCCAGCGAGGTATTCCAACGGACAATGGAACAACTGTTTTCCGATCTACCGTGCGCCATCATCGTTGACGACATCCTCGTTTATGGTAAGGATGTCGCCGAACACGACTTCAACCTCCGCCAGGTCCTAGACCGGGCCCGGGAAATCAACTTGAAACTGAACCCCAAGAAGTGCCGATTTCGCGTTCCGGAGGTCACCTATGTTGGACATGTATTTACCGCCGAGGGGCTGAAACTGGACCCGCAAAAAACGGCTGCCATTTCCGGGATGCCTTCTCCTATTGATGTGGCAGGCCTACAACGCTTCCTGGGTATGGTGAACTACCTGGGGAAGTTCATCCCCGACCTCAGCGAGCTCAGCGCTCCCCTGAGGGATTTGATAAAAAAGGACACGTCCTGGGTTTGGTTCCCCCACCACCAGAAAGCCTTCGACATCCTTAAATCCAAGCTAATCAGTACCCCCACACTCAAGTTTTTTGACCTGCAGCGACCCATTGTCCTCACCTGTGACGCCTCTCAGTTCGGACTCGGTGCCGACTGTCTCCAGGTCCATGATGGCCTACAGCTGCCTGTCTCCTTCGCATCCCGCACCATGACCGCCACCGAACAGCACTACGCGCAGATCGAGAAGGAGCTACTGGCCGTGGTGTTTGCCTGCTCCAAATTCAAAGACTACGTCCTGGGCAACACATTCACCATTGAAACTGACCACCAGCCGCTTGTCACCATTCTCAACAAGTCGATCCATGTTGCCTCATCCCGCCTGCAGCGCATGATGCTGCAGCTCCAGCGCTTCACTTTCAAGGTGGTGTATCGTAAGGGCAAGGACATGTTCGTGGCCAACACGTTGTCTCGCGCCCCGCTAACGTCCACCGTTCGCCACCCCTATGAGATGTCTGATCTGATGGTGCTCCAAGTGAACATCGTCCCTTCACAGCAGATGAAGTCCCTGGTTGAACACACTGCCAATGACCCTGCCCTGCAACAGCTTTCTGCCGTCATCCAGCGGGGCTGGCTCGACCGTCGTTCCGCGTTGCCGGCTGGTGCCGTGCCCTACTTCCTGGTCCGTGACGAGCTCGTACTACACGACGGCGTGGTGGTGAAGGGTCACAAGGTGGTCGTGCCCGCTGCGCTGCACGACCACTATTTTCAGGTCGCTCACCGCGGACATCCTGGGGCCGAAGCCACCGTGTCTCACGCCCAGAGCCAGTTCTATTGGCCTGGCATGGCCCAATACATCCGGGAGAGGGTCTCCTCGTGTTCCACCTGCAACAGTCTCGCCCCCCACCAGCAGCGTCAGCCGCTTCTGCAGCAGCCTGCCCCCGAACTGCCCTGGATGGCGGTTGCCGTCAACATTTTCGAGTGGCGGGGCAAACACTTCCTGGTTCTCGTTGACTCCTACTCCAGCTGGTTCGAGGTCGACCGGCTGCACTCCCTAACCTCTGCGGCTGTCATCGACAGGTTAGGCCATCATTTTGGCACTTTTGGCCCCCCGGCAAGCCTGCAGTCGGACAATGGCAGCCAGATGGAACTTCCACCATTTCACCAGCAGCCCGGAGTACCCGCAAAGCAACGGTCTGGTCGAGCGCGCCGTCCGCAGTGCAAAGAACTTGCTGGAACAATGTCGTTTATCCAACTCCGATTTCTATCTGGCCCTCCTCAACCTCCGCAACATCTCCCGCGACTCTGCCATGGGTTCCCCTGCTCAGCGGCTCATGTCTCGCGCTACCAGACTCCCGCTCCCTGTGGCCCAGCGCTCCCTCATACCGTCTGTCCTCACGCCCGCTCCTGTTCCCGCATCACCTCCGGTTCTGTTGCCGCGGTCTTCTCCGTCTCCTCCCGTTTCCCCCTTTCCGGTTCGTCTGTCCCCATCGGTGCCTCTTCTTCCTGCCGGAAGGGAGGATGGCGAGATGCGAACCCGGTCGGGACGTGTTGTCAAACCGCCTGTCCGCTATGGAGATTTTGTTTAACCGTCCTAGCGCATGAGCCGTGGTCGCCCTGTCACCATTGTATTTGCCTGTCGTTCCCAAGGGGAAGGATGTAGATGATATATGCATGTGCCTTTAATATAGTGACCTCATCACTACTAACCACTCCCCATATCACAAGTATAACTACAACCTCCCCACCCACAGATCGCTCTCTAGTTCCTGTGACAGACCACGTACAGCTAGTGCAATATGTAATGCTCCAGTATGAATAAAGATAGTAAAGTAACGATGTGTCGTTATAGCATCTTTACAACAACAACCTTATTTGAATCGCAAATGTCCGCAATCTCCAGGCATACAGTATTTGTTGTTCTAATTCCCTTTGACTGTGTGTCTGTAGTACACCCCCAACAAGGTGATCATTCCTTTCTTGTTCTTGAGCTCCACCCATAGCCTCACTAGGCGAACCGTCCGTAATATCACATCTGACACTGCCATGACATCCTCCTTAATCAATAACACAACCCCATCTCCTCTTTTACCCTCACCTCCGTCTCTCCTCAAGCACCTGTAACTCTGAACATGGAGCCGCCAATCCTGACCCTCTCTTAACCAGGTTTTAGTAATGACCACAACGTCCCACTTGCATCTATGCCCTCAGCTCATCTACCTTTCAAGTCAGACCCCTTTGCATTAAAATACGTGTAGTTTAAAATAACCTTCCTTCCTCGCTCTCCACCTTTCTCCTCTCTATTCCATCCTCTAAACCTTTTCTCACCACCCTCCATACCAACTTCTAACCTCTCACCTGCCTATGCCCTGTATAAGATCCCACCCCCAGGTTTATGGTGGGAGGGGACATTTTTTATGGGAACCTGAGTGGCAATTTTTTCACATAGAGGATGGTGGGTTTATGGAACAAGCTGTAGTTGAGGCAGGTACTATAACAACATTTAGACAATAGACAATAGGTGCAGTAGGCCATTCGGCCCTTCGAGCCAGCACCGCCATTCAATGTGATCATAGCTGATCATCCCCAATCAGTACCCTGTTCCTGCCTTCTCCCCATATCCCCTGACTCCGCTATTTTTAAGAGCCCTATCTAGCTCTCTTGAAAGCATCCAGAGAACCTGCCTCCACCGCCCTCTGAGGCAGAGAATTCCACAGACTCACCACTCTCTGTGTGAAAAAGTGTTTCCTCGTCTCCGTTCTAAATTACTTACTCCTTATTCTTAAACTGTGGCCCCTGGTTCTGGACACCCCGTGACACTAAAGATACTAGAGGAGCTCCTCTAGTATCTTTGCGTGACACTACAGCGCTGCGGCCGCGGACAGGAGTCGCCCAACATCCATCCGTCTGTCTGACTGACAGTCGCCGCCCAACATCCATCCATCCGTCCGTCTGTCTGACTGACAGTCGCCGCCGCCGCGGCCGCGCCCATCACACGCACAAATTCAAATCGACAGCGCGGCCAACGGGCGGGGAGCGGATCGGCCATTGGCTCGTTTCAATAGTCGCGGGAGACTCGAAGTGGAAGCGTTACGGTTGCGGCTGGAGCCGGGGTGGCTGGCGGAGAGCAACTGCCCGCGGGAGGGGGAAGAAGCTGCAGCCGCCATTACCACCACCCACCCACCCACGCAGCGCGGCCTCGGGGGAGAGTGTTGGTGCCGGCCGGCGGGCGGGCGGGCGGCGGGGAACTGAAGACCGAGCGAGTCTCGGCCGGGACCAAAGCTTGAACCGGGAGGGATTTTTTTCCCGCTTCTCTCCCAGCACCGAGCCTGGCTGGGCCTGGGCCGGGCTCCGCGGCCGCCGCCGCCGCCGGCATCGTTCCCGCTTTCGGGAGGAGAAAACTGTCCGCTCAATCTCATCACACGCTTTTATGAGACCCCGTTTTGTTTTTCTTTATAAGTCATTTTAAACTCCAGTCACTCATGATGTTTCGGAACTCCCCCGGTCACCATGCTGCTGAGAACCGGGAAAACGTGCTCCCCCCGGGTCTGAAGGGCGCAACATGGGAGGAACCAGAGCAAGAAGGCCGTGAACGAAATCCCCGCAAAACCGCCGCCCAGGGCGGCAGGAAGGTGCTCGGGGTGCTACAGAACAACTTGGATTTGCAGCCTCACCTCAAGCCAGTAAGTGAGAAACAGCGCCGCTGCCTCCTGTCACAAGGTGGCCTCTGCAAGACACAAGCACGGCCTCTTGGTTACTGAATGGCCTGGCCAGTGCACCGGTTTAAATGTATTAATGAGAGATGACTGCTTGAAAATCAAACCATGCAAGAAATCTAAATGTACGGCAGGTCGGGCAGCATTTATGGGAAGAGATATGGAGTTTCTCTTACCACAAATCTGCATGGTGTTATGTACAACATAAACGTTATTTTTCTGACTTCCATTGTGCGACTGCCCATCGATGTATTATCAACGTGAGAAAATGTAAGCCCTTATCATAGTGGCTTTCTTCCGACACCCGATTTATTGTAGTCGAACGTGGTAGTAGTAGAATCTCCTTACTTTCATATGTTGCAACAATATATCAAAACGAATGTTCAACATGAGTTTTTAAAATCTGGGCCTCCACTCAACTTTAACATTTCAGCTGTTTGAAGACATCCACAATTGGATATAGGCGATTAATTGAAAACTATCTATGCCCCTTTAATATTTTTTGCACATAAGTTACTGCCGCCTCCGAGCAAGGGTTGCTGTGGTCCCGTGGCACCAACTGCAGTGAATTTGCGGATCAGAATGGACTTGTTTGTCATTGCCGCAGAAAAGGCCATGCAAACGATAAGGTAGACAATTCTAGGGAAACGCGTTTTTATCGTGTAGCTTGGATAATATTTTACAAGGATAAACCCTTTTCAGCAAATGTAAATGAAGCGTCGTGACCTTTTGTATATACGGTGGGCGACTGGTGAATTTGAATTTATGGCGGCTGTTGGAAGTACAAGAATAAATGATTTTTCGCTGTTAAAGCGAACGTTCTCTGAGGGTTATTGTGGGCTTTTGTCTTTTATGACTAGAATTCCTGGGAGCTAAACCATTAACGATTTATCAATCAAACTATTTATCAACGCAACAGTTTTTTTGAAACGTATTGGATATCCGACTTGCAAATCTCAAGCTATTGAGATCTCAATAGTAAGATTTAAGCCCACTTACAAGATTTCAAGCTTAAAGTGGAATAGATTGCCCAGTTGCATTTGATTCAGCATTGCAGAAACAAGTAATTAATTTAATTCTGCACTTGACTATAAAAGGTGGCGCCTTGTATTGGCAGCATCAGGCCTCATTAAATTAGAGATTTTGGAAATGTTTGGACAGGCGTTACAATCTTCTCTTGATTTCTAGTAATGTGCTTGGAACATAAGAATTAGACACGGGAGTGGACTATCAGCCATTTGAACCTGCTTTATTGTTCTTAAGGTCCTGACTGATGATCTTCCATGGCTTTTTTCCCATGCCCTCCCCACATTCTTGATTCCCCACTTAATATCTGTTTTGAATTAAGTTGATGATTAAACTTCTATGGCAATTTGAGATCAGAATTCGAAAGATACAGCACACTGAAGACATTTCTCCCTGTGCCCCAAATGGCCTTTCCCATATCCTGAGACTTAACCGCCCCAGCCCCCCAACCAGTGGAAATAATAATTGTCTAATTTTACCCTGTTGAGCCATGCAAGATTTGTTAAAGTTTCAGTGAGTATAATTTTCACTCTCTTTTAAACTCTGGAAAAATATAGCCCTAGTTTACTTATATGGTAGACCTGCCATCCCAGAACCCAGTCTAGTGAATTTTCTTTACACCCTTATTTCAGGTAAGGTTATCAGACAGAACTCCAAGTGTGGTCCAACAAAGTCATGCATTTTTGCCGTAAGGCAACTTTACTCCAGTAGTTAAAGCCTTTTGTAATAAAGATGAGCATATAATTTATAGGTAGGAAAGAACTGCAGATGCTGGTTTAAATCGAAGGTAGACACCAACTGCTGGCGTAACTCAGCGTAACAGGCAGCATCTCTGGAGTGAAGGAATGGGTGAGTTTCGGGTTGAGACCCTTCTGCAGACTGATGTCAGAGGAGTGGGCAGTACTGCATGGTACAATGAAAAGCTTTCGCATGCTATCCAGTCAAAGAAAATACTATAGATGATTACAATCAAACCGTCCACAGTGCACAGAACAACGGTACCACATTTAGTGAAGGATAAAGTCTGATTTCAGATAATTTAAAGGTCTCTAATGAGTAGATGGGAGGTCTGGACCACCCGAAACATCACCTATTCCTTCGCCCCATAGATACTGCCTCACCCGCAGAATTCCTCCATCATTTTTGTCTACTGTCAATGGAAGGGAAGTTGGTTTGATTTAATTTATTGTCAGGTGCACCAAGGTACAGTGAAAAGCTTTTTTGTTGCATGTTATCCAGTCAGCAGAAAGACTACATGATTACATTCAAGCTGTCCACTCCACAGTGCGCGATGGTCTGGGTTATGTCCACAACTTTGCAATTTCTTGCAGTCTTGAATGGAGCTGTTCCTATGCTGTGATGCATCCTCATAAAATGCTTTCTACAGCACATCTGTTGGGGACATACTGAACTTGCCAAGTCTTCTAAGGAAGTAGAGGCGGTGGTGTACTTTGTTGACCATAGCTTTGATGTCACTGGTCGAGGACAAATTGCCAGTGATATTTATTCCCAAAGACTTGAAGCTTTCCATCATCTCTACTTCAGTGTCATCGATGTATACTGGGTTGGTGTTTGTACTGCTTTGCTTCCTGAAGTCAACCACAATCTCCTTTGCCTTGTTGGCATTGAGGGAGAGGTTGTTGTCTTGGCACCAGTTTACGAGGTTCTCAATCTCCTTCCTTTATTCCATCTCGTCATTATTTGATATCCGGCTCACTCTGGTGGTGTAAATTGTGAATTGGTATCTAGTTGCACAGTCATGAGTATATAAAAAGTATAGCAACGGGCTGAGAATACATACTTGTAGGGCACTATCATTTAGGATTATAGTAGAGGATGATTTGCCACCTATCCTCACCAACCGTGGTCTGGATGTTGATGACCCAGTTACAGAGGGGGAGTTCCCCATAATTTTTGGAGGTAACCTTGATTTAGATAATGGTATTGAATGCAGAGCCATAGTTGGTTGATAGTCAATACTCATGGGTGTTTAATTACATTCTTTATACATTTCCCTAATATGTTGGGCTTCTTTTCATGTCCATCTTGTTACAAATGTTGACCTCGCTATCATCGTCTGTCCTGAAAAGGATGCAAGCTTCCGGCGACAATCAGTGCAAGCTATCACTTGTCGCATTAGATGATGGTGGTAGCAGAATTAGCTCGGGATACTTGCAGTGTCCAGCCCTGCATCGTGGATGCTTCTGCTATGGGGCCATGTGTTGGGCTAGCAGATTGGTAGTACTGCTATTAATCACTCATAGTTGTTCTCTTTTGGAATACATTCTAAAATTATGGACTTGTGTTAAAATTATTTAAATAATGCGATAAATGTGAAAATGTAGTCCAAAAGATGGCGGTACCCAATATCTGTCCTTGATGATGTACCCAAGTAAAGTTTGCTCATTTGATTCTAATAATAAGAGTTCTTTGAGCAGAACAAAATGTATTCTAATTTCTTTGTGCATCTGAACTACACCTACAGGTTTCAACATCAGGACTCTTCTGCAGCAAAGATAACTCTGGCCCAATACCCACAGGAAAAGCAACAAGCAAACCGGCATTCACTATCCATGTGGATGAACCTGATGGTGCACCACATAGAAGCACAAGCAGCGTTGCAGAATCTGTCACAAGTTTGGCGCTAACTTCAACAGTACTCTCATTGGGAAGGTACCAGCCATTGCCTTCTACTAAGCGTTCTGCAGATGTTAGTTTTGGTAAGTTTTGCAGGAGGCATTTTTTAATTCATTTTCGTTGTTGGACTTTAGCAGCTGGCATCTTTGATCTGATATTACCATGCATCACTTCTCTGTTTTAAACTGCTGTTGCTTAGTATATTAGTTTATGGAGTACGATCAACTAAATGGGTGTGTGTAAAAACTAGTAGCACTAGATTTGAAACATCCATTTTTTGTGTTTTGAGGTCGGTTGAGTGGTTCTCTAACAATTTTAAAAGGCAAATTTCTGATTTCTTCCTTTCCTACAGACTTCTTAATATCTAATTGCATTGATTATTTTGCTAACGGTAAAATTCTGTAATTGTCATAGTTAAATTGTTGTTTTTTGGAGATTTTAAAAGACTATCTTTGATTTAAAAAAGAAAAATGTGATCTGGAAATGCTGAAATACTCGGTTAAACCAACATCTCTGGAGAGGGAAACAGTGTTCATGTTTCCAGTCTGGGCTTTTATCAGAACCTGTCTTTACTAATGAACAGTTATTGGCTTGAAATTTTAACCATATTTCTTGTGTACTCCCTGTCCTGCAAAGTTCCTGTACTTTGTTTTATTTCAGTTTCTAACATCTTCACTTTGCTTTCCGATTACCTTTTCTTTCCAAGTTTGCTGCTTTTTGTTTTAAATTTAGACTTGGCTAGAGATACCAAGAGACTTAGAAATGCATTTTGTGACATTTTTAATGTGCTACTTTGTGGCCTTACTCTTTCCTTTTGTCATTTGTGCTGATTTAAGTTGGTCATTTTTTACTTTGATTTTACTTTTTCACACCATCCCACCCATTTGTATCTGCTTTTGAAGTTTTTCTTTTTAACCATCTTTATTTTGTCTGAAGAAGGGTCTCGACCCAAAACATCACCTATTCTTTCGCTCCATAGATGCTGCCTCACCCGCTGAGTTTCTCCAGAATCTTTGTCTACCTTTTATGTGAGGTCTTCTTAAATCTACATTGGCTATCTTGTGTAGGAAAAAACTGCAGATGCTGATTTAAATCGAAAGTAGACAAAACATTGCTGGAGTAACTCAGCGGGACAGGCAGCATCTCTGGAGAGAAGGAATGGGTGATGTTTTGGGTCAAGATCCTTCTTCAGTCTGAAGGGTCTCGACCCGAAACGTCACCCATCCCTTCTCTCCAGAGATGCTGCCTGTTACTCCAGCATTTTGTGTCTACCTTTGTTCCTTATTGTGAGAAATGTAATAGAAAACTGTGTAGTAAACCATCTGGCCTTCAAGCCTGCTCCATCATTCAGTGTAATTGTAGCTGATTCTCTGACATGTTCCTGCTAAACTCTGTTTGGAAATCTATCTATGGCCTTAAATATATTTTGTGACATCCTACACTGAATAGAATTCAATAGGTTCACCATTCAATGATGACATTTGTCCAGTTTTGGTTTTGTTTCAAAAATTTCATCAAGGGAAATATCCATGCTGCAACTAGCCCGTTATGTCATGAGAGATCCTCTCTCCCTCTGAACTCCCAACTCCTTCATGGTAGCTTCTTATCCCAACCACCCCTATTCCTGAAATCTATCAGGTAGATGCTTATTGTATTCCCTCAATGGCAATCTATCCTTTTTGTTAAGGTCACTAAAACTGCACACATTTCAGTGTCATCTCAAAAGTGCACTCATTGTAGTAGGACATCCTTGCTCCTGCACCCAATGCATCTTCTAATAATAGTCAACATGCAATATGCATTTCATATTTTTTCTTACAGCATTTGCGTGTTTGCTTTCAGTGACTGTATAAGGACCCCCAGGTTGTCATTGTACATTTTGCCAAGGTCTTTTCATTTAAATAATGCTCTGATGTATTTTGTATTGCAAAATATTGGATGTGTGTTGTGAATAATTCGTCTTTACATCACCCCACTGTTCCCTGCCTGCATCCTGAGAAAGATCCATTCTTCCTATTTTCTACCAGTCAACCATTTTTAATCTGTGCCAGTATATTACCCCTGATCCCAGGTACTTTAAATCAACACAGAAACCTCATACTTTATCAAAAGTCTTTCAAAATGCAAATTATATGGTTTTCTCATTTATTATAATGGGTCAAAAAAAAGCTTCAGGAGGTTTGTTGAGCACTTTTTAACATGTGTAAATCCACACTGACTTTGTCTATTCTTGATATTTTCTTCAGTTCTCAGTTATCACAAGCTTATTTTTTCTACTACTGAAGTTAAACTAATCTTTTTTTAAAGTTGTATTTGTTCTCCTACCTGTGGAAACAGTTCTATAATCCCTCTTGTGTGCAAAGAGTTGGCTCATTCAGCAGTCCACATTTGACCAAAACAGACATCTTGGGTAATGCCCAGTTGATTTGGTCCTTGGTTACTTGTTGTTAATTCACAACGAAAATGGATGTAATGCCATCCTAACTCAATTTAATTAGGTTTGCTACAATTTTCTTTGCAAATAGATTCACCGATGGTGCTGGATGTATCAATATCTTCATGTGAAGAAGAAAAACAGGCAAATGCTAATAAATTATCTGAATATGCAGACGATATACATACATACTTAAGGGAAATGGAGGTAAGAACATTGGGCAGCCGGTCCATTCCTTGCATCTCAATCCCTGTTTCTTAGTCTACGATAGCTGCAGAGACATAGCACATCAATTCTAATTGCAAAAGCGTCTTGTTTATTTCATCACAATGGACTAATGCTCATATCTGATAACCTTGTAGGAATGACTATTTCTCAGATGAATTGCTGTATTGATAGTTCAAATGTGGAAGGATATCGATGGAGTGTGAACCTTGTTTTCTGATAATTTAAGTATTTGTTATTATTGACCTTATTTAAGATCTAATTAATAAGTGGTTTGGGGATCTTAGTTGAACAAATGTTCAGGACTTTAATTATATGAATCACTTAAATTAGACACAATGCTAGAGAAACTCAGCGGGACAGGCAGCATCTCTGGATAGAAGGACTGGGTGATATTTTGGGTGGAGACCCTTCATCAGACTGAGTGTCAGGGGAGAGGGAGGCACCGATATGGAAGGGTAAGGTGTGAAAACGAGAGAACAAAGGGGATGAAGTTCAAGGAAAATGTCAAATAGATCATAGTTAGCTTGGGGAAGGTGACAACGAAGCATACAACGATAAAATTTAATCAGGAGGACAGTCAGACTGGTCGGAGAACTAGGATGGGGGAAGGGATGGAGAGAGAGAGGGAAATCAAGGGTTGCTTGAAGGTAGAGAAGTAAATATTCATACCGCTGGGTTGTAAGCTGCCCAAGCGAAATATGAGGTGCTGTGCCTCCAATTTGCATTGGGCCTCACTCTGACAGTGGAGGAGGCCCATGACAGCAAGGTCAGTATGGGAGGAGGAGTTAAAAGTGTCTAGCATCCGCGACATCATGTGGATCTTGGCGGAATGAGCGGAGGTGTTCAGCAAAACAATTGCCGAGCCTGTGCTTGGTCTCGCAGATATATAGGATTCCACTCTTGGAGCAGCAGATACAGTAGATGAGGTTGGAGGAGATGCAATCGCACCTCACTTGAAAGGATTGTTGGGATCTTTGGACGGAGTCGAGGGAGGTGATATAGGTATAGGGACGGGTGTGGTTGCAGGGAAAAAGTACCTGGGGAGGTTGTGGTTTGCGTGGGAAGGGATGAGTTAACCGGGCAGTTGCAGACGAAATGGTCTCTGGAAAGTAAAGATGGGAAGATGTGGCTAGTGGTGGAATCCCATTGGAGGTGACAAGTGTCAGGATTATGTGACGGGTGAAAGGTAAGAACTAGGGGGACTCCGTTGCGACTGGGGGAGGGAGAGCAAGAACGCAGCTGTGGGATACTGAGGAGACGGAATCACTTGTCCACATATAGTTAATGTATGTCTACATTTTGTTGTTTTAAACTGAGTTGAGTATTTTTAAACATGGCTGAGTATTTTTTCCTGGTTTTATTCTTGCCCTTCACCTTGTAAAACAGAGTTCACAGCAACATGCATTTGTTAATGGGATGTAGGTGTTGTGGCGAAGAGTGTAGATGTAAAGGGAATGCCATGTTTTATCATTAACCAATATTAAAACAGTGAAGTTGCAATATTATAAGGGGTTCTGAGTTGGACTAACAAGCCTGGACCATTGGGCTTTAAGGAACAAATTAGATTTGTGTGAAATATCATGTTCCTCTTTTCCCCTTAGTTGAAATACAGACCCAAAGTGGGCTACATGAAGAAACAGCCTGATATAACCAACAGTATGAGAGCTATTCTTGTTGATTGGTTGGTGGAAGTTGGAGAAGAATACAAATTGCAAAATGAAACACTATATTTGGCTGTAAACTATATTGACAGATTTTTGTCATCTATGTCGGTCCTTAGAGGAAAACTCCAGCTTGTAGGAACAGCTGCCATGCTGTTGGCTTCGTAAGTATGAATTTAACTCTGTTCAACTTATTTTAGGGGTCAACAAATTCTTGTCTGAACAAGTTTTGGGGGGGGGGGGGGGAGAATGGAAAGGTGACTTTTTGAGTTGGGATGCTTTTTCAGACTGCTCAACTGATGTGAGTACACAGCACATATATAATTGTAAGAGTACAGATTGTAACAGTTGGTTATGATGGTGCTAGTGTACATAGGGTGGTGTGAATTAATAGTAAATCCGCAGGGTCTTGATAATATGGTGGTGAGATGCATGTTTCCTCTTGACGGATAACTCTACAAGGAATCGTCTCTAGTTGCAATAATTAACACAGAAATACGCCATGGTTAATGGAAGGTGAATGCATAGCTGAAAAGCTTCATGTTCCTTAGAAACATAGAAAATAGGTGCAGGAGTAGGCCATTCGGCCCTTCGAGCATGCACCGCCATTCAATATGATCATGGCTGATCATCCAACTCAGTATCCTGTACCTGCTTTCTCTCCATACCCCCTGATCCCTTTAGCCACAAGGGCCACATCTAACTCCCTCTTAAATATAGCCAATGAACTGGCCTCAACTACATTCTGTGGCAGAGTATTCCAGAGATTCACCACTCTCTGTGTAAAAAATGTATTTCTCATCTCAGCCCTAAAAGATTTCCCAATTATCCTTAAACTGTGACCCCTTGTTCTGGACTTCCCCAACATCGGGAACAATCTTCCTGCATCTAGCCTGTCCAACCCCTTAAGAATTTTGTAAGTTTCTATAAGATCCCCCCTCAATCTTCTAAATTCTAGCGAGTACAAGCCGAGTCTATCCAGTCTTTCTTCATATGAAAGTCCTGACATCCCAGGAATCAGTCTGGTGGACCTTCTCTGTACTCCCTCTATGGCAAGAATGTCCTTCCTCAGATTAGGAGACCAAAACTGTACGCAATACTCCAGGTGTGGTCTCACCAAGACCCTGTACAACTGCAATAGATATTGGGACCATATCTGAGGTAGGTTGGAACTACCTGGTTGAGCAAGGTTGTTTGCATTTGAAGCTGAGAATTGCATACAGGAAGGCTGGATGGTATGGAAGTGTTGAGTAAAGTTAAATCTCATTTGGTAGGAAATAAGATTGGAGAAAAGAATAGGTGGATGGGAATGTTGTTTAACACAAAACAAAATTGTAGAGTGGGAAAGACCAAACAAGCAGTGCAATTGCATATTGGTTTATGTACTGTAGCTGTATGGAATTGTAGCTTGCGCAAGGGCATTAATAAGAACAAATGTCCCTGACTAAGTTATTTGAGAGTAGGGGAAGTTGAAAAATGCATTGGGGGGAAGAGTGGTATGGGATTTGATTTGATTTAATTTATTGTCATTGTCTTCAATGAGAGACAACGAAATTCTTTTTCCCTTAGTCATACAAAAAAAAACACAGAACACAGTAGTCCACAACACAAACATCCCCACAGCGGCACCAAAGTTCCCCACTGTGAGGGAAGGAACCAAAATCCAGTCAATCTCCTCGCCGATGTTCCCCAACGGGAGGGCAAGGACGCGACTCGGATAATAGCCGCATCCTCGCCAGGAAGCGACTGAAGGACGGTTCCCCCCTTACCCTACCCGCTTCCCCCCACATAAAATACAGAAAAAAACTATAAAAAGACAGCCAGACCGTGGGCGGAGGCACTAGCAACAGCGCCACCGGATGTATGGGAATGATGGTATTGATTTTTTTTTTAATGTGATTCTTCAGCAATATATACAATGAAAAGTTCAAAGACCAGCTATATTTCATCCTTTTTAAATATGCTAAGGATTGCTGCTTGGAAAGAATTCTTAATTAGCTGAAAGAACAAATAATGAGGTTAATTAATACTTTATATTTGTCTACAAATGATGAATCACTGAGAAGAGGGAAATTGTTCAATAAGCTAAAAGGTGGATAGAAAAAAAAAGTCATAAAATGTGTTGGAGTAATTATTGATGCAGACTGAATGCATCCAAAGTTGCTGAATGGAGCAATGGTGGTTAAAAACAAACTATTGATAGCATTGGGGGGTTTGAATTCTTTTTTATACAACAAAAAACATCTTCAATGTAGTGAGGATTTTTTTTACCAAAGATGAGTTGCATACTGTTTTGAAGAATGAGTTAAAGAAACAAATTAAGAGGAAACAACATATCTGAATAATGGGGTTTTGAAAAGGGTTAACAAAGGGAATGCAAACTGGACTTTTCAAAAGCTATTTAATAAAGTAGGTCTTGGTTTATTTAAGAAATGTTCATGGTAATGAGTGAACAGTGGTAACGGTTACACTGCTTATTGCTGGAATGCTGCATTTTACTGAACAGATACTTTTTCTGGTTTGGGAATGTTGTGCAACACGCTTCACACCCCTACCTCATCCTTCCTTGCCCAACCGTGCACACTTAGCAGCTGTTCATTGTCTAAATAAC
Source organism: Malacoraja senta (assembly GCA_038087875.1). Classification (NCBI taxonomy): domain Eukaryota; kingdom Metazoa; phylum Chordata; class Chondrichthyes; order Rajiformes; family Rajidae; genus Malacoraja; species Malacoraja senta. Next base: position 229,495,636 of record CM075977.1, on the reverse strand, counting down.
CTGGAGATGGGAGAGTGCACAAAACAGATGGATCATTGATTTGAGAGGGAAAAGATGCATGTTTGACCACTTAATTGTAAAATGGGCAAACAAATGGCTGGTGCAATTTAATGCAGCCATTTTTAATATTTAATCATTAATTAACAAGACAAGAACAAAAAGTCTGAGCTATACTGTGAAAAATTCTTAAATGGTGAGGCAATTTAGCCTTGTAAATGAGGACATTGAATACAAAAACAGACCTGCTAAACCCTTGCGTGGGCATCTCTTTGTTTTGTAGGTAAAACACTGGAGGATGATGACCAAAATGTTACCCACACTGATAGTCTTGTTTAGTGCAATGATTTAAAGCTGAAAAAATCCCCCAAGGTCTTGAATGTTCTTAATATATAAAATAAGGCAGACCAAATGGTTTTCAAAATTGTGTGTTTTAATAAAGAAATATTCTTTGACAAGTGGTTCCAATGGTATATGTTACAAATGTTAAAGGGGAATAAATATAATGACAGCATTAGAGCTTTTGACAGCAATTGGTCGTGGAGAAAATTTGAACGCTTAAGGTTAAAAGCTGAGCATCTCTAGAAATCGAGCACTCAGTTAATTAATGGTCTAAATCGATGCTTCCTGTGCTCAATATGTATGAGTATTAAGCTATTCAAAGCTGGTGCATTTGGAGTAAAGACATTAGTGACTAGTTACTAATCTTTCTTTTAAACATTAAGTATAGAAAACAATTATGAAACTTTAAAAATCATGCTTATAAACTATTTTTTGCAGAAAATTTGAAGAAATATATCCACCTGAAGTTGCTGAATTTGTTTATATAACTGATGACACCTACTCAAAGAAGCAAGTTCTACGGATGGAGCATCTCATTCTTAAAGTTTTATCGTTTGACTTGGCAGCACCAACAATAAACCAATTTCTTACTCAATATGTTGGCCGCACGAAAGCCAGCAGTAAAATTGAGAGTCTATCAATGGTGAGTGTTATCATGTGGAAGATCTGACTTTAATTTTTGAACTACATTTTGGGATTGAAAAGGCACGTTGTTCCTAAATCTAAAGAATGTTGTTTTAAAAACTATGGATTACTGAATCCGATGCACAAGGAGTATAGACTTTGGCATTATATGCCCAGTCTCATAACATAGTTGTTCAGTTGTTGAAAAGAAACTTTAACAACAGGTTTTGAATGCTGTCCAGCTCTAGATTCAAGACTGAGCCCCATATATTTTTAGACACTGAACAGTGTTGGGATTGGGCACAAAGATGAGAGTTGGTGTAAAGGATCCAATGCGATCTTGTAGAATTGCTGAACCGATGACACAAGTTCTACTTGTATATTTTTTTTAACCAGATTCTCTTTTGACAGTACCTGGGAGAACTCAGCTTGATCGATTCTGAACCATTTCTGAAATATCCACCATCTGTCCTTGCTGCATCAGCCTTTTGTTTGGCCAACTATACAATATCACAGGCTGGCTGGGTGAGTCATAAATACTTAATTCTGAATGCATTTACAAAAAGTTTGCAATTGTGCAGAAAATCCCATACTTGTTCTTTAGGAAGGTGACCTAATGTTTCCAGTTGTGGTTTTCAAAAAAAGAAGAAAAAAACTTGCTTTTTCAATCTTGTTCGTCTGCTGCATTCCATGTGTATTTTAAATTTTTTGCCATCTTTGGTTTTCCTCTTTTGTACATTTTGCTTCCATTCCTACTTCCATCTTCTACTGTGTTTGATACCATTTCATTTGGCTTTTTCTTTAATATTGATCTAAATCATTGATGCAGAGCACACTTTTTTTAAAAGCCTTGGAATGACCGAGTTACCCAATTGTAACTATTGAAAATCTATCATTTTAATTAAAATAAAATATTTAAAATCAAATTTTCTCAATTCTATCCCTCCTGGTGTTTTTTTTCCATGGTTTCCTTTATCAGCATAAAGGTCCACTTTTGGAACATGCGCAGTTCTTTCTCCAGCCTCCATTTGCTGTCCTATTGCTGTCTTGTTTTCAGACAATCTTCCTTTAATAGGCACTAGTAGGGAACATTGTCCTTCAATCTGCAAGTACATGTCAGTCCCATCTATGCAGTCCCATTTCCCTGGTACATTACAAGTTCATTTCCTTGAATGCTGATCCAATTTTCTTTTGGGATTGTTTGATCTCTACTGCCACCACTCACAAGCAGTTGCAAGTCTTTCCCTCCCGCTGATAGAAAATGTTCTTTGCATCACTAGAATATCCTTGAATCTTATGCCCCAAAATTTAAATCTGCATTTGTTTCCCTTGTACCATCATCCTGATGAAACAAGCTTTTCTTGTCTAACTTGTACAAAAATGCAGCAGACAAACAAGATTGAAAAGGCAAGTTTCATATATTCTCTTAAACCACAACTAGAAAAATTAGGTCACCTTCCTAATGAGCAAGTATCATCAATATCTTGTACATTTTTTAAATCTCACATTCTCACTTTTCCCACATGGTGTGTGGGTGAGGGGAGCTAACCCCTAATTTCTCCAGCCTAACCTTGTAATTAAAATCCCCTCTTGGCTATCCTTAACAGACACCTGACATGGTTGGACTTTTTTTTTTGCTATTTTGTCTGTATTTAGTCATGTCACATAAATATCATGGGCAATAAAATCTGGGTATGACATCACTGCCGATAGGTTGGCATTCACACACTCATTCCTTTGTCACATCCTCACCATTCAGCAGGCATGTGGATTAAACATCACAGTGCAGGGCTGCTGTGCTCTTTATCTACCAGGGAGGTCAAATGTAAGGGAGACGTCTAGAGTTAATGCAGGACCCTTAACAGCATTAATGTACAGAGCGATCTTGGGGGCTGGGTCCATTGCTCCCTGAAAGTGACAACTTGTAGATAGTGGTAAAGAAGGCATAACAGGGCTCTCGCTTAACTTTTATTCCCTGTTGCCAGCCGGGCAACCTTGGTAGCTTTTTAGGTTGCCAACTGACAGTTTAGGTGGTCATTTAAGATGGCTTGCATGACGCGTGCGATAATGTGCTCGGACGAAGTGCGCAGTTACCAGTCGGAATTATACTCAATGAAGCATTCACATATTATTTCTGCTTCAAATAAATTCACAAACTAAACATATTCACCAATCAAGACATGATTTATCCCACAATGACATGCAGCAAAATTATAAGACAGTATCTCAACTCTTTTTACACATTGCAATTAATGCAATTTCTATTAGTTCTTTCCACTTCCAAACAACAATGTGGTTGGATTATTCAGCATATGATCAATCTGTGTCAGTAAATCCTGGACCATGATAACATATATGCTTAATCATGCACACTACAGATTGATTGATTGATGCAAGCATGTTTTCTGTGAAGGACCAAAAATTACCATAACATGGCCATAGCATGGGTCGTTATTTCTATTGGTACAGAAACACTCTCGCTTCCCACATAATTTATCCACAACAAAATATACAGGTTGCAAGGACATTTCTACAGGCATTTTATGATAATAGCTGTTAAAACCAACTATACCCGTCTGACAGGTTAAACATTACACTAGCTGACAAGAGATGGCCAAAGGACATAACTGCAGCAAATGTGCTTTAGGTAATATATTTAAAGGTGTCAAGAAGCCACATTACCGGACATTCAGATTAAATGTACGTGTTGTGAACAGCAATGAAGATACCCAGTTTGTATGCACCAGATTTAAAAAAAATTATTGATAAACGCTGTTTCCATCATTCCCACTTCAGAATTAACTTTATAATTTCAACTGAAATATCTCCTGACCAAATTTGTGATGTATATGATTGACTGTAGAAGTAAAACCTGGATTAAACCCAACGTATAGTTGTGGATGTTGCTCATTAAATAACTACAGTACTGATACTCCATACTGAGAGCATTGATTTGTCGTTAAAATGAATTCTGTAATAACGTGTCAATGGCAGCAGTGACAATCGAACACTGCGGTTTTAATGTTTCACTTGTTCACAATTTAATTAATCGATCTTTATGGATTAAAACAAATAATAACATTGGGAATTAAAACACATTTGATTGCATTCCATTATCAAACATAGTCAATGTTCGCTCTGAAGACATTTCCAGCACAATAGTGTCAGGGAGGTGTGTGTGTGTGAATCAGTGCGGGGTGGATAGATGGCGGGTGTGGGGGGGGGGGGGGGTTAGAAGGCAGTCGGTGAGAATGGATGGATTGAGGCAGGTGAATTAGTACGTGTTGGTTGGAGTAGGTAAAATTGTGAGGGGAAAGCACGGGGGATATCAGTGGTGTTGATTGGGGGGGGGTTCAGTACAGGATGGACGGGGGTAGACAAAAGTGCTGGAGAAACTCAGCGGGTGAGGCAGCATCTATGGAGTGAAGAAAATAGGCAACATTTTGGGTCAAGACCCTTCTTCAGACTGTTCCCCCCCCCCCATTCTTCTTGAATGGGAGGATCAGTACAGGATGGATGTGGGGGGGAGATCAGTGCAGGATGAATGGGGGGGAGGGGTCAGTAAAGTGTGGATCGGAGGGTCTGTGCAGGTGAATGGGGTATCACTACAGGATGAATGAGGGGAAGGGGGAAGGTGCAGGGTAAATGGAGGGTGGGTTAGTACGGGATGAATGCGTGGATTAGTACAGGATGGATGGGAGATCAGTACAGGATGGATGGAGGAGAAGTGCAGGATGGATGGGAAAGGGGTAAGTACAGGGTGAATTGGGGAACCAGTGGAGGATGGATGGGGGGGGGGGGTGGCAGGAGAATCAATGCGAGGTGGATAGGGTGATAAGCGCAGGATGAATAGATGGGGGGGGGGGGTTGATGGGGAGGGGAGCACAGGGGATGTCAGTGAGGACTGAATAGAGGCGGGTATGGGGATCAGTGCGGGATGGAGTGGAAGGGTCCCAGGATAAGGGGGGGGGGTGGAGGGGGCGTACAAGAGAGAGGGAGATGGGGGCGAGGTGGGGAGGAAGGAAGGTCAGCGCTCCTCGTACAACATCGCCCAGCTGCCTTGGCCGTTGGGAACTACTCGTCACCGCCTCCCTCCTCCGCCAGCCAACAGCAAGGTGCGGGGCCGGGCGGTGCAGCTCAGAGATCCTATAGCTATAGGATCTTTGGTGCAGCTGCTTCAGACGAGTCGGAGCGAATGATTGGCCCCGAGCAGCAGCAGCAGCGGCCGCGACAGCGGCTCCATCTCCTCCTCCTCCCTGATAGCAGCCGCTGCTTGTTTCAAAACAAACCGTCCCGCACGCCGAGGCCTCCCCCTCCCTCCCTCCTCCCGGCCTCGGCGTGCGGGAGGGTTTGTTTTGAAAGCCCGTTAGCAGATTTGCAAGCAGAGGCCCTTATCAGGGCGGGAGGAGATGGAGCCGCGGCCGCTGCTTCCGCTGTTTGGGGCCGTCATTCGCTCCGACCCTTCCTCACCCCGCACCTAGTATCTTTGCCCCGCAATACAGCCGTCACCAACACAACACGTCACGTTCCTTTTCTCCAGAGATGCCTGATCCGCGGAGTTACTCCAGTTTTTTGTGTATCTTCGGTATAAGCCAGTATCTGGTTGCCAAGCCGGGCAAAATGACTCGGTGTTTAGGTTGCCTGGCGGCGCTTTGAGTGGTCAGGGGCACCCGGGCAGCCGCTAATTTCGAGCCCTGCATAATATGCTTGCCATTGGGGTGTTGAGTACAAGAGTCAGGAACTTGTGTTGCAAATTTATACAACTTTAGTTCGGCTGCATTTGGATTATTGTGTGCCGTACTGGTTGCCCAATTACAGGAAGCTTGCGGAGTTTTTGGAGAGGGTGTCAAAGTGGTTGACCAAGATGCTTCCTGGATTCGAGGGTATTAGTATTAGGGCACATTTGGAATGTTTGAGTGTTGGAGGCTGAGGGAAACCTGGTAGAAGTATATAAAATTGAAACATGGGTAGGGCAGATGGTCAAAACCTCTCTTTCCTCTTGGTGGAAATGTCAAAGACTAGAGGGACATAGCTTTAAGCACAGAGGGGGAACTTTTTTTAAAGTGAATGTTACCTGGAGCATGCTGCCATGGGTAGTGTGGAAGTGGATTTGACAGTGCCATTTAAGCTTTTAGGCACACATGGATATGCAGGGTATGAGGGAATATGGATCAGGCAGAGCAGATTAGTTTAATTTGGCAGCATGTTCTAACTGGAAACATCTATCCGTGTTCTATGGGGTGATCCAGGACCTGCTGAGTTGGTCTAGCATATTGTCTTTCCTTGGTAAATCTGCATCGGGTTCCGTGTTTCTTCATGTTTTCACAGCTAAATTTTTTTATTCTTTGGATATGTTTTTCATTTGCCCTTCTTGGCTGGTATCCTTTTTTTAAATATATATTTAATTAACTTAAAGTCTTTTCTGTACAGTCTATGTCACTAGCTCAGTTATCTGGATATGCCTTAAAAAACTTAAAGCCATGTGTGACGGACCTTTACCAAAATCACCTCAAAGCACCAGAACATGCACAGCAAGCAGTGAGAGAGAAGTACAAGAGCTCGAGGTAAGCGTGGTGTGAGTTGTATGCTTGGTTGTCAAAGTGAGAGATGAAATGATTGAACTTTAAGATTTCCTTTTTTCTTGCATCTGCAGGATTAATTCAAGAGATTTGTAATTGCAGCCTGTTAAAGTGATACTCTATGTCGAGTCATCAAGCTAAAGAATAGTGCCATGGTTATAAGTGGAGACTGAAGCCTACTTGAAATTAAAAGTATAAAATTCTAGTTTTCTAAATTATGTCCGAATTGCACGGCCACTTATTTATGCAGTGTATTGAACAGGGTAAACAAATTGCAAATAATTTTGATATTTGTAGGTCATTTGTTAAACTTTTCCCAACAATGTAACACCCATTTCATTAAGTATGATTTTGAGAGTTGGGTTTGTATTCTTTTGACCCAGCTGCCATTTGGTTATTGTGCCTGAATATTTCTCACCAGAATGAAACCAGTGAAAGATTAACCAGACATTTTGTAATATTTGCTCCTGGTCATGTAATGTTCTTATTCTTTAGGCCACCATGAAAGGTTTAAGTGTTTAACATAGCCGGAAAAATTACAAGCTGTCGAGCTTTAGTTGTAAAAAATATTTATTGTAAACATGAGGAATACTGTGTTGTCAATGTTTATCTAGTTCATTTTGGCTCTTAAATATTGATCTCTGCTCTTTACATTATTGGAGAGCTAGCATTACTTCACGTGCTTTGAACTTCTGCTTCGTTCAGCATTTCATTTGCGTTAGCACTAAGCTTTTAAAGAAGACGATTGTATTTTTTAATGAGTTTTCTCTTTCAGGTATCACTCTGTATCGATCATTGATCCTCCACTCTCCTTGGACCTGCTGTTTGTTCAGTGATGCCATCATCCTTGCCAAGTGGTTATTTTGCATACATTTGTAGAACCTGGACACCTTTTATGTACAGCTTGTTATTTTTGAGGACAAATGTGGACTTTCAACTTGCCACTACATTTAGCACTGGATAACTGCAATCCACACCTGTAGTAATTTGCTGACTCGTATGGGATATTACAAGCATTGTTTTATACTTGTATATTTTTATGAATTATGAATATGTGCAATCCCTTTGTATACAACTTTTATATTTAGAGCTGAAATAACCTAGCCCAGATTAGCCTACAGGGAATTTTTTTCTTAATTCACAGGAACTATGTGCATACAATTTTTTTAATTGAGTATTAGGTATCTTGAAACAATGCCATTTTAAGATTTTTGATAATCCTAACTGACATCAACTAAGATGTGAATTAAAAATTCTAAGCACGTTAAATGAGGCCAGCCTGTACAGTACACTAATTTTGTAGAATATTGGAGTCTGTACTAAAGGGTAAAATGCTTGAATGGTTTATAGCAAATGAGGACTGCTATAATATGACCAATATTATGTCAAAATGTAATCTTCACTATCTAAACTGAGAGTCAACATGCTCAAGATGAAGATGAGCTATTTACTGCTTATTTCATTCCCCTATTACTCACCATTTGGAGTAAAAGGTCTTGAAGTGCTAACATTTGTGAATATTATTTTGTGGCTCATAAGGATATTAAATCTAATTGCTTTGAACAAAATGCTCCCTTTTTTTACTTTTTGAATATTGCTTCATGTGATTTAAACATTCTTGATTCCTCCCTTTATTCTCTTCTCAAGCTTAAACCATAGAATTTTCTCTTTCTATTATGGCAAAAGGGAAGTCTTTTCATTTTTTAAATTCAATCTTTGATACCAAAACACCTGGCATGTACATTTTTTAGACAAAATTTCAGTCCTCTTTGAGGTGGCAGCACTAAATATGCCTGAATACCTAACATAGTAGTGGTATGATGGGAGCAGAAGAATGAGTTCTGCCCCCATGTCTATTTGAATAGCTTCCACATGTGAATTATGAACCGGTGGTAAACTTATAAACACATTGGCTCTAATATCTGGTTTGAGTATGAGTGTCAGCTACTAGTATTTTAAAGTATTTCTGTTCAACACTATTAGATATTATTTCTGCTGAAAATGTAGACCAATGATTGGTGATGATCATGGGTCCAGTGGAGGCGACCAGCGTGATTGGTAGTCTGCTGGGGTCAAATGCATGAAGTTGCTGTGGCATTGAAAATTGGTTGAAAGAGGCAGAGCTAAGATTACACAGGGATACCAGTAAAGGAGAAATAAGGAGGAAAACTGATTTGATTGAATTTACTAAAGGGGAGAGTTATCTTGCACCTGGCAATTGGTAAAACATTTGTAAGTGCACATCAACTTTTTGCAAAGAGAATGATTGCTATTGGTTGCCAATAGTAAATTTCTAGACTATTAATCACTGTTATAGCAACTGTTTTTAATTTGTCTGTATTTTGGCTAAATGCATATTTGAATGGACAAATGCTTTTCAATTTCAAGAACATCAAGTATTACAAACTGATTAATGTTTGAATCTTTTGGGTTTTCACTCCATGTAATCAAAAGTCTAAATATTGTGTTGGAATTGAGTACACCCTTTCTGATGTGATGCATGTTGGTTTTGAGTAATTCTGTTATTTCATCCTTGCCAAAATGCCTTGCCCCCACCCGTTGCCACCCATCTGTCCCTACAGTTTAATTGTAAGTGCTTGGTCAACTATACTTGCTATCCAGTACCTGATCTTCCCTTGTATTTTTTAACTTGCTATGACTGCTTTTCATCTAATCTGTCTAAATGTCTTGCTTTTTCCCCTACTTGCATTAAATTGTAATTGCTTGCATACCAGCTTGTGCATTAATCTTACTTTAGTTGTGTATGCTCAAAGGCATTTGCTTCACTTACCTGGCCACCCCATTTCCAACCCATCTTGTCTGACGAGGTTCCTTTTAGAACTCTCCAGATATACAATATACTTTTATAATGAATTTGTCCCACCTTTTTTCTTGAGAAAAAAGATTATTGGCATGATTTGTTTAACATAATTTGTAGTTCACTATGATAAATTTCAATCTTAAATTTATTTACAAAACAAGTTTCCACGGTAGAACTGAAAATGTAATTGATTGACATAAATCAATTCTTGTGCATTGATCACAATTCCATATAAGAAATCAGCTCAAAAGTAAAACTTGACAAGTCACATCAGTGGGGTAATCATTAAAAAGTTGAAACAATAATATTTGTAAGTCAAAAAAAAATATTGGCCTAAATATTGAAATTACTAGATAGGTTTATGAATGGAGAATTTAGGGCAGGCAGCTAAAACTTTCCTTGCAGTTTAAAATTTGAAGCCATAATTCGAAGCAGACTGTTAGACTGGAAAAAAAATGTTGTGATAGGAGAAAGAATTAAGATTGTCCATAACACTTCCCCAGAGACGAGATGCTTGAAATGGGCATGTTGAGTGAAGATGCATTCATAAGTTCGTCTTGTACTCAAGGATGGCAACTTTGCAAAGTTAATGATCAGCAAGAGGGATGGAGCTTGCAGCAAGTGAATGCAGACAATGGCTTCTGTGTTCATACTTAATTGGAAGAAAGCTCTTAGCTTAACTGGGTAGACAGATGGGGAGCATAACATTAACAGATGGTGGATAGATTGAGAGGGGATAATGAGGCAGAATTTAATGATACAGGTAGTCCCCAGGTTATGAAGTGTTCTATTACTGGGAACTGTCAGTATGCTAATTTCTCTGTCTGAAACATGCATTTTACATGCTAATGCATATTTTATTGCTCCACATACTATAATTCTTTTATTTTTGGCGAATAATCATCCTATTGCTACGCATAATTAAACTAATGGAATATACTCTAGATCCATTATTAATGGCGTGAAATATTTGCTTAAAATGTTTTATGCAATTTCTTCAATATTTTTTAATGTTGGATTTCTGTCAGTTGGGTCACTTATAACCTGGGATACCACTGTATGTGTAAACAATGTGTAATTGTTTTATTGCTGAGGGACTGCATATAACTGGCATAATAGTAGAAGGGTGATGTACAAAGTATACAATGGGATGCAAGGGTGCCAACTTTGCAGTATGGAGGAACTTCTGTAGAAAGACAGTGTGATCAACCATGCCAGACTGAGGGAGAGTGCCAGTTTGGTCAAATTCACAGCTTTTCACCTGTCACAAATTACATTCATAGGAAGATTCAGAAGTGAAACGGGAAAAGTAACTGCATTTGGGAACTGCAATCCCAGAGTCATTGAAGAGGGGAGATTGGGAATGGCAGAAATTACAAGTCATTGAAGTATTTTTTTGATGGATAGATTTTAAGAACAGATGGGGAACAAAGTAAACATTAACTGGTGGGCAGGGGCAGAGAACAATTTGGTTAAAGAGTGGGGTGGGGGGCTGGAAGAAGTTTGTGCTGGCAGTGTTAAAAGAGTGGCTGAAAATACTAGATAGGTTTATAAATGGAGAATTAAGAGGATAGAAAGCATCAATAGGGTGGAGACAAATGCTTAAGCATTGAGCCTGTATGTGGATGGGATTTGGAATTGCAGGTATATCAAGTGTTAATGATCTGGACTTGGCAAGCATTGGATGGTCAGGAAAGGAAGGTGAAAGAAAATGGAGATAATAGTGATTGATCTGAATGAAGGGGGTAAGAACAAAGAAATTAAACCCAGTAAACATGGAACAAAGCACAGTAAAATGAGGCTATTTCTATTAAACAGCAATGAATATCCTGGGAATTGGGAGAGGAGTTAAAAGAAAGGATTAAAAAAATGAAGGTACAAATAAAACTCTTCCGATTGTATCTGAATGCATATGGTGAAGGAGAAAGTGGGGAGTGTTGCAAAATTTGGACCAGAGTTTGACTGGGTTGGTTTCCAAGCAGCAAATACAAGTACTCCTGGGAGGGCTCACAAGCCACATCTGGAGAATAAAAAGTGGACTTCATTTTGGTGGTATTACTATTTACCTCATGGTGTCTCATCTTTTTAGTTTGACCTTTGTTTGCACCCGTTTCTGATTTCTCTTGCTTAGCTTTGCTTTTGGGGAACCAGTGGGATAGATGGGTTCTTGTTGTCCATGGTGCCATTTCTTCTTGCTCCAATGCAGAGCATTACTGGAGCCCAAGAGTGATGGATGACTTTCAAAAGCTGCCCATCTCCCTGGATTCTCAGGTAGCATGCCAATAGAGAGCCATAGTTATACAGCACAGAAGCAGACCTTTTGGCCCAACTCCTCCATGCTGACCAAGATGCACCATCTATGCAACTTGCATTTGGCACATATCCCTATAAATCTTTCCTAATAGAGAATGCTGTGCATTGTATGGTAACTGGTAACAGGGAGAGGAGGAGTGAAATGTAAACCTGGAGGAAGGAATGTAATTTGAAGGGGAAATGGGGGACTTGGGGATGGGAGGAAAGTATGAAGGAGGGGAAAAGAACAAGATGACAGCAGATTGGAGATAGTGGAATAGGGGAAATACTTGGTAGGCAGCCTGCAACCCAATGGTAATATCAGGTACTGTTCCTAGTTTGCATATGGGCTCACTGACAAAGAAGGCCAAGGACATAAAGGGAGTTAAAATGGTTAGCAACTGGGAGATCAGTAGTAAGAAAGGCAAAAGCAATGCTAGCATTTATTTCGAGGACTAGAATTCAAAAACAGGGATGTAGTGCTGAGGCTTCAAGGTGCTGGTCAGACTGCATTTGGAGTATTGTGAGTAATCCTGGGCCCCATATCTGATGAAGGATGTGCTGGCACTAGAGAGGATCCAGAGGAAGTTTACAGGAATGATCCCAGGAAAGGGTAGGTTAAAATATGATGAGTGTTCAACAGCGCTGGGCCCCTACTCGCTGGAGTTTAGAAAGATGAGGGGGGACGTCATTGATACTTACCGAATAGTTGGATATCAACCTTGTCGTGGTCGGGGAGCTTGTGTGTCTCAGTGACCCCTAGAGCTATGCCAGCGGGAGATTCGTCTCCTGTTAGGGTCTCCCATGCTGGACAGGTCGAACGGTAGAGGTGAGAACGAAGAGCGATCCACTGGTTGAGCACAGGGCTAACAACCCTGTCTCATAAAATAAATATGTTACGGAAACAGCAACTGAAGGAATCAACGTTACTGGGTGTGATGGACTTCCAGGGCTATCGACAGATGCTAGGATGAATGTCAATGATGAAAGCTGAAAGGACCAGACAGCAGCCCAAGAATAACCCTGCACTGGACACGGGAAGGGAAAAGAGGGATACCCAAAACCACCTGGCGTCAAACTCAATAGTCAGATTTATTCGTCGCATACACAATAAAGTGCAGTGAAATGGACCTGTAGAGGAGGAAATGAAAACAATGGACCTGACCTGGGGTAGTGTCCAGAAGCTAGCCCAGAACAGACAGGAGTGGAGGACCTTCGTTGCTGCCCTACATGCCAGGAGGCATAATCAGAATCACACTTTATTCAGCAAGTATATTTTGCAACATACGAGGAATTTCATTGGCCAGGTCAGTCATACAATTAAAAGCAATAGGTTACAAAAAAAAACATTTTAAAATGAACATCCACCACACTGACTCCTACACATTCCTCACTGTGATAGAAGGCGAAATAAAGTTAAAGTCTCTTCCTTTTGTTCTGCCTCGAGCCCCCGTTGACGGGATGATCTTTACTCCCGTAGCCGGCAGCATTCGGGCCCTCCGCGTCGAGGCGATCAAGCTCCCACATCGGGGGGATGTCCTCCCCCACGCCGGGCGATCGAACCTCGCTTCGGGGCTGGTCGAATCTTCCGTGCCGTTGGAGCTGCCGACTAGCCTCACCTGAGATTGCGAACCCTTGATGGTGATTCTGCGGTGGGAGCGATCCCAGGCCATGGATCAGCTCCGATGTTAAGTCCGCGCCCCGCGGTGGGGCTCAGGACAGTCCGAGGAGGCTTCCAGCTCCATCGATGGTAGGCCGCACAGCCTGGAGAATGTGATCCGAAAATCTCCAGGAAGGTAAGAGGTTGAAAAAAAGTTTCCCCCGATCCCTTCCCCCCCTCCCAAAACAAACCGAAGAACATTAAAACAAACTTTTAACGCACTAAAAAATAACAAAAAGAAAGAAAATACAAACAGACTGCCGGCAGGGCAGCCATCTCCCCGGCGCCCCAATAGGCAGTAAGTAAGTAAGAATAGTGAAAGGCTTGGATAGAGTGGATGTTTCTACTAGTGGGAGAGTCTAGGACCAGAGGTTATCGCCTCGGGATAAAAGGACATTCATTTGGGAAGGAGATGAGGAATTTCTTTAGTCAGAAGTTGGTGAATCTGTGGATATCATTGCCACAGAAGGATATGGAGGCCGTTAATGGATATTTTTAAGGCAGTGATAGATTCTTGATTAGTTCTGTGCCAGGGGTTATGGGGAGAAGGCAGAATGGGGTTGAGAGGGAGAGATAGATTAGGCATGATTGAATGACAGAGTAGACTTAATGCACCAAATGGCCTATAGCTGTTCCTATCTCATGAATCTAGCAAGCCTTGGCAAATGTTTGGTGAAACAGTCTCCTCGGCTACGCTTGATTTCTCTGTGTAAAGGAGGCCACTTCAGGTGCACTTAATGCAGTAAATAAGGTTTGAAGAGGTGCACGTGAACATTTGCCTCACATGGAAGGGTTGCTGGATGGAAGTGAGAGGTGTTGGAACAAATGTTACAACTTGTGGGGAGAAGATGGAAAGGTATGACTGAACCCAGGAGGGAATAGTCTATGGAAAGGGGTGGAGATGGGAAGATGTAATGTGATCATGCTGAAGGTGGTGGAAATGTCAGAATGATGTGTTGGATATAGAGGCTGGGGAGGGGGTTGTGGTGACAGCGTGAAATTGAAGACTGAGGGAAACTGTCCCACTTTACTAAAGTATATATTGGCTATGCTCTGAAGCATTATAACTTTTCAACTTCCAAGAAAAGTTTTTATTTTTTACAAATCAAGCCATTTACAAAATTCTCAACAGAAAAAGACAAAACAAGTTAACCAAGCCACGAGTTCCTTGGAATGAATAAAAACTAAAAAATGGCAAAAAGTTATTCTAACATATTTTGAAGAGAATGTATACAGAAGTGACGAAACCCCTGAGTTAAACTATTAAACAGTATCAGATGTCGAACTGCTAAAATAGTGATATGTAATGAATTAGAACTTAAAACCGTTAGAGCTTTGTTCAATACGTTAACTATATGTTATCCGTAAAAAGCAAGAAACTTTCAGATTAAAACAAAGGGTTATGGGGAGAAGGCAGGAAAATGGGATTTGGAGTCAGAGATCAGCCATGATTGAATGGCGGAGTAGACTCAATGGGACGAATAACCTAATTCTACTCCTATAACTTGTGAAAAATCAACAATTCTACCTGCTTAAAATGCATTTGGTTTTATAAAACCACTGGCACACCAATTCTACTGTTGGATACCTATAATGGGGCAATTTGTTATAAGCTTTCTCGAGAGCCCATGCAATGCGTTAAAAAGTTAATGCAAGAATTTGTATCAATTTATTTCAAAGCAAAGAGCTATCACAGTTGAGATCTTTTTTTTCTCTGTATTTTCTTGTTCTTATTTTGAGATATTATTTTGCTTGTTTTCTGCTGTGTTCCTTTAGAAGTTTTTCTGAGGGATAAAGTAAAAACCATTCATCAATTTCAGAAGTAGAAGAAACAGAAAAGTAGAAGAAATAGAAAATGTATTAAGTATGTAATTTAGCAGAATCAGCCTTCCTTGCCCATCAGCACTGGTATTGTTATTAGTATAGCAGGTCTTCAGAGGTGCACACCATACAGATGACCAGCCATATGGGTATTAGCATGGGATCATTAGACAGGGTCAGGGTAAACCAGATCTATAGTGAAAATGTAGGTGATGTTTATTCTCCAGTTCCTTTGCGATTAGTAGGCTCACCAGTGCTCTCTTTCTGCTTAACGATGTTCTAAACAGTTGATTTTGGTAAGCCTAATGTTTAGCTGATGTATCTAACAGTTTTATTCTTGTTTCTCAGTCTCATAATGGCTTCTTTGACTTTCATTGGCACAACTTTGGTCCTCATGTCGATAAACAGCAATAAAAGTTTCCAAAGGTGATGGAAAGACTGGAGGAAAGATTAGGTGCTGAGAGCTCTCTTATACCTGCATTAAGGAGGCAATTAAACACACCTGAGCAATTACAAAGACCTGTGATGGCGCGTCCCTAACATTATGGTGCCCTGAAATGGGGGGGACTATGTATAAACACAGCTGTAATTTCTATATGGTGAAACCAAAATGTATAAAATACTCTTTAATATAATCTGACAATGTGCACTTTAACCACATGTGATTTTTTCTATTACAAACTCAAATTGTGGAGTACAGAGGCAAATAAATAAATGACGGGCCTTTGTCCCAAACATTATGGAGGGCACTGTATGTCATTAAATTGAAGAACTAAAGCAACATAATTTTAGGTCTAGTATTCTGCAATGAGAAAGATTAAATTAGTAACCTTGTAGTTTTGTGGCCTTTTAGGAAGGGTGATCAGAATGACGTATATAGATATAGTTCAATCTGAAGCAAAGGTCTTAAATCATTTTCCTCCCAACATTTCAAGAAATGTTGAAATGTCAATAGCTTGAAAGCTTAGAGGTCAGATAGGGTGAACACCAGGGTAGGGAAAATCAAGAATTAGAGGGCATAGATTAAGCGTGAGAGGGGAAAGATTTAATAGGGAACCCTGGGGGCACATTAGGTGGTGGGTCTATGGAACAAGCTGCCAGAGGAAGTAGTCGAGGCAGGTACAAAACATTAAAACGACATTAGGACGTGCATGGATTGCATCAATTTGGAGGGTTAATGGATTTGTAATATTTTCTTTTTAACTCACTTTTCTTTCTTTTGACATCCCTCTGGTTCCAATATTACCATTTCCTCCTCTTCACTGTCAGACAGATGGATAATCTCAGCTTAACAAAAAGTATAAAGGATAATTAGTATTCAGCCAATCTCAAATTCTCAATAGAATATTACCGCATTCAATATTTTCACCATGTACTAGTTCACCTTCATTACCCAAACTTTGGGCACCTAGTTCAGGGACAATATCTTCTTCATCTTCATCCTCATCATCTTCCAGATCATTGATCATCCATTCATTTTGAATTCCCTCTCCAATTTGACCTGTACCTGGAGCACGTACAATTGGTTTTGGAATGCTGGTTCCGGTTAAGAAAAATAGTAGGAAAATGACGTAAACACATGCAAAATGATTGGTCAGGAAATTGTTGATGTCTCAAAGGCAAAACTGTCAGCAATATCCTTTTTGTCTAAATATTCACTTTTTCATTTGAGCATGTTAAGAGTAGAATGATATGGTCCTAACACACAAATGGGATTAGTATAAATGGGCGAGACGGTCAGTATGGATACGATGGGTTTAGTTTAGAGCATGGAAATAGGTCCTTCAGCCCACCAAGTCCATGCCGGCCATTGATCACCCGTTCACTCACTGTGTTATCCCATTTTCTCATCCACTCTCAACAAACAAGTCACTTTACAGAGGCTTATTAATCTACAAACTCACATGACTGGGATGTGGAAGGAAACTGGAAATCCATGCGGTCATAGGGAGAACGTGCAAATTCCACATAGCACCTGGCGTCATGATCAAAGCAGAGTTTCTGGCAGTGAGGCAGTGTCTCTACCAACAGTGTCACTGTGCTGCCCTGGAATATCGATAAATAGGGTTGAAGGGTCAGCTTCAGTGACGTTGCCTTTTGAATGAAACATTAAGTCGATGTTCATACTTCCCTGAGCAAATGCATGCAATCTCATTGCACTATTTAGAGGAACATTAGAATCCCTTTCAATAATTATTGTCTAAATACTAGTTAAACAAAAATACCCATTATCACATTACTGTTTGTGGGATGTTGCCGTGCACATAATCCAACATTACACCAGTCCGACACTTCTAAAGTACTTAATTAGCTGTGCAAGTTGGGGTACCAAGTTTGCAAAATTACTCTGTACAAGTCAATCTTTCATCCATCCCAAAACAGTGAACTATGCCACATTCAAAGACACAATCTGCTGGAACACCTCGGTGGGTTACTCAGCCACATAGAACATGGAAAGATGATGTTTTGGGTTGGAACACTTCTTTTGACTCTGGCTGTTGTCCACCATTTGCCTATTAAAAACTCTCCTCACCTGTGGCAACCTATTATCTGCCAGGCTTTGTCCTGCCCCTCCTCTCTTCCAGCATCCCCCCCCCCCCAGTCTGAAGAAGGGTCCTAACCTGAAACATCACCTATCCAGGTTCTCCAGAGATGCTTCCTGAACCGCTGAGTTACTCCAGCATTTTGTGCATTTTTTAGTGAACCAGAATCTTCAGTTCCTTGCATCCACTATGCAGCATTCAGTTTTGTTGCTCCAGTACATTGTATGTTCTAAATACTATCAATTGTAGCCTGCAAGCAAATATGGAAAGTTTATTAAGCAAGGAATTGTTTAAGTTCAAATCATGCAGCAACAAAAGATCATCTCTCTATACAAAAGTGGTTTACGTTTGTTTTGAAGCACGAAATGAAAGTTATGTTAAATAAATTAAATCATTTAAATTAGTAATCCAAGCCAGAAATAAAAGATACACTGCTGGAGATGTTTCAGCCTTTGACACAATCTCTTCAGCTTGTTCTTCAATTCCTTCTGTAGGCACAGCCACTTCATCAAGTTTAAAAGATGTAATCCTTTTGTTTGGTACAGATTCTGCAAAACCAAATTTTCCACCTTCCTTTCTATAAAAAGTAGTTCATTTAGTAAACATATATATAAAATCGTAACAATTGGGTTTCCAAATCAACATTTCATCAAATTAATTACAATTCCATCCATAATGTTTGGGACAAAGACCCATCATTTATTTATTTGCCTCTGTACTCCACAATTTGAGATTTGTAATAGAAAAAAAAAAGTGGTTAAAGTGCACATTGTAAGATTTTAATAAAGGCCATTTTTATACATTTTGGTTTCACCATGTAGAAATTACAGCAGTGTTTATACATAGTCCCCCCATTTCAGGGCACCATAATGTTTGGGACACAGCAATGTCATGTAAATGAAAGTAGTCATGTTTAGTATTTTGTTGCATATCCTTTGCATGCAATGACTGCTTGAAGTCTGCGATTCATGGACATCACCAGTTGCTGGGTGTCTTCTTTGGTGATGCCTGTATTGCAGCCATCTTTAGCTTATGCTTGTTTTGGGGGCTAGTCCCCTTCAGTTTTCTCTTCAGCATATAAAAGGCATGCTCAATTGGGTTTAGATTGGGTGATTGACTTGGCCACTCAAGAATTGACCATTTTTTAGCTTTGAAAAACTCCTTTGTTGCTTTAACAGTATGTTTGGGATCATTGTCGTGCTGTAAAATGAACCGCCGGCCAATGAGTTTTGAGGCATTGATGTGTCTATACACTTCAGAATTCATTATGCTACTACCATCAGCAGTTGTATCATCAGTGAAGATAAACGAGTCAGTACCTTCGGCAGCCATACATGCCAAGGCCATAACACCCTCACCACCGTGTTTCACAGATGAGGTGGTATGCTTTGGATCTTGGGCAGTTCCTTCTCTCCTCCATACTTTGCTCTTGCCATCATTCTGATATGTTAATCTTCGTCCCATCTGTCCACAAGACCTTTTTCCAGAACTGTGGTTGCTCTTTTAAGTACTTCTTGGCAAACTGTAACTTGGCTATCCTATTTTTGCGGCTAATGGTTTGCATCTTGCAGTGTAGCCTCTGTATTTCAGTTCATGAAGTCTTCTGCGGACAGTGGTCATTGACAAATCCACACCCGACTCCTGAAGAGTGTATCTGATCTGTCGGACAGGTGTTTGCTTCTTTTTTCTTTATTATAGAGAGAATTCTTCTGTCATCAGCTGTGGAGGTCTTCCTTGGCTTGCCAGTCCCTTTGCGATTAATAAGCTCACCAGTGCTCTCTTTCTTCTTAATGATGTTCCAAACAGTTGATTTTGGTAAGCCCAAGGTTTGGCTGATGTCTCTAATAATTTTAATCTTGTTTCTCAGTCTCATAATGGCTTCTTTGACTTTCATTGGCACAACTTTGGTCCTCATGTTGTTAAACAGCAACAAAGGTTTCCAAAGGTTTGATTTGATTTGATTTGATTTTTGATTTGATTTGATTTATTTCTTGTCATTTGAACCTCAAAGAGGCTCAAACGAAACTCTGTTTCCACAGCCATACAAACAAAACAATTCCTACAAGACACACAAACAATTCAATTTACAGAAAAAACATCCATCACAGTGAATCTCCTCCTCACTGTGATGGAAGGCAAAGTCTTTTCTCTCCCCTGCCCCATTTTTCTCCCGATGTTGAAGCCCCAGGCGGGCAATGTTAAGTCCCACGGCCATTGAGGCCGCGCCGGGCGGTGTACGGCCTCGCTCCGGGCCCAAAAGTCACAAAGGTGATGGAAAGACTGGAGGAAAGACTAGGTGCTGAGAGCTCTCTTATACCTGCATTAAGGAGGCAATTAAACACACCTGAGCAATTACAAAGACCTGTGAAGCCATGTGTCCCAAACATTATGGTGCCCTGAAATGGGAGGGGAACACCACGTATAAACACAGCTGCAATTTCTACATGGTGAAGCCAAAATGTATAAAAATGGCATTTAATAAAATGTGCACTTTAACCACATGTGATTTTTTTTCTATTACAAATCTCAAATTGTGGAGTACAGAGGCAAATAAATAAATGATGGATCTTTGTCCCAAACATTATGGAAGGCACTGTAGTTGCTTTAAAGTGAATAATAACCTTATGAAAAGCGATCTGGAGAATTAATAATGGAAATCAGGGTAATGATGGATGAATTTAACATGAATTTTGCATCAAGCTTCATTGTAGAATATACAATTCAATTCCCAGTAATGGTTGTAAATCAAGTGCTGGTAGGAGATTACAAATACCAGGGAAGTTATAACGACTGGAACTCTCTGCCACAGAGGGTAGTTGAGGCCAGTTCATTGGCT
>CM075977.1:229372668-229474921 GCA_038087875.1 Malacoraja senta | reverse complement strand
ATTATTTTCAAATAACACGGGGGTGGGTGGTGGTGTCTAAAATGAAGTAGGGGTTTAGATGGACACATGTTTATGGAGGCCAAATAATGGGAGGAATGCATTTAAGTAGATAGCTAATGCTAACAAAGGCATTTATGCCATTTTCAACAATAAATGAATTGATGCAGGAGTAAATGGTGCTGACATTTAGTTTAGAGATATCACATGGAAACAGGCCCTTCGGCCCACACTCCAAACCGACCAGCGATCCCCGTACACAAGCACTATCCTGCACACCAGGGACAATATTCAATCTTTTCCAAAGCCAATTAATCTACAACCTGTACATCTTGGGAATGGAAGGAAACTGGAACATCCGGGGAAAGGCCACGCAGTCATGGGGAGAACGTACAAACTCCGTACAGACAGCACCCATAGTCAGGATCTAACCCGGGTCTGGTGCCGTAAGGCAACAACTAAACTGCTGCACCACCGTGCCGCCCTAATTTGTACTAGTATTAATTTGGGTACCAATTAACCTGCAGCATGTGGAAATGGCTTAGATTTCTAGCATACTTTGTAGACTTGTTTGAAAACAGAAGTGCACAAGTTTACTGATTACTGACCTGTTCTTTTAGGAGCATAATTCCACCACTGGATTGAATGGTGCACAACTCACGGTGTTTATTCATGGCAATCACCAAGAGTCCATCCATGACCCGTTCCTCATGTTCAATTGGATCTACTAACAGGTAGGTTCTATGACATAAGAATATTAGTTACAAGGAAACAGTCTTAATTCTTGTTTGCACTTCCTTCAACAACTTGATTGGTTCCTTAAATGTTGATGCAGTCTCTGCTTCAATTGTTCACAACCACAGTTCACGGTCCTTTCTACAAGCTTCTCTTGCACTCTGTCATAAACCATACATCTATTTTTACATGCAAGAAAAATATACTACTTATGACCATCTCCAAATCCACAGAATCTCTCGGATCCTTTCCCAACAGGTTAAAAAACAGAAATGCCAAATGTTGCTGAGTAGACAAAGATCCTTTTCAGAGTTGATACAATTGTAGATCAAGTTGCTTTAACTACGTGTTGGCTGCTGTTGAACATCTCATCTCTACATCTGATTTCAGTGTGTTTCCACATTCTAAAATTATTTTCAAACAGCAAAAAATGCAAGAAAGAAAACCCCTTTAATTTTTGTACTCACCCCTGCTGAAAGAAAGCAAAGCTGACTGCAATGGGCATGTGATGGATGCTCAATGGGATCAGATCACGCTCCTCCGCAGTATACTAAAAGACAGAAATTTGTTTCAACACATTAAGTATTATTCAAAAGATTTCAATTGACCATGGAAAGCAATGAGCAATTACAGCAGTTTATCAGTAAGAAATATAAAGACAAAATGAAAACTTCAATATGCCATTAATTTTCTTCAGGTAATGTTCTGAAAGTAGAAAAGGATTGTTTAGTGTTGGAGTAGATATGTGCCAAGATGTTAATTTAAGTGCTAATTAACTTGTAGCATGTTGAAAATGTTTCAGTGTCGATCTAAGAAGATAAATCATAGATAACTTGCTGTTACATTTCTAAAGACCAGTCTTCAAGATGTGGGGATAAGATTTGGTTTGAGAATATGTTGCAGCAGTGGGGGATGTGGGAAAGAGGAGGTAAATCAAGGTACTCTGACTTATATTAGACACAATGGAACTGTACAGCTGGAACAGGTTACTTCTGAAAGAGGTTGGACAATAGTTTTAACATAAAATATGGATAAGAATTTGGGTAATATTCATCTTGAGAATAAACATGGAAGGCTTATGACCTGGTTATGACTTAGTCAAGCTTGGAAACTAAATATGAACTGAAGAAAGATAGGAAAAGCAGTTGAAGAGGGTAAATGTAATTAAGGAAAAAAATACTTTCAAGATAGTGGAATGTAATGGAAAGTAAGCAGGCTTTGAGACTATTGTCTGGAAATTATACTGAATGGCCATCGCAATTTTCTACCTGGAATGAAACACTACTGTGATTATTTGAGTTAACACCACACCATCTGGAAAATGGACTGGCACTAATGGTTTCAGGTAGGTTAATGCGAACCGAGCGGAGGTGTTGGGCGAAGCGATCGCCAAGCCTACGCTTGGTCTCACCGATATAGAGCAGCTGACACCTAGAGCAGTGGATGCTTCGCCCAACACCTCCGCTCGGTTCGCATTAACCTACCTGATCTCCCGGTGGCTCAGCACTTTAACTCCCCCTCCCATTCCGAATCCGACCTTTCTGTCCTGGGCCTCCTCCATGGCCAGAATGAGGACCACGTAAATTATAATTGTAATCGTAAATTGGAGGAGCGCCACCTCATATTTCGCTTGGGCAGTTCACACATGCCAGCAGTATGAACATTGACTTCTCTAATTTCAGGTAGTCCCTGCTTTCTCCTCCCCTTCTCAGCTATCCCTCAGCCCACTGTCTCCACCTCTTCCTTTCTTCTTCCCGCCCCCCCACCCTCACATCAGTCTGAAGGGTCTCGACCCAAAACGTTGCCTATTTCCTTCGCTCCATAGATGGTGCATCACCCGCTGAGTTTCTCCAGCATTTTTGTCTACCTTCGATTTTCCAGCATCTGCAGTTCCTTCTTAAACATTGAAGCACTTGGATGTTGATCAAAAGGGCTTCAATTTATGGACCGCAAGCGGAATTTCTCACGTTACAGCTATTCCCCACGAAGTTTGCTCCCCTTCACTCCAGGCAAGTCCGTGTTGCCAGACTTGGATCCTTAACAACAAATGCAAGTCCCTACTCAAGTAGTTTCTAATACTTTAAGTATTATAACTGCAGGAAAAACCACCTCAATTTTCTCACTGCAGAAGAGAAGCAAATTCACACCATTACTTCTTTAAAAAATACTGTGTCTTTAACACCACATGGCCATACTGCACATCCCACCTTAAGGTTAGCAATATCCACATTGTAACCATCAAAATTATATATATAATTGTCCACAAGCGAGGATAACACGAAACAGCATACAAGTCTGCAGGAAACCACACACATATTCGACCACACGCTATGCATCACATGTCTGCCACCAGTATCTGAGTCATGCGCTCAGCTACTTCATGTAGGCCTGTATTCGCTGGGCCTGTAGTCCGCTGGAGTTTCGAAGAATGAGGGGGGACCTCATTAAAACAGAGTAGTGAAAGGCTTGGACAGAGCGGATGTGGAGAGAGATGTTTCCATTAGTGGGAGAGTCTA
The DNA here is from genome assembly GCA_038087875.1 of Malacoraja senta. NCBI lineage: Eukaryota > Metazoa > Chordata > Chondrichthyes > Rajiformes > Rajidae > Malacoraja > Malacoraja senta. The sequence continues at coordinate 229,471,673 of CM075977.1, read as the reverse complement.
GAACTAGAGGTCATTGCCTCAGAATTAAAGGACGTTCTTTTAGGAAGGAGATGAGGAGAAATTTATTTAGTAGAGTGGTGAATACATAGATACATAAGACAATAGGTGCAGGAGTAGGCCATTCGGCCCTTCGAGCCAGCACCGCCATTCAATGTGATCTAGGCTGATAATCCACAATCAGTACTCCGTTCCTGCCTTCTCCCCATATCCCTTGAATTCTTTGCCACGGAAGGCTGTAGAGCCCAAGTCAGTGGATATTTTTAAGGCAGGGATAGATAGATTCTTGATTAGTACAGGTGTCAGAGATTATGGGGAGAAGGCAGGAGAATGGGGTTAGGACGGAGAGATAGATCAGCCATGATTGAATGGCGGAGTAGATGGCCTAATTCTACTATTCTTTATGCTCATTATATTCTCTCAAGTACCACAAATGAATGTTGCCAACAATGAATGGGGGGGTAAAAAAGTAAAGAGACTCAACCCAAAATCCGTAACAGCAGACACACAGCAGTTGCGACTGATGGACACCTCACCTCAATGAAAAGGTTTTAGAAAGAGGGCGTTCCTAATCACACCCATCAAATCAGCAAATTACACTGTGATCTTACAACTCCCCTTATGTGTTACAAGATCATTTAAAAGTACTACTAATAGCCCTGTCCCACGGTGCGAGTTCATTCCAAGAGCTCTCCCGAGTTTAAAAAAAATCAAACTCATGGTAAGCACGGAGAATGAACGTAGCGAGTACGTCGGAGCTCGGGGACGTCTCTTAGCGGCTCGTAACGCTAACGGCAGGTACTCGGGAAGACTCGCTAACGGCAGGTAAGCACGGGAAGACTCGTGAAGATTTTTCAACACGTTGAAAAATGTCCACGAGAGCTCCGAGTACAGACGAGTGGCCATTACTGTAAATCTCCGAGTTCGAATCAGGGCAAACTCGGGAGAGCTCTTGGAATGAACTCGTACCATGGGACAGGGTTTTAACGCTCCTTTTGAGACAATGTTCTTCTCAAATTTCTTTGTTGTGAACAGTTTCGATCTTCCAAATAAATAAACAAACTTCAAGTGAAAATCGTGTAGCATTTTATAATCAAAATATTTTGTCCACTCCAGTTCAATGATTTTATGATAACAATACTGAGCTGCTGCAAGGCACAATTCACCAAAATCTCCCCATTATCACTCTTCTCCACCTGATTTAATCAGTAAACTCAAGCATCACAATTAGATTACTAGTCACAGTATTTAGAATACAGAGCATTCCACTACATAGAACAGCACAGCACAAGAACTGGGCCTTCAGCCCACAATATCTATGTCATAGAAACATAGAAAATAGGCTCCGGAGGAGGCCATTCGGCCCTTCGAGCCAGCACTGCCATTCATTGTGATCATGGCTGATCGTCCCCTATCAATAATCCGTGCCGGCCTTCTCCCTATATCCCTTGACTCCACTAGCCCACAGAGCTCTATCTAACTCTCTCTTAAATCCATCCAGTGACTTGGCCTCCACTGCCCTCTGTGGCAGGGAATTCCATCAATTCACAACTCTCTGGGTGAAAAAGCTTTTTCTCACCTCAGTCTTAAATGACCTCCCCTTTATTCTAAGACTGTGGCCCCTGGTTCTGGACTCGCCCAACATTGGGAACATTTTTCCTGCATCTAGCTTGTCCAGTCCTTTTATAATTTTATATGTTTCTATAAGATCCTCCCTCATCCTTCTAAACTCCAGTGAATACAAGCCTAATCTTTTCAATCTTTCCTCATATGACAGTCCCGCCATCCCAGGGACCAATCTCGTGAACCTACGCTGCACTGCCTCAATCACAAGGATGTCCTTCCTCAAATTAGGAGACCAAAACTGTACACAATACTCCAGATGTGGTCTCACCAGAGCCCTATACAACTGCAGAAGAACCTCTTTACTCCTATACTGAAATCCTCTTGTTATGTCGAACATGATGTCATGAACTATTTGCCTGAACATAATCATAACCCTCCATATCCACATACCTATCCAAAAGTCTCTCAAATGCCACCATCACATCTGCCTCCACCACCACCTCCGGCAGCTCACCATCCACTGTGTAAAAGACTTGTCCTGTACATCTTTAAACTTTGCCCCTTGCACCTAAAAGCTATGCCGTCTAGTATTTGATATTTACATCCTGGGAAACAGGTTCTATATACCCTATCTATGTCTCTCATAATTTTATATACTTTTATTATCAGGTCTCCCCATAACATCTGGCATTCCATAGAAAACAATCTAAGTCCATCCATCCTCTCCTATAATTGATTAAACATAATCTGCCATTTCTCCGCCCATTTCTGTACCTAATCTATATACCGCTGTACACTTTGATAGCCTTCTTAACATTCCGTGAACCCAGCAATCTTGGTGTAATCTGCCAATTTACTAACCACCCCGTCTACACGTACATATTTATGCATGTAATATAGATTAACTATACTAAATTAACGGGTAAGAAGGTGCTAGGTAAAGGTTTATGGATCTATATAATCTGGTGTCATTCCTGTATCTTTATAACCAGGATATACAATTTCTTGACAGCAACCAGCAGAACTCACCTTGATTTTATCTGAATCATGTCTAAAATATCAACCTTTATGTTCTTCCTGCATCAACCTTTTGTTTGGCCAACTATACATATCAGAAACTAAGAGTGTTGCCTTTTTAAAGTTTTCACTCGAGGTAAAAGATCAAGCACAATATTAGTGAATGATAAATAAGGTGTATGCATTCTTACTACTTCTATTTCTTAATGTCAAACACAATTTAATGTTGAACTACACAAGGATTACAGTTCTCCAAATGGTCAAATTAACTTTAAAGAAATGTCATAAACACATTTTAAGGAAGTAGAAACAGCTGGATGTCAGAAAGTTAGAAAACGAGTTTCAGAAATTAAGGTCTCGGCAAGACTATTAATAGTGGAGTGATGAATTGCAAGCATCCAAAATTAAAGTAATGTCGATATCTTGGAAGTTTGAATGTCTGAAGGAAACTACAAATATAAAGGAATTTGCAAATGAGGGTGATAATTTCATGTATTCTGTATTTTAAAAAATATATATAATTTATGATGCTTTTATAAGTGATATACTAAGATTTTATGTGTATTTTATGATGTTTTTATATGCAATGTATTTTTATGTAATGTTGTCCCTTGTCTGGACCTTGAGCCTGAAATAAAGTTTATTATTATTATAAAAGCAAAGTTGTCTGTATCATGAGTGACCACAACAGTATGGATTCAGTGGAACTTGATCAGGATTTTGATACAAAGATTTAGCAGTATAATTTTTTATGATCTCTCGTTTGTGAAAGCACTGGTGAAAGGCTAATAAATATCAGAATCATTAAGTGTAAATGTAACTAAGAGGTGCATTGCCCTAGAAGGATGGTGATGGGCACAGACGACACAGGCAGATTTAACATACCACAGAGGAGACACTTTATATTCACATTGCATTACTGTGAAGCAATAACAAGATTCACTATGAAAGAATAATACCACCAACATTTATCAAGCAGACATAAGGGTGATTATTGACAGAAGCTTTATTGGACCAACAATGAAATCTTATAAGACCAGCAAAAAGAGTCTTTGGTGGAATTCATCAGGTCAGGCAACATCTGTGGAGGAAAATGGACAGATGACATCTTCAGATGGACTGGGACTCAACCCGAAACGTCACCTTTCCATTATCCTCCGCAAATGCAAACTATTCAGTTCCTTGTGCCTTCTTTCCATTCAGTAACACCGTGGCTGTTTTTCTACCCAAGTGCCAGTTTCCTGCACTTACTCTATGTCACTTGTTTTGCTTAAAATCCCAAAACCTATAAATCGCAATGTTGAACATACTTAGCACAAACTTCCACAGCATGGAAGCTTGACAGAGAAGTCAAAAGATTGCTACATTCTGGGTGAAGTAATTTCTCTCTCCGGTTGACTCTTTATTTAGAAACTGAACCCTGCTTCAAGACAACTGCACCATGAGAACATCCAACCCTGCATCTACTTAGTCAAGCCATCCATGAATTTTCAATGAAAATGCCTCTTACTTTTCTAAACGCATAATGCAAGTGTACGGTTCATCTCTAATAATTGTCAGAGTGTCATTATGAGATCCTGCTGTTTGCAAAAAACGCCAGCTGCATTTCCTATTTTGCTTCAAAACTACTTTAGCTGCAAGATACCTCATTGCACCATTTATATAGGGACTTTTACAATCTGTTTTTCTTTCTTTAGCTGACATTCCTGAAGCTCTTCAGTTAGTTCATTGATCTGGCTCGAGTCTGAAAACAATACCCTCTTTGAGTATTAATATAGATAGCCTGATACGCAACAGTGAGTCAAACATTGATATTTGCAAAGAGGTCTATGGACAAACGGGAATTGTGATAGAGCAGAGTTTTGGTTCACCTCAAGTTTATTATGATAAGAAAGAGACAACTGTTCTGCTATTGTCAAAGATGTATTAGAAGGTAGACAAAAGTGCTGGAGAAACTCAGCGGGTGCAGCAGCATCTATGGAGCGAAGGAAATAGGCAACGTTTCGGGCCGAACCCCTTCTTCAGATTGATGTATTAGAAGGATTCAGTAGAAAGATGTACGGCACATTATAACATTATTATCAGCATGATGGAGAGGTGAAGTGGTGATAAGTTAGAGCTCAGTGATTTTCGTGGTACAATGGAGACTGAACTTGATTTTGAACATGTTACCAAGTGGATGAGATAGGAAAGCAGTCTGGGTCGGGGTGGTTGTGATGATGCATGGATCTTTCCTTGCGGAACATAATTATGAAGAGAGGTTTGCGAATACTCACTACAGTGACTTCTTCTCCTTGGATTGACACATCAGGCCTTTTAAAGTGAGATAGTGTCACAATGGCTGCTATGCTTGCTGCATCAATTATGTTGCCATCGTGATTTAACAAGTGCAAGTCTACACGAATCTGCCACACCTGAAACAACAGCAAAGAAAAAAAATTAAACTTATATTACAGGCATTACCCAAGAGAATCCAAAGGAATTGTTGGGACTTTCTTCATGGTGGCGAGCCAGGTCAGCTGCCCCGCACCGCCGCGGGGGGCTCGGTGGCTTCCCTCCACAGGTTGCAGCCGGCCAGGTCTTCCCTTGCCCGGCTACCAGGTTTCCTGGGTGGGTTCCCAGTTCTGCACCATCCCGGGAGCCTTCTGCTACCGCGCAGCATCCCAGGAGCCTTTGCAAGGCAAGTAAAGCCTGTTCTAAAACCCCAATAAACAAAAACTGAGTAACATCTTTGGTATATAAACCCTAAAATGTTCTTGGTGTTTCTGAAAAGATGTGGATATAGTTTAGAATTAAAAGACAGTTACAGTGACAATACAAATTTGCAAAAGAAAAGTCTCAACACAAATCATTATCTATCAATGTTCTCATGAACAGAAATGTTGACTGACCTGCTGAGTTACTCCAGCACTTTGTCTCCTTCCACAAAATTACGAAAGTTGTTTAGTCACTGCTGTGGTAAGGATCTAGCAACTCTTATGATCTCTTGAATCTGGAATGCTGCCTAGCATCAGCTCTCATGGTTCATACCAACTTGCACGTTCCTGGGTCAGAAGCAGAGGGCCAATGCAGGTGACCTTCGGCACTCTGTGTCAGTCAGCAAGACTCCCAGAACAATTTTGGCTGCAAACTGTCATGAACACATGACATGGAGGAAAAGCTGGGAAGAAGCACAGCATCCCTTTTTCTCTCAAAGTTTTTAAATGTCTCCAATATTCAGATGTATTTGAAACATTTCAAAATTAAATCTTTTGCATGGAATTAAATGAAGTTTAAAAATAAATATTTAATAATAAAAAAACGACTTATTCTCCAGGATGAATGGGTTCTCTGATCCACAGCCAAGAATGGCTGGCATAGGACCAAAGAGCAGGATCTCCTTGCATAATACTGGGATATCCCAGCAATACTAGATTCCAACAATGAGCTCTATGTGCAATCCAATGACAAACATGCAGTGACAATAAGATCTTCAGTATCCTTCAGAAAAAGTTAACATGAGTTTGAAACATTGCTGCATTGAGTAATGCTCCAAACATGCACCTCAAGTTCAGGATTTGAGATTAAATGTACATCCTGTTCGGACGCAGAACTGCCATCATTTAAGCTAACATTCAGAAGAAATCTTGTGATTTTATCTAAACAAACATAAAATAAATTTTAAACTCAGTTATAGTTTGGTACAATGTTAATGTTATTAAAAGTAAACACAGATATTGCATATAAAGTACCCATTTTAAAATGATTTGTTTTGAAATTAAATGTTTAAATGGATTTGGTATCGGCAGTAATATTGCTGAATGTTCTGTGTATGACTGAACAATTGCAGTTCCCTTTGGAATCATTAGTAGACCCATTATCATTCTGCCCAATAACTTTCTGCAAAAAAAAGATATGGATGCTATATATGTTAATTGAGATATGAACTACATTTATCTCAGTATAAAGAGCAAACCTTTTTTCAGGCATAGGAGAAACAAAAGGAATCAAATGCAACTTCACTGCAGCTGGACTGCATAATCACTTTGGTCATAATTTCTGCTCCTTTCCTTTCTCTGAATCAAAGGAAAAATATTAGCTATCTAACTAAATATTAGCTAACTAACTAACTGTACTATCTTTAACAATAAGTAATTTTGAATTTATACAGTTTCTATCACATTCCATATTGCTTCACATGCAATGAGTTACTGCTGAATTGTAAAATGCATGCAAATATAGCACCAAACATAACTACAGTAAGATCCCACTAATAGGAAAAGAATGAAGTTCATTATATTTATTGATATTGGTTCAGGTACACAGAGGCTTTGAGAGAACTGTGTTCTTCAAAGAATTGCAATAAAATCTATCTTCTAAGAAAAAAGTTTCACGGAACAATTCAGCACAGTCATGGATAGGAACTTAAACCCATATTTTGTAGTGAGGCAGAACTGCCATCAACTGAGCTAATAATAAGATGAGTCATTGTTGTTTTAATTAATTAAAATACTCTTATGAATTTAGTTACTGTTTGTTATAATATTAATTTTACTACTGTATGAATTTCTGGAAAGAGTAACAAAATTGAGGTTGATTGCAATATGGTTAACCCAAGAACCTAACTTACAGGTGAGGCTTGAAGAGAAATGAGGCTAACATAGTGACGGTAACTTAAAGCTCATGTTAGGATGAAACCAACATAAACATAGGATGTTTGTGAACCAGACTGAGGTAAAAAAAAATATTCGTATGGCTGTATGGTAACTCAAATTTCACTGTCCCAATTGGTGCATGTGACAATAAATGTAACTTGAACTTGTATATACTGTCAAGGACTGAATAAACCAACTTGTCTGAGAAACTCGCCATTGAAGTATGAGATTTTCTTTATGTGGTGTTCTGATCTACGCCGTAATTAAGAGGGCAACTGAGTCTCTCGCGAAAGCCAGATTCAGCAGCAAGGTCAAACACACAAATCCGTCCAACAACAAGCAAAGTATTGCATGTAATCATTTTGATAATTCTGAAAAATTAATTTTGAAGTTAAATGGATTCCGAATCAGCAGTAATCTTAACTAATGCAAATAAGGCACAACTCTCCCTGAGATTAGGGATTATTCATTGCCGATACAGGTCACTGACAGTAGATTTGTGGCAATTACTATCAAACTCTAGATCTGAATGTTGCTGTTTGAGAAAAGATCATAATTAAATACTTCAATGACAAAGCATGTCTGCTTTGCATCATTCAAATTACGAGGCAATTTAAAATTAGATACACATATTTAAATGGTACAGATAGGGTAGACAGTCTGAATCTTTTTCCTGGGATGGAAATGTCATGACTAGAGGGCATAGGGGAATGTAAAAGACTAGAGGGTATAGCTTTAAGGAGAGAGGGATAAAATTTAAAGGAGATGTGTGGGACAAGATTTTTTTTACACTGAGAACGGTGGGTGCCTGGCACACCCTGCCAAGGGTAGTTGTGGAAGCAGATAAGAGAGTGGCATTGAAGAGACTTTTAGATAAACACATGATTATGTTGGGACGTGGGGGATATGGATCACTTGCGGGCAGAGGAGATTGGGTTAACTTGGTATCATGTTCAACACGGACATTGTAGGCCAAAGGGCCTATTTTTGTGCTGCAGTGTTCTATGTTTAATTGAACATAGAGTGTAGGCTATGTGCTTCCGCACTGGTATTTATTTTAATGTAACTACTTGTGTGATTATTGATATTTTATTAATTTAGGCAGACTTAAAATAATGATTTTCTGTTTATATTTGTTTTGCACAATTTTTTAATTAAGTATATATCTTGATGAGAATAGTTTAAGTCCCTTCATTTCTCAAGCACTATCAGAATTTTGTAGCTGAAAGGAATCTTAAATGGAGATGAATGCTTTGTGGCCATTTGCTCAATATGATATATAACAAAGCAAACTTGACAGAAGGGAAGCAGCTCGCCTTGGTAGAGCAGGTAAATACAAGTTTAGGGAGAAGGCAAATATAATTAATTGTTATTGGAGGCGCAGAAGATTCAAGTTGTGCATTTATATTTTAAAAACCAAGATAACTGAAAACATAGAAACTGATGATATGTACCTGCTAGCTTGGCAGACTACACATTTTCTGGGGTTCCACTTCTGGGTTTCATTATGACTGTATTGCTGTTTTAGTTTAGTTTAGTTTAGGGAAGCAGCTTGGAAACAGGCCCATTGGCCCACCGAGTCCACATCTACCAGCGATCACCCGCACTCTATTTCTAGTCCTACACACGAGGGAAAATTGACAGAAGCCAATTAATCTACAAACCTGCACATCTTTGGAACGTCGGAGGAAACCGGAGCAACCAGAAAAATCCCACGCAGTCACAGGGGAGAATGTATAAACTCTGTACAGACAGCCCCGGTAGTCAGGATCAAACCCAGATCCCTAGTGCTGTAAGGCAGCGACTCTACTGCTGCGCCACAGTAGGGAAACTTAAACCAAGTCACCTATACTGAGATTTCTGTATGTGAAAAAATGTAATGGTCATTCTCAATGTGTTAGTGTATTGAGCTGTACTTCAGCCTAAGTCACAAATCCTTCTCTCTACCATGTAAATTACTGTCTAGTTCAGCAGTGATAGTGGTTAGTGAGAACAAATTTATGATAAAAGTCCTCAAATTCCAATCAGAAAGCCCCTTACAAATTTGTCTCACCTTTGCACCTGCTACAACGCACAGGGATTCTGTGTCTATACACTTTGAATTCCTCAGACATCTCTCCAACAGGCGGTTCAGTTTAACTAACAACTCCGATTGTCTGCAAATCAAAAAAAAAAAAGATAATATTTTACGATATCACTTAAAAAGAACATCGTCATTTTACACAAATAGTGGTAAAGAAGTAGACCAGCACACAAAATTATCCTAATTCAAAAGAAGAGTAGATTGCTGAAACTACAGCACCCTCCCCACGGGCAGCTTCCCATAAATGAGAAGCACTCTGTTCCAACATGCTGTAAAATATCAGTTCAAAAGGATTTCTGCTACTGAGCAGCTATGGTGCTATCAAGATGCCTGAGCAACTAATTTGATTTTGCAGGTACCACACCAGGACAAAAAAGCACAATTTTTTATTTTATGTAAACATGCTATAGAGGGCAACATGAAGATCAGAAGGTTGTTGTGTTAAAGAAGGAACTGCAGATGCTGGAAAATCGAAGGTACACAAAAATGCTGGAGAAACTCAGCGGGTGCAGCAGCATCTATGGAGCGAAGAAAATAGGCAACGTTTCGGGCCGAAACCCTTCTTCAGACTGATAGGGGGTGGGGAGAAGAAAGGAAAAAAGGAAAAAAGGCGGAGGAGGAGCCCGAGGGCTAGGGGATGGGAGGAGACAACCAGAGGGCTGATGAAGGGGAGGGGACAGCAAGAGCTAGCAGAATTGGGAGAATTGCACAAGATCAGAATATTCATGTCATTAATAAATTGTGAAATATCATGCATCAACATTAAATATTATTTTGGTTTTCTCAAATTCTGAATATTTCCAAGCAGTAATTATGAGATAGTACTTGTAGACTTAATGCAACAATGCACAACATTTTCATTGTGTTTTAACTTGAGATTGGTCCTTAAATTGTTTGAATTAATGTCAATTTAATCCAAAGGAAAAGGTAGAGGAGCAGACGCTCAGGAAAAGCTTTTGAATCACCAACAACAACTCTGAGATGTCTACATTAACTACACATGTTTGCATGGAATTTCCTAACTGCAGTCAGTTTCAGAGTTTTGATGGTGAAAGTTGTTAGTCAAAAACATTTTCCACATTCAAGAACGAAAAAAAACATGATTGGAATTGGAAAGAAAATACTGGTTGGTTACTCGAAATTTACAACAGTTGTCTTTCATTCCTGCTAAACTAACCTGCCGGGTTCAAATGCAGGAGATGCCATTGGAGAGAGCTCCAAATTGAAGAAGATGGTACCTTCTGTTGGCCGACTAGGTTTAGGAGTAGCAAGTTCACATGATACTTGTGCAAGGACCCTGAAATCACAGTTGAAAACCAATTAAGCATCTTTTACTTTATTCCTGAAAATAAAGCAGGATGATAAAATATCAATATCAATCATGTTAAAGTGCAGCGTCAAGGAGGCTCTGTATTGTCAGAGGAGCATTTTTTAAAATTGAGTTAAATGGAACCACTCTACATCTTCAGTGGATGTCATTTTGAATTGCTATTGAAAATAAGTGGGGATTGGCTTTCCTCGCGACCTGGCATTTTTTTGTCTTTCCCACAACTTCAAGAGGTTGAATGTGTAGGAAAGAACTGCAGATGCTGGTTTACACCAAAGAAAGACACAAAATGCTGGAGTAACTCAGCGGGTCAGGCTGCATCTCCAGAGAAAAGGAATAGGGAGACTCGCCCCGGAACGTCACCTATTCCTTTTCTTCAGAGATGCTGCCTGATCCACTGAGTTACTCTGTGTCTATCTTCAAGAGGTTGGAAATACTTAACAGAACAGAAGGAAAGACTAAGCTTGCAATGCTCAATAGATAAACTTGAGGAACTGCCCATTATTTTCTGTTTAAGTGCATTATTGGATTATGGCCTTCAACTAAGTTTATATTTCAGATGTTGATTTTACTTTTCATTTTTATACCCATGGACCCTTTTTCCCCTTACTATTCCCATTGCTTTGCCTGATCCCGTTCATCAATTAATCTTTCCAATCCTCCATCAAATTACACCTCTTTTCTTTCCCATGTGCTTAGAACCTGGAGTGCAAAATTTAAACAGCATACTTGAATTAATGTTACCAATTACAGGGAACATGCACCAGGTCCAGCATATATATTATACGGACTGTATCTTTGTCTTTCCTTCAACTTCTTAACTTAACAGAATAGGAGGAAGCTCGTAATGCTGAATGTTTCCCCAATGCATCACAGCCAGTTAGTAAGAAAGGATAGGGGAGAGAGGACACCAAAACCTACTCATCCAATACCACAGTACTGCAACAATGGGGTACCAAGGCAGTACACCATGACCCATTCCAACATTTAAAACGTCAATTTTCATCCAGTAAAGAATAATGCTTCAAACATAGACCAGAATAATGAATTATAGCTCTCCTCTGATAAAATAATTGTTACCTTGTTTTACCCAGTTCCACAATGCAACAGCCATATTCAGTTCCAAATGTTATCTTGATATTTCTATAATCATATGTCTGCCTTCCATCAAGACGCTGTTGATCAAAAATAAAGCACATTAACTATATTTAAAACAAACTAGCCAGCTTACAGCAATGTAATAACAAAAGTTGATACCAATATATAAGGTAGGTCACCGCTTGGATGTAAGAGTCTGTTTATATTTCCTTGAATATAGAGCTCTTCTCCCACACCTCAATTTTCATTTCACAAAATATCAGAGGAAAAAATGTTTTCACCAAAACAGTTTATTTACCTTAGTTACGAATTAGAATGCAGGAATGGGTACCTCTCAGTTCTTGTAACCAACAATTACTCCACAGCCTACTTGCTAATACTGCTATTCTCATGTAGTTTTCCTGGTCTACATAATTGTGTAATGCCAGAAGTCACACTTACCTTTTAAAAATGTGTATCTCAAATTTACGTTTTCAAAATAGCATGAATGTCTAATGGTTGTCTGCCGTGCACTACCTTTTGGTAACCCACCCAATCTGGTTTCAATCTGTCCAAACATTGGAACAGCTTGCAATTGCCACCCAATGAAACAGCAGTGGTGTTAAAGCACAGTCATGTTCAACTGTAACTTCAGAGCACAGCCAGCAAAACGCAGGCTCTCTTCTACATCAGAATTCTTACAATAAATTTAAGTTATCTAGTTCTAATTGATTGCAGGATCTAAGAACCATTATCAACTTACTCCATGAAATTCAACAAACTCATCTTCCAAACTCGACTTCCATCAATTTCATTTGTGTGATCAACACAAAGATTTAAGTCCCTGTGAATATTGTCCTAATTTTCCTTATTACTTGATAAAAACTTTCTCCAACGTTATTGATGTAATTGGGACATTAGCTCTCCAATTATATTCTTATTATTGTGCTTGTGGAAATGTCACCTTTTCCACTGGGGCAACATCCATATTTTGCCAAGTTATCTGTCCTTGCTTAAGATCAAATCACCTGAAAAACTTAATTTCCACCCTTGACCTAGATATTGGCATCAACTGTTAGTTCATAACTATCTATTCATTATGTTTTAAATCATTTTCCTTTATTTCATTATTTGGTTTTAGTGTGAAATTCTATTTAATCCCATTATATTTTGCTTATCATTATACAAAAAGTGGTTTGTATCCTCTCCATGCTTCTCTTCTTCAGAGACCAGACCAGTGACAAGGGGGAGCGGCAGGAGCTGTGCTGGTTCCATTAGTTTGTTATCTACATTAATGATTAGGATAACAACATAACCAAATCTGCAGACAACACCAAAATTGGCAGTATAATGTCCAGAGGAATGACATAGAAACAAAGAATTGCTGATGTTGGTTAACACACGAAAGGACACAAAGTGCTGGAGTAACTCAGCAGGTCAGGCAGCATTGTTGTGGCCATTTGGAAAACATGGACAGGTGATGCTTCGGGTTGTCAGGTCTAGACCCTTCTTCAGAATGATTGTAGGGAGGAAGAAAGCTAAATGAAGCGGCTGCACAAAGCGTGGCAGGGAATGAATTGACACATACGAGTTGGAACAAAAGTCAGAATAATCTTAAACTTATTACCAATAAAATGTTTTAATAGCACCCATAGTCCCTCAGCCAACCTCAATCTTTGTTTCACCTCCATTGTTGATTCTAACGTCAATCACAACTCAGACCTTGCCCTTGATACCAAACTGTTGAGTGCAGCTGTCAGGTCTAACTGCAGCAGAAAAGGGGCATTTACCCCAGATGACATTGATCTTTTAATTTCCCCCGACATGAATATCATTTTGTCCCTATCCTGCCGTCAGTATACCGTTCCTGCCTTCAGATTTTACTCTTGCCCATTCTCCCCACATCCCAGACAGAGGCCTGCAGATGGACTAACTGGCTACTGCAGTAAACCATGCAGGTTGATGACAAAGTGGGAATATGTGGAAGGGAGAAAGTTGCAGGGATACAGGGAGGTATGGAAATGAACTGGTGGGGCGTCAGGGAGGGCAAAGCCCCCCCCCCCCCACCCCCACCCCCACCCAACTGGAACGAAAGAAACGCAGTTCCAGCACTGACTGAGAGAGGCAGCGGATTGAAAACACCGCCCAGACAGATCCGTTCATCCCTCCCATCGCGCACACACGAGCAAAGATGCACACGAGGTGGTGCTGCCGCCCGGCCCCGGCCCGGCCCGCCCCGCCCCCACGCCGCAGGCCCGCACACCGTGAGCCGCTGTGAACACACACACGCCCGGTCCCGGTTGAGTTGAGCCGCACCTGCCTGTCGGCGATGGCCTGCAGGATGAGCTGCCGCTCGCAGTTGGACAGCGGCGTCTCCCTCATCTCCTCTCCTCTCCACCCGGCGCCCGCCTCTCACGTCACCAGCCGGCGACCAGCAGCAGCAGCTCAACCAAAGATCCTATCTCAACCTCCTCCAGCAGCTGCTCCTCCTGCAGCAGTAGATCTTTGGCTCCTGCTCCTGCTCCTCCTCCTCCTCCAGCAGCTGATCCTTGTCCAGCAGCTGCTCCTCCACCAGCAGCTGCTCCTCCTTCCCTCAAAGAAGATTCTCCTGAACTTCTACAGGTGCACAGTAAAGAGCATATTGACCAAAGATCCTATAGCAAGCAAGATAGTCCACTCGACGAAAAAGACGTAGTACGGTCATGGGCAGATTCATGGGTAATTTAAGGCCCCATTTCCGTAACCGGCTTCTGTCTCCGCACCAAAGATCCCATAGGATAATAGTGCGGAGATCGAAGCCGGTTACGGAAACATCCTCGTAAAAATAAAAGTTATTTGGTAAAAATCTTCTTATTTTCAGAATTTTAATTTATTAACACAAACTGTTCCCCCGGGTCGGGTCCGGTTACGGAAATGGATGAAAAAAAGGCCCACGTTCCGTTCCGTTGCGTACTACATGTCAGCCCATTGCATTTAGCAGGAGTGGTCTATCTTGCTCCGCTATAGGATCTTTGATATTGACTGGCTGCATCGTGGCCTGGTTCGGCAACTTGAATGTCCAGGAGCGGAAAAGTTGTGACCACTGCCCAGTCCATCACTGGCTCTGACCTCCCCACCATCGAAGGGATCTATCGCAGTCGCTGTTTCAAAAAGGCAGCCAACATCATCAAGGACCCACACCATCCTGGCCACACACTCATCTCTCCGCTACCATCGGGAAGAAGGTGCAGGAGCCTGAAAACTGTAACATCCAGGTTCAGGAACAGTTTCTACCCTACAGCTATCAGGCTATTAAACACAACAACGAATAAGCTCTGAATTACAACAGACTAATATTATTATTGTACTATATTTGTTTATTTATTGAGTATGTGTGCATGTGTATATACACACACTGAACTTTTTTTTCTTTCTCCCGTTATGTACTATGTTTACATATTCTGTTGTGCTGCAACAAGTAAGAATTTCATTGTCCTATCTGTGGAATTCTCTGCCTCAAAGGGCGGTGGAGGCCGGTTCTCTGGATACTTTCAAGAGAGAGCTAGAGAGAGGGCTCTTAAAGATAGCGGTCAGGGGATATGGGGAGAAGGCAGGAACGGGGTACTGATTGGGGATGATCAACCATGATCACATTGAATGGCGGTGCTGGCTTGAAGGGCCGAATGGCCTACTCCTGCACCTATTGTCTATTGTCTAAAACACTCTTGACTCCTCCTCCTTATGTGTAAGGAAGGAACTGCAGATGTTGGTTTACACTGAAGATAGACACAAAATACTGGAGTAACTCAGCAGGACAGGCAACATCTCTGGATAGAAGGGGAATGGGTGACGTTTCGGGTTGAGACCCTTCTTCAGACTCTTCTTGTCGAGCTGTAGTTTCACATCCATCTACCTTCTGGCCCTCCCTTATTTACTTGTGTTGCCGCTTCAAGGAATTATGGACGTGGATCCCAAGATCCTTCCGTACATCAATGCTGTTCAGGGTCATCCCATTCGTTCTATATTTTCACCTTACATTTGACCTCCCAGAGTGTAACACCTCGCACTTGGTCGGATTAAACTCCATCTGCCATTTCTCTGCCCATTTCTGTAGCTGATCTGTATCCAGCTGTATACCTTGACAGCCTTTCTCACATTCCGCGACCCCCGCAATCTTGGTGTAATCTGTGAAATTACCACGGAACAACCAGTCATAATGCTCTCTACCATACACTGGCAGAGGTTCAATAAAGTATTCTGTGACATAACAAATCTCCCTTTTAAGGAAGTAGGTGCTGATGAACTTTTGTTATGATTGCATCAAAGAGCAAGGTTAATGTTCCGGCACAATTCAATCAGATTATTAATTTCTCTCCTGTACTCTCACTTATCTTTGCTTGTTATTCGTCAAACACCAGTGGTATTATCAACAAATTTAGAGATGGCATTGGAGCTGTGTCTAGTTACACAGTCATGGGTATGGAGAGAATAAAGCAGGGGACTGAGGACGCAGTGTTGAGGTGCCCCTGCGCTGAGGGTCATTGAGGAGGAAATGTTCTTGACAATTTCTACTGCTTATGGTCTGCTGATGAGGAAGTTGAGGATATAATTGCCTAGGGACAAGCAACTACCCAGTTCCCTGAGTTTGATGTGAAGGACGAAACTGCAGATTTTAGTTTAGTTTATTGTCATTTGTACCAAGGTAGAATGAAAAGCTTTTGTTGCGTGCTAAGTGCAAGTTTATACTGAAGATAGACACAAAGTGCTGGAGTAACTCAGTGGGTCAGATAGCATCTCTGGAGAAACTGGAAAGAAGGGTTCCGACCTGAACTGTCACCCATTCTTTTTCTCCAGAGATGCTGTCCGACCCACTGTTACTCCAGCACTTTGTATCTCTCCCTGAGATTGATGATAGTGTTTAATGCCAATCTGTTGTGGATGCACAACAAACTTGATGTTTTCTGTTTTTATTTCAGATTTCCAGCATCTGTAGGGATTTATTGATTCACTGGCACTTCTCTTCCAGGAATGGTAACCTTGAAGTTATCCTCTGCTCTCTGTAGGTGTTGCCTTGTCCACATTAGTGGTTTCTCTTTTCCTTCTAGTCTTGAAGAAGGCTTTGACTAAATGTCACTTCCACGGCTACATATTCTTCCATGTAGAAACAAGGAACTGCAGATGCTGGTGTATACAAAAAGATACAAAGTGTTGGAGTAGCTCTAAGTGAGAAATAAGAGCTGTTCTGAGATTTAATATTATTTGCCTGATTAGGAGCAGCTGCCTCCAGTAGACATTTCCATCACGTTTCATGATCCAGGAATTTTGTTAATTTTCCTGCCTTATTTCATATTTCATATTGTCATATTTCTCCATCTTCATACATGTGGTTCATCCTTTTCTAAATGGACTTCTCCAAAGCATAAATTATGGTAGGAATAGCAGGGGACCCTTTGGCATCATCTTAACATGTATCAAAAAGTATTGTTTGAAGGCCTGAGCAAAATGATTTGCAACACCAATATGATGTCACAAAATACCTTGCTGGACAGTAGCTGAGCTGACCAAATCTGGTGGGTACAGGAATATGGATGGAGCTGGGCGCACAGTAGTGTTTCCTGGCTAAATGAAAGTGTTCAAAAAATTCTGTGTCCTGATATTGGTTGAGGAATCATTATCAATACTAAGTATGCTTTGTGCCCTGAAAGTGAGGCATGGAACACCAGAAATATTTGAAACTCTTGAAATATTTGGACAAAGCACATGTGGTTTTGATAATGGCCCACAATCAGCATTTGAATATATATGTAGGGTAAACAATCAGTAAAAAAAAAAATACAAATGTCAATAACCTTAAATGCTAACATAACTTTTAACACTATTATTTCCAAAGCCAGGAGATACAGATGTGCATCTGGCCCAATTCCTATTCCTACGCCCACTGGGAACATACAAATGCCTACATAATATCACTATTATGTAGGCATTTGTATGTTCCCAGTGGAGATGGAGCTCCGGTGAGCTGGACCGCCGAGCTCAACACGTCCGGGACTGGAGCGACCATCCGCGGGCGGCGGCGCCGACTCCAACACCGGGAGCCTTGAGCTCCAAATCGGCGCGGCCTTGTCGGCTTCAGGTGCTGCGGACGCCTGCGGGAAATCGGCCGTTCCAGCCGTAGTTACGGCCTCCGGTGAGGGATGCGGCCGTTCCAGGTGGCCCAGCTGCTGGAGGACTCTCCCGACGCCGGGGCTACATCACCCGGCGAGAACGGCCAGGATCATCGGGCCTTCGTAGAGGCAATAGCGGGGGCTTCATTTGGCCTGACTGTTTGGGTGAACTGGGGCTGGGGACTGGACATTGTGCCTTCCCCCACAGTGGAAATCATTGTGGGGGGATGATTTTTGTATGTAATTGTTTGTAATTGTATTTGTTAGTCTGTGTTCAAGATGGCGGTCGGAGGGGAGAGTGGACGCTGGCGTTAAATTGCCGCTGCTCTCTCCTCAAATTGTGCTTCTGATTTTCTTTTTTTTTGTTGTGTTTTTGGAAGGAATTCTGTCCCTGATTTATGTATTGGTCTTTATAACCTATTTTTAAAAATTCTGATTATATGTTTTCTATAAATCTCTGTATGGTGTCCTTGAGACCTAAGGCGCCCGTAAATAAAATCCATTATTATTATTATTATTATTATTATTAACTTCTTTACAAGGGCTGTCAATCGTGTAGGCTTTTCTTAAAATAATGACAGCCAGAATGAACAATGCAGATTTGTGGTTTTGTCTGTTTTTTCCTTTCCCCCAGACACTGACTGACAATCCATTATTGTGCAGCTGATTTGCAAACACAAAAATGTGTATGTAATATTCCTGGGCAGCTGCCATGATACATTCATGTTTGATCTTTTCACACCTCAAAGCTAGTTGGCTAATAAAAAATGATGTCCAAGAGTAATGATTATCACCTTACCATCAGATGTCTTATTAAGTATGCCTTTGGCATGCGAAAGCCTGGACAGATCTGGAAAGGTGCCTTCTGTATAACCTAGCAAGATCACCAGTAAGATCATGGTATGCCTACTTTGCACAACATTGCATACCTGTAGGCTTTGGACTTAAAGTGGGAACAAGGTACAGAACTTCTTCAGTTGTCTTCCCCTACCATTGAAATAGGATTCCAAATTCCTACAATCTGCATATTTCCTAACTTCACTAAAAACATCTGACTCCAATGTTTGAACTAAGTTTCCTTAGTCCTAGACTCCCCAACAGTTCACAAAATCTTCCTTTTACCTTTTCTATGCTATTCCCCATCATATCTTATACTTGAATCCTTGGATTTTAAGTGTAACTCTGGTAAGTAAACACCCAGGAACGAAGAAAATTGCAAAAAGTGGTGAACACTGCCCAGTCCATCACAGGTACTGACCTCTCCACCATCGAAGGGATCTACAGGTTTCACTTCCTCAAAAAGACAGCCAGTAACCCATACTACCCTTACCACTCTCTCATGACACTCATGACATTGGGAAGAAGGTATAGGAGCCTGACAACTGTAACGTTCAGGTTCAGGAGCAGCTTCTTCCCCAGAACCATCAGTCGATTAAACACTACAACCTCCAAATAGGCTCTGAACTATATAGATTTGGGGACATTACTTTTGAGTTTGCACAACTACTGTCTATTTAGTTGTCTGCTTTAAAAATATATATATATTGAACATTTTTAGTTGTTCATTATGGGTTTTACAGAGTAATATGTTTACATACTGTATCTGTTGTGCTGCAGCAAGTAAGAGTTTCATTGTTCTGTTTCGGGACGTATGACAATAAAACACTCTTGACTCTTGACTTGAATGTCCTAAAGGGCCTGTCTCACTGTACGAGGTAATTTAAGAGTTCTCCCGAGTTTTCCCCTGATTCAAACTCGGAGAATGTCCGTAGCGGGTCCGTAGGAGTTCGTGGATGTCTCGTAGCGGCTCGTACGAGTAAAAAGTAACAATTTTTTTCATCACGAGTATTTTTTTACAAGTCCAGGAAACATCCTGGTGAATCTTTTCTGCACAAATACTTTCCACTTGGTTGGGTAAATTAAGCTTCTTAAGAAGCTCAACACCATCCAGGAAAAAGCAGCCTTCTTACCACCCTATTCATGATCTTAAACATTCCCTTCCTCCACTACTGGCACACTGAAGCTATAATGTATATCTACAAAGTATACTGCTGCCGTACCTTCTCACCGATTCTGACAGCATATCTCAAAAGGTCAACAGCGGCATGAGAAAACACCATCTACAGGTTCCCTTCTGATTCATCAGCATCCTGTCTTGTCACCACAATCAGTACGAATTGACAACACTTCCTCCTCAATAGCCATTAACACAGGAGCACTTCAAGGCTTTTGCTCAGTCCCCTGCTACATTCTCTCTATGTGCGGCTGCCTCACACCGCCAGAGACCCTGGTTCAATTCTGACCTAAGGTGCAATCTATGTGGAGTTTGCATGTTCTCTCTGTGACCGCGTAGATTTTCCTCCAGGTGCTTCAATTTCCTCCCACATCCCAAAGACATATGAAAGTATGTCCTGGGCCGAGCACATTGGTGTAATCACAACAGCACTCATCAACACCTAAACTTCCTTAGAAGACTGAGGAGATCTGGCATGTTGATGAATACTCTATCGAACTTCTATGAGTGTATGGTCGTGAACACATTGGCTGGTTGCATCAGGGTTTTGTTCAGCAACTCGAATGTCCAGGAATGAAAGAGATTACAGAGAGTGGTAGACATTGCCTGGTCCATTACAGGCATAGACCTCCCCCCCAACAAAGGGATTGATAGGTGGCGCAGCCTCAAAAAGGCAGTCAATATCATCAAAGACCCACACCATCCTGACCATGCTCTCATTCACCTCTGCCATTGGGAAGACGGCACAGGAGACTGAAAACTGTGACCACAAGGTTTAAGAATAGTTTCCACCCACCACCATCTGGCTCTTGAACAATACACAACACTAACATAGAAACATAGAAAATAGGTGCAGGAGTAGGCCATTCGGCCCTTCGAGCCTGCACCGCCATTTGATATGATCATGGCTGATCATCCAACTCAGTATCCCATCCCTGCCTTCTCTCCATACCCCCTGATCCCTTTAGCCACAAGGGCCACATCTAACTCCCTCAAATATAGCCAATGAACTGGCCTCAACTACCTTCTGTGGCAGAGAATTCCACAGATTCACCACTCTCTGTGTAAAAAATGATTTCCTCATCTCGGTCCTAAAAGTCATCCCTCTTATCCTTAAACTGTGACCCCAAGTTCTGGACTTCCCCAACATCGGGAATAATCTTCCTGCATCTAGCCTGTCCAACCACTTAAGAATTTTGTAAGTTTCTATAAGATCCCCCCTCAGTTTTCTGAATTCCAACGTGTACAAGCCGAGTCTATCCAGTCTTTCCTCATATGAAAGTCCTGCCATCCCAGGAATCAGTCTGGTGAACCTTCTCTGTACTCCCTCTATGGCAAGAATGTCTTTCCTCAGATTAGGAGACCAAAACTGTACGCAATACTCCAGGTGTGGTCTCACCAAGACCCTGTACAACTGCAGTAGAACCTCCCTGCTCTTATACTCCAATCCTTTTGCTATGAATGCTAACATACCATTTGCTTTCTTCACTGCCTGCTGCACCTGCATTCCTACTGTCAATGACTGGTGTACCATAACACCCAGGTCTCGTTGCATCTCCCCTTTTCCCAATCGGCCACCATTCAGATAATAGTCTACTTTCCTGTTTTTGCCACCAAAGTGGATAACCTCACATTTATCCACATTATACTGCATCTGCCATGCCTTTGCCCACTCACCCAACCTATCCAAGTCACCTTGCAGCCTCCTAGCATCCTCCTCACAGCTAACACTGCCCCCCAGCTTCGTGTCATCCGCAAACTTGGAGATGTTGCATTCAATTCCCTCATCCAGTTCATTAATATATATTGTAAATAGCTGGGGTCCCAGCACTGAGCCTTGCGGTACCCCACTAGTCACTGCCTGCCATTCTGAAAAGGACCCGTTTACTCCTACTCTTTGCTTCCTCTGCCAGCCAGTTCTCTATCCACATCAATACTGAACCCCCAATACCATGTGCTTTAAGTTTGTATGCTAATCTCTTGTGTGGGACCTTGTCGAAAGCCTTCTGAAAGTCCAATTCAGAAGGCTTTCCAACATCAACTAGGAACTACTCTGGACTATGCTTTTGGTTGTACTACCAACACCAGATTTTTCCACTAGTATTATGGTTATGAATTTATTAAATGTTTGATTATTATATTTATCTTTGTTGCTTTTACAGGCCTTTTAAACTGCAGCAAGTAAGAATTTCATTGCTCCGTTTCAGTATATATGATAATGAATTACTCTTGATTCTTGGGAAATATACACTAGGCTTTCATTACTGCTGGGTCTAAGTCCTGGATCTCCCTGCATAAGAACACTGGATGTATGCTCACCTGAAAAACTGGATGATTGGTAATAAATATTGGGTTTGCCATCAGTGTCAATATACCAAGTTCAAAAACACGGAGACATTCGGGCAGGCAATATTAAAAAGCCGTTTTCCTGAATTCAAACTAAGACATTGTGACTATAAAATTACAAGAGACAAAAGAAATTCTTCCTTCATTCAGATGCTCAGCCCTTCTATAATTCTATTCTGTTCCATAACAACTTTCTGAGTAGTATCTGCTCACGTTTAATGTCAAAGTGCCCTCAATGAGCTTCTAACCCAATGTTATGATTAAGATTGCTTGATTTAACTAACATAACGATCTTCAACTGCTTCATTAATAAACTTCCCCCATGCAATGGGTAAGGCAGAAGAACTCGGGGCATAGATAGGGATATGGGACTGGAAAATTATAGCTATTACAGGAATGTAGCTGAGGGAGAGGCATGACTAGCAGCTCAATGTACAAATGCTACAAAAGGGATGTAGATGAATGTAAGAAAGGAAGGGGAATTGCATTTTTGATTAAGGAGAACATTTTGGTGGTACTTCAAGAAGATAATCCTGGGGGATCATCCAATGATTAATTTGATGGGATTGCACTATAGGTCTCCACAATGGTGAGCAGGAGTTAGAGGAGATTAATATATAGGGATGTCACTGACAGCTTCAATAATAATAGTGTTGCAATAGTAGCGGATTTTAACTTTCCAAATATTGGAAATACCTCCATGGTGCTATGTGCTTGGATGGGGTGGAATTAGCAAAGTGTGTTCATTTTTCAAATGAAGTCTTTTACAATCAACATGTAAATGGCCCTACTTGAGAAGGGCAGGTGACTGCAGTTTTAGTGGAGGAACAATTTGGGACCATGCATTTGGGTTAGGGTTATAATTATATATTTTAAAAGTTATGGGAAAGGATAAAAGTTTGGAAATGGATAAAAGGAAATGACTAAAAGTTTGAAGTCCCAAATTGAGGCAATCCCATTTTTGATGGCATTGGAATAGAACTTTGAGAAGTTCATGGATGGAAGCTGTTTGTAGGTAAATGAATGTCAGGCAATTGGAAGGCTTTTAAATATGAGACAGAGTTCAAGGCCAGCATGTTCCAATTAGGGTGAAGGGCAGTGAAGGCCGGCAGAAGAGAGGAACTCTGGACGTCAAGAGATGTTGAAGCTTTGGTCCTAAAAAAGGACCATATGTTCACAGCACTTTTACTGGAAATGCTTGCCTAGAAATTATAGTGCACCTTATTGACCCAAATTTCAATTGCACGTGGTTGCATATTTTCAGCATTAAAAATTATATCACCTGGTTCATTATTTGAGTGTCTGAAGGTGGAGGGGTTTGAGAGACTGTCACGTTTAGCTGGTTATCGATTTGGCTGTAGTGGGGGTCCAGATGAGAGATCAGAAGACTGACAACGTTTCAACAGTTGGGGAAGGGTGAATCGTGGATTGGCAGATCGATCAGTGGTTGAGGATATGACTTGGCCAAACATTTATGCTGGTGAGTGGCACAGAAGTCTACAATGGTTGCCACTTGAGAGCAAACGTCAAGAAGTGGATATCTATATCAAAAGTAACAAGTTACCGGTTTATAAAACAGTTCGATTTCAGTATTTACTTTCAGAATCCTTTCTAGTCCAGAGAACCGAAATTCTGGCGGCGTTACAACTCATCCAGGACTAAACTGCAATTCCCAGCATCCAGTGCTCCCAGCTCGGGGCGCGGTCACTTGGCAGTATAGAGCAAAGATAGAGATTGGAAAGAGTGAGTTCATAGTCCTAGTGGTTTTTGTTTGATGAGAGCAGTGTTTGTGCAGAGCGGAGTGAAGATCTTGCAGCGGCAGGCGACGAGACAAATCTCTAATGTAAGAATGTTGAATACTTTTCGGGGCGGGGTTGTGTTTATAAAACGTTTTCGGCATACTTTTAAAGAGTAAATTGAAAATTATTTATCTTAAAACTTGATTGTATATTTTTAAATATCAAGCACTCAAATAATGTCGCAGAAGTAACTTTGGATTGACATATTACAAACTTTTATGCTAATCGTCATAAAATTATGTTTTTTTTATTTTGTTTTGACCAGATTAGAAACAATGGCATCGACAGGAAAGGTGGGTCGATTTCTTTTTTTTTTAAAGCAACTATAAAATACAGCCTTTCTGTGCATTATAATTTCGTGACTTTAAATGCACTTATAAAGTTCGTAGCTTCTCAAACCCGTTCGTTCTTTCAAAAACGTCAGACCGTGTAACTGAATCATGTGAGATAAAGTCAGACTTCAGTTTTCCAGTTACAACTTTATTGAATTGAATTGCTTTTTATAAAAATTAATGACGAATGTCGAAATATTTGAAAGCGACTTTAAAGAAAACTTTTGAACGTGACTTTATTACGTTGGATTTCTTTGTGCCTCATCCTTAACCGCCAGGAACCACCCAACTACTTTTAAAACGTGCATATTTTTGTTTCTTTACTTTTCCATCCCACTCTGCTTTATCATACAGAGCCCTCTGTACGTGGCCTCTTGCAATTAATAACGAGGTACTATCCGAGCTTGTGGAATAGTACCTAGTCTTCTAGTTTCATATTGCAGACTTTTGAACTTGATATCAAAGATTCTATAATATTCCGTATCATTCTGTATCAGAACTGGCCTTTTCCTTCAGTTTGTGATATTGGCTCAGTTTTTACTCTGTTAACACACCGCACCCTCATGGACATGTCTAACAATCCTACATTTTGTAGCATTTTTAAACCTCTTTTGTTCATGCTATCACTCTATCTACTGTCTTTTAACCCACCAAACACTACTTACCAAACAATTCTGCCCTCACTCTATCACAAATGTTCCCTTTGTCCTATCAATTCCTTCCCACTGTTCATCCTCTTTGTAAATTGAAGCTAGACACAAAGTTCTCAAGCAACTCGGAGGGTCAAGCAGCACCAATGGAGAACATGGACAGGTGACATTTCAGATCAGGACCCTTTTGACTGACCTTTTCTTTGTAAACCAGCATCTGTTTTTCCCCCCCTCCCTTTAAATTCTTTGATTCAAAGTGTAAACTCGTTCTCTTCCCACAACCCGACCTGCTGATTGTTTCCAGCATTTTCTGCTTTTAATTTAGATTTTAAGATTTCCGCTTTTTGACATACTTTTTTTTTTCTTCCTTAATTAGGAAATGTTTTATTTTCTCAATTTTTAAATATTGAATGGCTTAAACTTGATTTAGATTTAGTGGTCTGATATCTGCTCCTGTGCATTAAATGTTATATTTTGTAGACAGCATTTGTTTGTAATAAATCAGTAATATAAACACCATATCACTGCAGTTTTGTGACTGATCAGAAATGTTGAGAGTCTACATCGTGGACAAAGTGAATATGTATAGCTAGTAAATTGAACTATAACAGCGAGAACCATACAACAGGAAATCAGGCTCCTTGGCCCAACTTGTCCATGTCAACCAAGATGCATCATCGAAGCTAGTCCCATTTGCCTGCATCTGGCCCATATTCCTCTAACCTTTCCTATCCATGTGCCTGTCGAAGTGTCTTTTAAATACTGTTATAGTAGCTGCCTCAACTACCTCCTCTGGCAGCTCATTCCATATACTCACCACTCTGAATGAAAATGTTGCCACTCGGGTTCCGATTAAATCTTTCCCTTCTCAGCTTAAACCACTGTTCTTTGGTTCTTGATTACCCTGCACAGCTTGAAAGACTCCGTGCATTCCCCCTATCAATTCCTCTCATGATTTTATACTTTTCTGTACGATTACCCTGCAGCCTCTTGTACGCCAAAGAATAAAGTCCCAGTCTGCCCAACCTCTCCCTGTAGTTTAGGCCCTGAGTCCTGGCAATACCCTTGTAAATCTTCTTGGTGTGTTTATTTTGTTGAAGAAAAAATTCATCATAGCCAAAATGTTGTCAAATATTTGTATATTTTAGCACTATGTTATTGAGTAACTAATCTTGACTTAAATTATGGCTTTGCACTATATTGCTTTTGTTAATGTTTAATGGAATCATCATCATCGTTGAAAACATCAACGGGCACGGTGCCTTACAATGCTATGTACGACAGTGATCGCAACTTCTACTGAAGTGTGGATGGCCGTTGGTTTGCTAGAAGCTCATCCGCCCTTTGACAGGTCTTGTTTTTGGTCCTGCTGGGGGTCCACAGCCCCCTCCTCACTTGGCAAACCAGGTGGGGAAGACGGTTTAGTCGCCGACTATCCGACCATGGAGCAGTTAGCACGGGATTACATGGTACCCGTGGTGGGGGGAACTCCCCCCAACCTGACTCTGGATAATGGAAAGTTGGAAGAAATAATGGAAAGTTATCCCTATTATTATTATTGTGGGGAAGTTGATCCATAATATGTAACAAGGTTTGTCTGAGGCACTGAAGGCGCTGAACAACAACTGTGTTTGTTGATAAACTTTACTTTCATTTGCTGGTAACTGCTATCTTTTCAATTATAATATGCTATTCAGGGTTCACGAGGAGTTATTAAAGACTATCCAAACTTTGATGCAAATCAAGATGCTGAACTGCTCAGAAAAGCCATGAAAGGACTGGGTAATTACTTGAAATATGTAACGTAGAAAATGTTTATCTTTAACCATTTTTTTATTCGTGGGCTAAGAATTTTTGAAATTCAGTTGCAATGTGTGTGTGTGTGTAGCTGGAGATATGGCTATTGTTGCCGCTTGAGATTTGTCTTAGCAGAGATGCTTGTCAGTGATCTCCTTGAACTGCTGCACTCTGTCTAGAGAAGGTAGTCTGATGTGCAGGGATCTGTAGGATTTTGTCCAGCAGTGAATGATAATGACTTGAAGGGAAACCTGTAGCTGATGAGCCCATGTTTTTATTTGAAGAGAGACACAAAAAGCTGGAGTAACTCAGCGGCACAGGCAGCATCTCTGGAGAGTAGGAATGGGTGATGTTTTGGGTCGAGACCCTTCTTCAGACTGATGTCAGGGGAGTGGGCGGTGTATAGATAAGGAAGTGTAAGGTGTGAAAAACGGACAAAGGGAATGGGACGAAGGAAAATGTAGAAATGTAGTTAGTTGCGAGAAGTAACAACAAAGCATGTTTTTATTTGTTATATTTATTGGTAGGGGCTCAGGTTTGGGATATGTTATTGTAGAGGATTTGCAAGTAAGTTTACTAGATATCATAGATGGTACACACTGCAGCAATTATGGTGAAATACTGAATGTTTAGGATGGTAGATTGGTTGCCGATCAGGGCAATTGCTTTATACTACATGTTGAACTTCATGATTTTTTTGAGCATCATTCATGCAACCAGGTAGAGTATTTTAATACACTCCAGATTTGCACCTGGTAGATGGTGGAAAGAACTTTGAGGAATCGGAAAGAGACAATTGCTGCAGGATAGGCAACTTCTTACCTGCTCTTTTAACCACAATTATGCTTGGTACAATTAAGCTTGCTTTATGATATATATATAAAGAAGATGTTTATACTTGATTATCCATTGGTCTCCAAGAGTTGCCCTTTCTTTAGAGAATAAAATTTCATTGGTTTGCTGATCATCAGAACTCAGACAGCATATTGTCATTGTATCTTGTCATTCAAGACACTTGCCAGAGTATTGCAATCAAGATTGTTTTGTGCTAACTGTTTTCTCCTTTTGCTAGTATCGTTGCTGGAGTTGAGGTAAGGTTGGATGTGATAAACTTATATCTTGAAAACATTACGTTTACAATTCAGTTTATACTGAATTTCATTGATCTTCATGCATACATGAGCAATCATTTTGTGTGCCCGGTATTAATAAGATTAATAATGAATTATTCTGCTTCGATGTTTATTGGATGAGGAGTATTAACTTCTACTTGCTTTGTCTCCATTAACCATAATTATGTTTGGTTTAGTTAAGCTTGTGTTCCTTTTGATCGTACCTCTATCCACAACAGTATTTTCAATATCTCTTTCTGAATTTATGATTGGATTTCTGCTTTCACTACCTTTCCTACCAAGAAAAAGCATAAACTTCCCATTGTCCTGCCTCTATATTCAGCAGATCATTTGATCACCTGCCCCGTCCAACAAAATTCCACCACCAGCGCCATTTTCTCCTTCCTTCCCTTTGGAGCCTTCTGGAAGGACAGTCAGTCCTGTTTGGGACACTCTGGTTTACTCTTCCATCTTTGCTACACCCTCTTGCCTTGTCACAGCACTTCCCCATGCAACTGTAGGAGAGGTATTGAGACAAGCCGAGTGGGTGTTGCAAAGATCCTTCAGCCACTCATTTCAAGTGAAGCAATGATTTACTTGCAAGACAAATTTGGCATATTAAATTCTGAGCTCAATATGTGGTTTGCATTGCATTAGGGGAATAACAAACAGATTGGTTATGGAACTCCTCTGTTCAATCAACCAATCTACCAGAATGGCCCTCGGTTTCCAGTTCCATGTCCCATTCCCATCCTGAATTCTACTTTAGCCTCTCACCACCTTCGAATTAAGATCAGTGTAAGCTTAAGGGACAGTATCTTGTCCACAATATACACATCACTGTCTTCGCAATACAATATATGAATTAGGAGCTAGAGTCAACCATCCGACCTCTTGAATCTGTAACACTGTTGAATACAATCATGGCTAATCTAATTTAATCTCATCTCTGCATTTCTGGCTGCCCCTGCGTAATCTCTCAGCACCTGTCTTAACAAGAATCCATTTCCTCTGTAATAAAATATTCAAAGACTTTGCTTCCATCACCCTGTCATGAAGAGAGTTCCAAAGTTTTGCATCTGACAGAGAAAAAGAGTGCTATCTCTAGTTTAAATGTGAGTTTTAATTTACAAACCATGACTCCAAGTCCTAGATATTTTTTCATAAGTAAAGACATCTTTCCCATATAACTCTGTCAAGATTCCTCAGGATCTTTTATTTCAATCAAGTCTCCTTTCTTCTTCTAGACATTAGTAGAAACGACCTAACCAAAGACAAACTGCTCAGCTCTGGCAACAAATTTCCCTTTCCACTAACTTTCCCTTTTTTTTTGGTTTGCTGCACCCGTCACAAGTTTTAACGTTATATTTTTATCTTTTCCCATTCAAAAGGTCTCTAGCCAGAAATATTATTTTTTCTTCCTTCTATCCCCACACGTATTGCCTGATCTGCTGAGCTTGAAGCTGTATCTGCTTTTTGTTTTCATTAATTTAGTCGCTAGCAGTTTTGATAATGCAGCACTTCCTCATGTTGGACTGGAGCATCAATCTAGACTCTGTTCATTTTACCAAGTTTGGTTGTAACATCCACAATAAGGATGTAATATCCCTCAAATTTAATTCTGGATACAAATCAAGCCGCAGTGGAAAACTCATTTTAGCCTCTCTGACAAAGCTCTATATGGACTTGTGGTATCCTGATAAAAGAAGGATTTTTTATAGATTGTTTTTTATGTAGTGGATCAAGAATTATAAATGGGAGGGGGGTCTGAACTTCCTTGTTATTCTTGCTATATGTATGATGTGTAGACGGGGTTATTGAGGGAAAAGTTTTCCCAAATACATAAAGTTGCAATACATTCAATTTTGTGTACAGAATGGTGCAACATTTCTCTTTCCTTGGAGAGATATGGGTGATATTTAACAGAATGATACCAGGGCTTCAGCAACTAAGGGGATGGGTTATGTAAACCAGGCCTAGTTCTGTTAACTCTTTGAGACTGTGGATGTTTTAAACCAGGGTGTTAAAACAACAAAAATATTCTGACGTGTTTGTGCCTAAATACATGTGACTTTACGGGTTCTGCTTTTCTTGTGTTCTGTAGGTACTGATGAAAGTGCTATTATTTGCATCATAACTACCAGGAGCAGTACTCAACGTTTAAAAATCTCTATTCAATACAAAACTCTTTTTGGCAGGGTAAGAAAATATTTAAGTGGCATGTTTCATTGAGCTTATCAACTCACTTTCATGGATTTAAATGAAACATGGGAGTTGAGCTAAACAAAACTTTGCTCTCCTTTTACCACCCTGGTATGCTGTGAAATAGCAGACATGGAAATGCTGACAATCTTTCTCCATCAGTGTGATTACAGCAGTGCTAATACAAAGGATGGGTAAACCTTGATGCAGAAATTATTGTGAGCCAAGGTCAAAAGTTATGTGGTTGCAAACTGCAAAATTCTTCTTGTAGTTGATCTGCCAAGTTATTCCATAAGTTTGCCTTGCCTCAAATATTTGTTGCTGCCACCAATTGGCACTGGATTAATGAAAGGAATTGTGATGCCCAAGTACGAGTGGGGCTGGGATAGGGAATTAAATTCTGAGGGAAGAAAACTGAAACTCGTATGCATTCCTTGTAAATTCAGGCTGTTTTGAACAGGGTTGGCGAGTTGCAGAAAGGGTCACTGGCTCCCGTCTGTGATTCTTGCTATCCACTGATCATGTTTTGGTGAGTTTCAGGTTCTAGAGAAGGAGTTAAATAATGTAAGTTTGCGAGTAACTTATAGGTCCCTTTAATAAACAAATTCAGAGCACCATTCCTGTGATAAAGAGCTTAACTTTATTTACTCCATTTTTTACAAATGTGTTAGTGAGCATTTGGAATACAGTTTGGTCTGAGGTTTTGTTGTCTTTATTAATTCCATAATATTGTAATCTACTTCTCCTGAGTTATAGTAGTCATTTTGAAGTATGAGTTGTATCCCTTCTGAAAGTGATTTCCAATTTTTGATTCTGTTTCTATTAGATTAAATGGGAGCTGAGACAATTTAACTGTAATCACTTGAATCTTGATTGTGACTTATTTTAAAGATGCACTGTGTAACAATAATCTTGCGCACAACAGGATCTCGTTGAGGACCTAAAGTCTGAATTGGGTGGGAAGTTTGAAAATGTGATTGTTGGACTCATGAAGACTCCTCTGCAGTACAGCGTCTCTGAATTGCACAATGCCCTTAAGGTAAATCTGTGGATGGATTATTCTGGTTTTCTGGATCTTGTTTTGCATGATGAACTGTTACATTCTAGAGGTGTAATGTATTCAATCATGAGAAAGGAACATTTATTTTCAATCTTATTGATTCTGTTTTAATAATGATTTAGAATGATTATAACACAACACAATTTGTGAAAGATCCCAGTCAATAATTTAGAACACTGCTGATGATTTCACTCCCTTATTGCTTGTTATAGGACACTTCTGAGCCTGTAGAAGCAAGGGAGTCACTTTTTTTTTGTCTTTTCTATTACATATGTACCTCAGTTGCCTAAACAATTCCCATCGAACCCTGGCAGTGGCTCCTGAAACTAATTTTTATAGCCCAGCAAAAGAAACAAAAAAATGATGAGCTCCTGTATTTAACGCTGGCAGGAATTGGTGCTCTATTGGGGAAGCTCAACTTATTTGAGAGGTAGAAGAATCATAGAGTCTATATCTCTGAAATATCAGAGACCCAACCGATATTAATGGTAACGTCAATTTTAGTTGTCGAGTTGGTGCATGATATTCTGACTACAAATATTATTGCTTTTAACCTTCATAACATCTGGGTCAGTGTTATTGAATATCCCCATAGCTGTGGTGCAAGAGGTTTTAAGGGGCAAGGCCACTGCTGAGATTACTCCAGTACTAAAGGTTGTACTAGCAACAGATTCTCTTCACATCCAGCATTATAAGTTGTGTGACTTGATGTAACTGGAACGTGTGTGCCAAAATCCAATATCTAACCAAGTATTATGCTCTAACATCCTACCTGCACCTAGAATTGAGTCTTTGAATATTATTAAGACAGAGATTCTTGGTAAGCAAGGGGTGAAATGTGAGCACAGGTAGACGGAAATACAGATTTGAGGCTACTATTGCATTAGTCATGATCTCATTAAATGGTAGGGCAGACTTGAGGCTTCCCCTACTCCTAATGTGTATGTTCCTACATGCCTGCACTGAAGGCCAAGTCAATTGATATTTTATTGGCAGAGATAGATCGATTCTTGATTAGTACGGCTGTCAGGACTTGTAGATCAGCCATGATTGAATGGCAGAGTGGATGGGCCGAATGGCCTAATTCTGCTCCCATCATTTATGAACATGAACAAGGTGGGTTTAACTGCAATGACCTCTGCTGTTTTTATTGGCACTGATCCATCTCCAAATCACCTTGGAATTCATTCCTTGGGTTCAATGTGAAGGTGTCAACTCTGACCTGTAGAGTCACAATTTAAAATCCAGAGGCACAGACTGACCAGAACCAATCTGAAGTTGCTCAAATGGCATTGGGCCTATTATTTTGAATACTTTCCACAGGACATAGGATCCTAAACACCACGCATCTAACTCCTGATAACAACTACAAGTTCATGAGGTGGCCATTCAATGTTCTTGCCTCATACTTGTCTTGATCCCATATGTTATTTATATAATAGCCTTGTGAAACATTTCCTGATTAAATGGCTTCCAGTTGAAACATCTTTCCCTCATGATCCTTTCAGTGAAATTTATTTGAAATTATGTTCATTTGTCCAGTAGAGAGAGCATTTCATTAATCAGAATAATGTTACCATGCTTCACTCAGCCAGCTGTTTAGTGGCTCCTCCTCTCCTCATGGGCTTCTACTTGGGTACTGCAGTAATTCCCAGTTTTACAGCTGTGCAAGAATGCACATCCCACTCTTTATTGTTCCTCGTATGGGCTCTGATCCCCTGTGCCTCGATCTCTACTCCCTTTATAATTTATAACTGAACTTATAAACTGAGTTATTTGGATTTAGTCCAGTAGCAATACATTAAGTGGTTCTAAATATTTAATATATTCACCGTATGCTTTTTATTTTTAGAATTGGAGAAATAATATCCCCTTAGATCCTCCTCAACAAAGTTTCTGAATTTGCATGGTTTTCCAGATTTTTGTTTTTTAAATAAAATGCACTCATTAAGCAATCATCTTGAAACTATCTTTGACATTTCAAGGAGGGTTAAAATTGTACTTGCTGCGGTGATTCAGCAGGCACAGCTGTGCAATCCACGTGGCAGGAAGGAGCCAGAACTTGAGCTGAACCACAATATTTAAACTATAGTGAATATCTTTCACTGTTAACTCAGAGCAGAATTTAGAACTGAGATCCCAGCATAAAAAAGATACTTGTTTGAAAACTAGACTTAGAGCAGCAACAGTTGCAACTGGTGTTTGCAAGAAAAATGGCATTGGACATAAAATTGATATTAAGCCAAAGATGATGCAAGAAATGCAGGGCAAGAAAGAGGGGTTTTAACGAATGGATTCCAGAGGGGTGAGGATGTATGGCTGCCAGTGGAAATGAAGGTACACATGGTATCAGAGTTGGAGAATGTCTGTCTTGAAATTGTAAGGGGTATTTAAAATACCCATTTTAACTGTACAAATTTAAAAAGAAAACATCCCTTACTCAAATAAGATTTTACACAAAATGTCCCTTGCACAAAAATGATTTTGATTTGATAAGCCATTTGGTGATATCGCTGCTTTTTGCTGAATAGGATTATGTATTTTATTCCCACCGGACCCAAGTAAGCAGGTAAGGATTTAGTTTAATGTCCAAGAAAGTTTGAGGCAGAATGCGAAGACCCTGCTAAATTAAACCCGTGATTTCTGAGTAAATACACGATTTCCAAATTAAAATCCATCTCTTCACCCACAAATATTTAGAGGAAATGTGCAACGCCCAAATACTGCAGAAATGGGCAATCTGGAAAAAGAAAACAAAAAGGTGGAAATATTCCAGCTCTGAAAGTTTACTGACCTCCCTGGTGGAATAAAACTGGGTGATAAAAAGGTCTTGCCTTCCACTACCTGCAACCTCCGGCAACCACCTTCAACTAGCATCGCAACCGGCTTCGACTAAAAAATCACCGATTTTTAAAACGGCAACCTATTTTTATTTGCGGCCGGTTTTGAATTTTTTGAAATAATCGCCGGAACATAGAAGAAGCGGAAACTACTTTTGACCATTAGGGAGACTGACGAAAACCTCCGGGAACTGCACGGAAACCTTGGGTGGGGCGCAAAGTCTCCAGAGGTTTCCGTTCAGGTTTCCTAAGTGGGACAGGGGCATAACTCTCTCCACAGATGTCCCGACCTGATGATATTTTCAGCATTTTCTGCCTTCATTGCGAAAGTTCAGTTTGGTTCAGTTTTGTTTATTGTCACGTGTACCGAGGTACAGTGAAAAGCTTTGTTGCGTGATAGCCAGTCAATGGAAAGACAATACATAATTACAATCGAGCCATTCACAGTGTGCAGATACATAAGGGAATAACGTTTAGTGCAAGAAAAAGCCAGTAAAGTCCAATCAGAGAGTCCGAGGGTCACCATGAGGTCGATAGTAGTTCAGGATTGCTCACTAGTTGTAGGAGGATGGTTCCGTTGCCTGATAACAGCTGGGAAGAAACTGTCCCTGATGCTTGAGGTGTGCGTTTTCACACTTCTGTACCCTTTGCCCGATGGGAGAGGGTTTAGCAGAGGGAGGAGGAGAAATACTGTTTACTTGAGTGTTGCAGTACAATTTGTGACTCTACACATGCAACCAATTCTCCCAGCTGCAAATTATAGTGATTCAGTCAATCTGGTGCTTTATGCATTTATTTAGTAAACTTTGTAATCTTGGTCTGTCCCAAAACATTTCATTGGGATTGAAGTATTTTTAAGATGTAAATGCTGATGGAATGCAGGAAACACAGCTTAGAATTTTGAAGGGATATTCAATATTCAGGAGGGATAGAGAGAAAGGAAAAGGAGGTGGGGTAGCGTTGCTGGTTAGAGAGGAGATTAACGCAGTGGAAAGGAAGGAGGATGTGGAATCGGTATGGGTAGAGCTGCGAAACACTAAGGGGCAGAAAACGCTGGTGGGTGTTGTGTACAGGCCACCTAGCAGTAGTAGTGAAGTTGGGGATGGCATCAAACAGGAAATTAGAAATGCGTGCAACAAAGGCAAAACAGTTATAATGGGTGACTTCAATCTACATATAGATTGGGTGAATCAAATTGGCAGGGGTGCTGAGGAAGAGGATTTCTTGGAATGTATGCGGGATAGTTATCTAAACCAATATGTAGAGGAACCAACGAGAGAGCAGGCTATTCTAGACTGGGTATTGAGTAATGAGGAAGGGTTAGTTAGCAGTCTTGTTGTGCGTGCCCCCTTGGGCAAGAGTGACCATAATATGGTTGAGTTCTTCATTAGGATGGAGAGTGACATTGTTAATTCAGAAACAACGGTTCTGAACTTAAAGAAAGGTAACTTTGAGGGTATGAGACGTGAATTGGCCAAGATTGACTGGCAATTAGTTCTAAAAGGGTTGACGGTGGATATGCAATGGAAGGCATTTAAAGACTGCATGGATGAACTACAAAAATTGTTCATCCCAGTTTGGCAAAAGAATAAATCAGGGAAGGTAGTGCATTCGTGGATAACAAGGGAAATCAGGGATAGTATCAAAGCAAAAGATGATGCGTACAAATTAGCCAGAAAAAGCAGCATACCAGAGGACTGGGAGAAATTCAGAGACCAGCAGAGGAGGACAAAGGGCTTAATTAGGAAAGGGAAAATAGATTATGAAAGGAAACTGGCAGGGAACATAAAAACTGACTGCAAAAGTTTTTATATATATGTGAAGAGAAAGAGATTAGTTAAAACAAATGTAGGTCCCTTGCAGTCAGAAACAGGTGAATTGATCATGGGGAACAAGGATATGGCGGACCAATTGAATAACTACTTTGGTTCCGTCTTCACTAAGGAAGACATAAATAATCTGCCGGAAATAGCAGGGGGCCGCGGGTCAAAGGAGATGGAGGAACTGAGTGAAATCCAGGTTAGTCGGGAAGTGGTGTTGGGTAAATTGAATGGATTAAAGGCCGATAAATCACCAGGGCCAGATAGGCTGCATCTCAGAGTACTTAAGGAAGTAGCTCCAGAAATAGTGGATGCATTAGTGATAATTTTTCAAAACTCTTTATATTCTGGAGTAGTTCCTGAGGATTGGAGGGTAGCAAACGTAACCCCACTTTTTAAGAAGGGAGGGAGAGAGAAAACGGGGAATTACAGACCAGTTAGTCTAACATCGGTAGTGGGGAAACTGCTAGAGTCAGTTATTAAAGATGGGATAGCAGCACATTTGGAAAGTGGTGAAATCATTGGACAAAGTCAGCATGGATTTACGAAAGGTAAATCGTGTCTGACGAATCTTATAGAATTTTTCGAGGATGTAACTAGTAGAGTGGATAGGGGAGAACCAGTGGATGTGTTGTATCTGGACTTTCAGAAGGCTTTCGACAAGGTACCACATAAGAGATTAGGATACAAACTTAAATCACACGGTATTGGGGGTTCAGTATTGATGTGGATAGAGAACTGGCTGGCAAACAGGAAGCAAAGAATTGGAGTAAACGGGTCCTTTTCACAATGGCAGGCAGTGACTAGTGGGGTACCGCAAGGCTCAGTGCTGGGACCCCAGCTATTTACAATTTGTATTAATGATCTGGATGAGGGAATTGAAAGCAACATCTCCAAGTTTGCGGATGACACTAAGCTGGGGGGCAGTGTTAGCTGTGAGGAGGGTGCTAGGAGACTGCAAGGTGACTTGGATAGGCTGGGTGAGTGGGCAACTGTTTGGCAGATGCAGTATAATGTGGATAAATGTGAGGTTATCCACTTTGGTGGCAAAAACGGGAAGGCAGACTGTTATCTAAATGGTGGCCGATTAGGAAATGGGGAGATGCAGCGAGACCTGGGTGTCATGGTACACCAGTCATTGAAAGTAGGCATGCAGGTGCAGCAGGCAGTGAAGAAAGCGAATGGTATGTTGGCCTTCATAGCAAGAGGATTTGGGTATAGGAGCAGGGAGGTTCTACTGCAGTTGTACAGGGTCTTGGTGAGACCACACCTGGAGTATTGCGTACAGTTTTGGTCTCCAAATCTGAGGAAGGACATTATAGCCATAGAGGGAGTACAGAGAAGGTTCACCAGACTGATTCCTGGGATGTCAGGACTTTCATATGAAGAAAGACTGGATAGACTTGGCTTATACTCGCTAGAATTTAGGAGATTGAGAGGGGATCTTATAGAAACGTACAAAGTTCTTATGGGGTTGGACAGGCTAGATGCAGGAAGATTGTTCCCGATGTTGGGGAAGTCCAGGACAAGGGGTCACAGCTTAAGGATAAGGGGGAAATCCTTTAAGACCGAGATGAGGAAATACTTTTTCACACAGAGAGTGGTGAATCTCTGGAACTCTCTGCCACAGAGGGTAGTTGAGGCCAGTTCATTGGCTATATTTAAGAGGGAGTTAGATGTGGCCCTTGTGGCTAAGGGGATCAGGGGGTATGGAGAGAAGGCAGGTACGGGATACTGAGTTGGATGATCAGCGATGATCATATTGAATGGCGGTGCAGGCTCGAAGGGCCGAATGGCCTACTCCTGCATCTATTTTCTATGTATCTATGTGTCTATGAATAAAATCATGCAAACTGTAAGGTTAATTGTCAAATAGTTGCCTAGGAATTGGAATTTCCTCTCTCTGTTTTGCTAAATGTGTGCTCCCGTGTAGTGTGGTAAGTTCAATAACCTGCAAAACAAAAACATTTGTGTAAATGCTGGTTAATAAATTGTCAGAGCAGTTTTTTCCTTGAATCGTGTGATAACTTCACCTTTGGGTTTATCATTGGCAGATGCCACCTTAGCGCACTGACCTCTGGGAAGAGAGTGAGCTCTTAAAGTGCACTCTTTCTGACTGCCCCAGTGCACAGGACTGACACCAGTTCAATAAAAATGGCTCACCCCCTGCCACTACTTTGTTGTCAGCCTGTATTCATTCACTGATGACAAGTTTGTAAATTGAAGCTGTACTTGTTAAAGCATAGGATATATGAGGAAGGGTTTGGTGGTTGAACTTTAGTGTTGGTGATGGTCATTGCCTGGCACAATTATGACATGTATATGACTTTCCATTTTTCAGCCCATGCTTGAATGTTGTCCAGGTCTTGTTACAAAGAACCATATCATTTTTCAGTTTTCAGCAAACTTTCCTATTTGTTTTCCTCTGTTATGGAAGAAAGACCGTTTATAAAGCAGTTAAGATGGTTGTGATGAAGACGTATCCTAAACAACTTGTGATAACATCCTGTGGCTAGGAGGATTGCGCTCCAAAAGCTACAATAAATCTTTGTGCAGGGTTGATTTCAACCATTGAAGTGTTTTCCTTAAGTTTTCACAGCCATCAGTTTTACCAGGGTGACTTGATACCACAGTTGATTCAATGATGTCTAGTCTAGATATCAAGGACAGTCACTTTCACCTTGCCTCTGGAAATTAGCCTTGGTTTTAAAATAGCCCAAACTTTTTTTTGGTCTATTTTTAAACCAATGTTGTGCTGAGCACTGGAGATGAATGGCATTGAGAAAATTCAAATTGATTATTTTTTTTAACAGATGCCAGTTTGATCACTGAATTTAAATTCCACAGGTGCCATGCTGGAATTTGAACATTCAATTCTCAAATGTTAGTCCAGGCCTCTGAGTTGCAAGTCCAACAATTTAACCACATACCACCACCCTAACCACAGGGATTGGGCCTACTGTTTCTACTGGAGAATTAACGATCAATTTGAACCTGTTGAGCTTGAAAAGCCCACTTTTGTTTTATTATTAACTAGGTTGGAAAAAATAAGTGTTTAAAAAGGCATAATCTTACAGGGAGGGGTCTCACACTGGACTAATTCCAGTGTGTTAGGAGTAATTGATCTCAATTCCTTCATGCAACTCATAGTGAGGGAAAGGGCTGGTATTGTAGATTTGCTGGTATAAGTAGATTTAACTCGCCTTGGAGCAATGTTGTAACCACCTGGTTGTCTTGTTGCTCAGTAGGGAATTTGACCGTGACCATCTTGTAGGATTGTTGGTTGTACTGAAAGCCTTTTTCTTAGCTAGTGTAATTTAGTTTAGAGATTAATTGCTTCACACCAAAATAATGGAGAATATTCTACGCTGTTGTCTGCTGGGGTAACAACACCACTGCTAAAAACAGCAAGAAGTTGGACAAGCTGGTAAAACGAGCTAGCTCAGTGCTGGGGGAGTGAGTGGACTCTGTGGTGGATGTGCCTGAGAGGCGTATGAGGAGCAAGGTGCAGGTCATCCTCGACAACTCTGGGCACCCCCTCCATGAAATTCTGGAGGGTCAAAGGAGCACAAGGAACAACAACTGGCTCCTCTCCCTGCTATGTAGAACGGAGTGGTTCAGGAGATCCTTCACCCCTGCAGCCATTAGATTTTATAATGCTGACCGCTAGGCTGTATGGGGATGCTTTGCATTTTTAATAGTTAAATACTGGGTCTTTTTAAGTATTTATTGCTTTCATGTATTGTCCATGTTGTATTTTATGTATTTTTTGTCTGTTTTCATTCTGAATGTGTGGGTTTGTTGGTTGTTGGCTTCTGGACATCTGAATTTCCCTGAGGGGATCAATAAAGTATTTATTATTATTATTATTATTATTATTATTATTATTATTATTATTAAAGCCCACCTTTTGATTTGTACATCTTCTGCACCGTCTTTCAAATGGCTTAATATGAAATGTTGTATCTTGCAATGTTTTGACAGTTATTTGTTTTGTATCTTTCAGGGTGCTGGAACAGATGAAAAATGCTTGATAGAAATTCTTGCCTCAAGAACCAACCAGGAACTTAGAGCGATCATTCAGGCTTATAAGGAAGGTATGCTCTTGTATATCCGTGGTATCATCACAGTCATTACTAAAGCAGATGAGACGTCATTTGTTCAGAAAGCAAAAGAAAAACAGTAGGTGCTAAAAATCTGAAATAAAAGTACATATGCCAGGAATATTCAACAGATCAGGCAGTATCCATGGAGGGAGAAAATTAAGTAACATTTTAGATTGCTGACTTGAAGTTCGACTAAAAGGTAATTGACCCGAATAATTGATTTACTGTGCTATTATATCTGTTTGTTGCGAGATGAATTTGTGGACATAAAATCTAATCTTTGCTTGAAAATGAGGAGGTGGTTTAAGTGCTGTTCGGTGACTTTTATCTTTTGTATTCTACTTTTGCTTTCACTTCATTGTTTTACACTGGCTTTAAACATTGTTTAACACAAAATGGGTATTGTCTCTCGGGTGGAAAAGTTTAACATTTATACTAAATCTGCTTTTATATTAAATCTGCATTTGATCCTTGCTTTGTAAGGTGCATGTATTGATAGAGGTACTGAATGAAATATTTCTGTTGGTGATGATATCTGTTGGCAGAAATACTATCAGGACTAAGTGGTTGCTATTGGTAAGGAAGCACCAATATATCTGTGTGACGTTGTTTTAATTCCTGAACTATGGGAAATAACTCTTAATCTTGGCCCTAACAATCTCTTTTAATACCTTTCAGAATATGACAAAGATTTGGAAGAATGTATTATCAGTGACACTTCTGGACATTTCCAAAGGATTTTGATTATTTTGCTACAGGTAAATGTTTCAAAATTTGAAAAATAAGTCTTTATCAATTTATAATATGCCAGACCATTGCGTTTAACTTTTTAAGTGCCATATTTATGGACACATTAGTGCAGTTTTACCGTTTTGGTTTTGTTCATAAATTTAAAGTATTGAATTTAAAGTTTGTTTGATACATTTACCAAACAAAATCTGTTACCAATTGTAAAAGGAAATATTAAGGCTGGGCACAGTCATGCAGGTAGATTTAAAGCTGTCTTGAGGAGGGTGGGATGGAGGGGAAGAGGGGGGGGGGCGATAGAGAGAGAGAGAAAGGTATTTTAGGGGAATATTATTGGGGAATTGATGAGGTTAAGGCCTGGGCAATTGAATGCACGGCCTTGAAGAATGTAAAGTTGAACTAAGAAAATGAACAGGGAGAAATAACATTGGAATAAAGATTTTATAATTAATATGCTGTTGGACGGGGATCCAATTTTGTTTGGAGTGGTTGGAATTAGCAGTGTGAGTGTTAGGATGTGTGCGATAGAGGTTTGGTTTGTAGAAAACTGCCAATGGGAGGATTTCAGTAGTCATTAACAAAGGAATGCACGAGGTGGCAGGGGAACGGGTTTATGGGTTTAATTACAACTAAAATTGACATTTATTTTACTCCTTGTTAGGCCAGAAGGGATGAGAGCACATACACTGAAGCTGACATTAGAAAAGATGCTCAGGTGAGTGAAAGCATTTTATAATTGATTTTTTTTCTTTTACAAAAATAGTTTTTAAACCTTTCTTAAATAAATTATTTAAACTTTTATTTTACAAAGTTTTGAGGCTGCTCTACTAGTACCTTTTATCTCATTTGGTGATTGGACATGCCTGAATTGTTAGGTAGCCCCATTCTCTTGCAGTGCACAGAAAAAAGTTTGGGCAAAACTTAATATATTTTTTAAACTGCTGTTTATTCCATTCTTGAGAGAAAAGTGTTGCTGATCAAATTTCAGAAGGAACTGTACTGCTGATTGGGCAATTGTTGACATGTGAGTGTGTGATTCATACGCAGTGTTCTCTATAGTTGTATATGAGGAAATAATGACATTGTATTTAAAGTTGGAAAGACCGAATTGAGTTCATGCCTCAACTTGCCAGAAAGAATACTACAAATAAAAACCCTAAGGAAGAGAAAAAGGAGAGAACTGGTAGAAACTACTAATTGAAGCACTTTTGTCCACTGCAATATGCTCTTAAGCTGATTGCATTACGATAAGCAGAGTATTATTTAGAATTGAGTTACCAGATTGAGGCAGAAGAGACAAAAATTGGGAGCAAACTGTGAAAATGCTTTGTATGGTACTAGACCAAGTGGGACCCGTTGGGTCCCTGTCACACGGGAGGGCTGGTCCCCGAACGCAATATTCCACCACTCACCCATAGCCCCCAACTGCGCAGGCGCGGCTGACAGGTTCCTGTTGTGACGCCAGAGATCCCCGTTACGCGAGTCACGGCAACCCTCCCCAAGTGCGCCTCGCCATCCCTCTTCCTACCCCTTTCCTCCTCCATTCCCCCTCATCACCAGCACTTCCTCACCCTCCCTCTTGTTTCCGCTCTCCTCCTCCCTTGTAATGTAAATGAGGTCCCATTTTGATGTTATGGT
This sequence comes from Malacoraja senta, assembly GCA_038087875.1. Lineage (NCBI taxonomy): Eukaryota > Metazoa > Chordata > Chondrichthyes > Rajiformes > Rajidae > Malacoraja > Malacoraja senta. The sequence continues at coordinate 229,429,366 of CM075977.1, read as the reverse complement.
GGAACGCTGCTGTGTTTTATAAAAGGGAGTTTAAAAAAAAATGTAAATGAGATCCCATTGTGATGTCATTGTAGCGTGGAACACTGCTGATGGGCAGTTTATGTAGATGAGATCCCATTGTGACATCATACGCTGCTAACAGCCAGTGCAGGTGGAAGAAATGTTTGTCAAAGTGGTTTTTGTAAAGTTTAAAATGTGAATAACATAAAAATATACCATCAATCTGAACTAAACTTGATACAGCACACCACAGGACAATGGTGAGTAAGGTGAGCCAAATATTGTAGCTCTATCGTTGTACTGTTTTGGCATAGTTTCAGGATCAGACTCACAGACATAATAACAAACAAGATGAAAGTTTAGGTAATACACTAGACTAAGCGGGACCCGTTGGGTCCCAGCATCACACGGGAGGGCTGGTCACCCAACGCAATATTCCACCTCTCCAACAATTCCAATATTGCTCGCCAGTGGGGGGAGGGGGGGGGCTTTCTGTTGCGCTAGTATGGGTGTTATGGGCCGAAGGTACTGGTTTCCAGAGGGCTAGTATAGACATTGTGGGCCAAATGGATTCTTGGGCTGGCAGCTCAGTCACTGAGGCCTGGCAGTACAGTCACTCGGACCTGCCAGGCTGGCAGCTGAGAAACTGCCAGAAATTCTGCCCAAAACATAGCAATGTTACAAAATTTTGAGATTTAAAAAATAAAGTCTGCAATTTATCCCATCAGATAAAGCATAAAAAGAAGTTTAATTTGACACTTAATTCACTTTCATATCTTCAGTATTAAAAAAGTTATGGCCATTATCATACTCAGAAATTAGCATCTAGTTCCCTATTGCTTTTCCATTGACTTAACACAAAAGCTGTGATCGAGGACAGTTAAAAGCCCATAACTTTCTTAAAAATTATGGTAACTGAAAGAAATTTTCAGGTATTATAGATTGAAGCATTCTGAAACAAATATGAAACAATCTTACTTCGAAGACATGAAAGTAAAGCATATAATTAGTTAGTTACCTAATTGTAGCTAATTACAAAATTCAATTACTAGATCTAAACATCTATCAATTTCTTAAGAATAGATTAACATTTTTAAATAGCCTAAGTGTCCAAATAACATTCACACAATAATTCACAATATAACATAATTTTTAAATCTAATTTTCATGAATTTACAGGCCAAATGGAAGGAATTGAATGTTTAATACCTGTAAATTAATGGGGATTTAATTCATCTTGCGAGTGAGAATTTCTGGAACGCGATCTTTTGGAACGTTCATTTGCGGTGAATTTAACCCCGTATTGGCATGAAAAATACTGCCGTTAATTCGGGGAATAAAATCACCGTGTCGCATGACAAAATGTGAATTAAAGGCTTCTTAAGAAGCACTTTTATACATTTAAAGAAAGCACTTTCGTTTACCTGTCCATTGTGTGAAATCCGTCCCCGTTATTGGCGTTGACGCTTCAGGAGCTGCTTTTAAAATGACTGTAGCGCTGACATTGACGATTTAATTTTAAAAAAAAAATCACAAAACGCCGGTAGGAACGATTTTGTCAGCGAAGTTTTGTACTCCAACAAAATATTTCCAGGACAAGGGAGGATAAACCGCGTTTTAACCCCGCCCCCCCCTTAAAGGCGCCAAAATCGCGCACACGGCCAGTGGCAGAATTACAGCGCGACTGAAGGTAAGTTTTGTAACATACCTACAAAACAGGTTAAAGACTGTGAGAGAGAGAAGGGGGAGAAGGTGGATTGAATGGATTACTGGGCAGGCAGCTCAGTCACTTACGGCTGGTGGGCTGGCAGTTCACTTACTCACGGCCCGTGGGCTGGCAGTGCAGTCACTCACGCCTGGTACGCTGGCAGTTCACTCAGTCACCCCTCCTCCCTTCACCCCCCCCACTCTGCTCCTTGCCATTCCTCTCCCCCCCCACGCATTCAGTGCATCTCCCCACAACCTCCCCCCATGCACTCTTAGTGGCTCTCCCACAGAGCAGCCATTTCTGCCCATTAGGTTCCCATTGTGATGAAGAACACACAGGCATCAAAAGTGCAAAAGGATTTATTAAAGTTTAAAATGTGAATGACTCTTAAAATATAAGAACAATTTAAATGTTAAAGATGAGAATTATTAAGTTCTTGTTGTGTCTCTTGTTGTGTTCTGTTGCTCACTGCCTCTTGATGACTATTTCCTGTTGATAAAAAGAGACAATTTTAATATAGAGAGATTCAGCGGTCAAATTTTAAGAAAGAAAATCTGAGAATTTATCTCGGGTCATCATTCAACGAAGCACGCTTGTAATGACAACATTCTTGGTCGATGTTCCATCCTTCAGGAAAACCTTGACATTTCCCTTCATCTTTCCTCGGCTAAGAGCCACATATAGTTGTCCATGCTGAAATACCGGTTTGTCGAGGTAGATCAACACCTTCTGCATTGTTTGTCTTTGTGCTTTATGGATCGTCATAGCAAAACTTGATTGAATGGGGAATTGGGTCCGCTGAAGGGGAATGTCTTCACCTTCTGTCAAAATGAGTGCTATCCTAGGAATGAGAACAATGTCATCTTTGAAGGCTCCCATGTTGATTCTTGCAACGATCAGATTATTGTGTAGCTCTTCCACAATCATCCTCGTTCCATTGCATAGCTTTGGCGGTTCCAAGTTTCTCATTAATATGAATGGAGATCCTTTTTTCAACTCCAATTTGTGTGGTGGTAATAAAGAGAGCTCGAGTGAATCGAGGAATTCTGTTGGGAAGTGAGTATCATGAGTTTCCTCAGTGACAGCCTTGAAAGAAAAGTACTCCTTAACGATTCCAGGGAAGCGTTTGATGCATGTAGAATTGATGCTTCTCATGGTATCGTTGTGAGGAACCAAGATACAATTGTTGGAGAATAATTCTGCAGGATTGTCAAATGTGGGATAAATGAAATCAATACAATCCTCCAGTGTTTCTGCTGATAGAAGCATGTCTTGTGGGATTTCAATTTCTTGTCTTCTCCAACTTTCAACAAAAATTGAGAATAGTTGCCTTCTCCCTCTGTCAATCGCATATTTGTGTGCAATTGAAACTTGGTGAAAAGTCTCCAGAAGTAGGATTTCTTGATGTAGGCATTTTCAACATCAGCATCATTTCCCCTTTTCACCACAGCAAGTAGTTGTTGAAAATCACCACAACAAACGATAAGAATGCCGCCAAAAGGCTTGGTGTTGCTGCAGACATCTTGAAGAGTTCTGTCCACCGCTTTAAAGCTTTCTCGCCTAATCATTGGACATTGATCCCAAACAATGACTTTCACTTGCATCATGAAATGTGCCGTCTTAGAGTTCTTCTCGATGTTGCAGAATGTATCCTCGGCCACTTGTATGGGTTTCTTGAATCGAGAATGTGCAATTCTTCCACCAGGCATTAATGTAGCTGCTGTCCCAGAGGATGCTACAGCAATAGCCACATCATCTTGATCTCTAACTTTGGAGAGGATCAAATTGGTGATAAATGTTTTCCTGTTCCTCCTGGTGCACCAATGAAAAACATTGAAGGGAGATTCCTTTTCAAGGAGTTGCACACCTGGTCATACACTGCTCTCTGCTCATCATTCAGCAGAGGCTCATTCTCCTCTTGTTGTTCATTTCTATCATATTGCAATTCCTGCAGCAATTCTGGATTGTCACCATCAAGGTGCATCCTTCCATTTCTTGGTTGTGGCAAATTAAAGAATTCCATTGTTTTGTTGTAATTCTCAAGCTTGTCTTGAATATACAACAGAGCCTGATCATGATGCTTCTCTTCAATCACAATATTAGGATCATTCATTGTTCTCCGTTCTCCTTCAATGTAATCTTCAGACATTGAATTCTTGAAGTGATCCCATAATTGTCGAGGATCGTTGATCTCAGTATTCGTCAACAAACAAATCTCACACACACAAACACACACAATACTAAAATGCCAAGTAACTTCAGAACGTGGTGAATATACAGTGTGTAAAACAAATGTTTAAAGCCTCCTGTCGAGGCTCCTGCTGAAGCAAAAACGTGCTTTAAATAACATCCAAGAAACACTCACCATAGACAGAGCAGTCAGCTCGCTTGAATTATTCAACTTGGCGCCATCTTGATGTCACCCTCTCGCTTCTTGCCACGAACCGGAAATGACCCACTCAGCGCTAGCATGCCGCTAACTGGAAATGACATCATCGGCGCCATCTTGCAACTAAGCGAAAATCACAGAATGAGCGCCAATTTTGAAATTAAACACAGTTCTGATCTAATAAATTGTTAATCACGCTTTATCCATCCGAAAACTGTTGCAAGCAAGCCCTTTAAAAGCCAAGCCGATTAGGGCAAAAACACTTAGCAAGCCAACAAAAGACATTAGTTTTGCTGAAAGCACTTAAAAAAGCCAATTAGGGCAAAAACACTTAGCAAGCCAACAAAAGACATTCATTTTACTGAAATCACTTTAAAAAGCCAACTGGGCAAAAACAATTAGCGAGCCCACAAAACACATTTGCTGAAAACCACATCCCGGGGACTCACCGTGGAGTAGACGTGCGTTCAGTGTTATTCGCAGCTCAGAGAGCCATGACCCTCTGGCTTCCTCCGTCTGGCATAGACTGAGTGAGGCATGACACTTCCGGGTTTTATAGTCCCTCCCCCTGCCGCCAGCGGGGGCAGCAGAGAGAATGGCGAATTTTTAAAAAACATTAATATATCTCTGATTTTTCATCGATGTGAAAAATCCTCCAGTCCAGGCAGGCGGAGGGGGGATTGGAGCGAGGTGGCCAAAAATGACGTCTGTAGGTGGCGGCGTTCTCTCGGATATCAAAGCACAGCGAGCCAAAAGCGGTCAAGATCTTACTTTTAGTAATATAGACTAGACCAAGTGCAGACCCATTGGGTCTGTTCCCGCAACGCGCAGTTGCGAGGGGAGGAGGCGGCCTGAGGTGTCACACACACACTAACCAACCTCTCACACACACACACACACACACACACACACACACACACACACACACACACACAAACCACACACACACTAACCACACCCACACACACACACACTAACCACCCCCATTGATATTATATTAAGAAGGGAGGGAGAAGAGGGGTAGGGCCGCCCAGCAGCCATCGGCCTCAGAGTGAGGGGGGTGGGGGCGGGAGAAAGTGGAGGAGAGCCGGGCGGCAGCAGCCGTTATGGTCGCGCGGGGCACGCGATGAGAAGGTGGCCAGCGTGAGGCGAAAAAATGAGTGAGTGGGGGGGGTGGATTTTATTAAAAAATGTGTACAAAAAAATGACTACATTTAATGAGGAGTGGATGAGCGAATGTAAAAGTAAAATCGCTAGCGAAATGGTAAAAATCTCGGCATTTTCGGAGGAGAGCCGGGCGGCAGCAGCCGTTATGGTAGTGTAGGGCACGCGATGAGAAGGTGGGCAGCGTGAGGTGAAAAAATGCATGTGGGGAGGGGAAGGATTTTATTAAAAATGTGTACAGAAAAATGACTAAATTTAATGAGTGGATGAGCGAATGTAAAAGTAAAATCGCTAGCAAAATGGTAAAAAATCTCGGCGTTTTTGCGTCTGATTTTGGCGGAATAACGAATCAAAGGCAAAAAATATGACATACACCCACACACACACAGAATTTTAAAAGTATATAGATAATAGACCAAATGCAGACCCGTTCCCCACCCGTAGCCCCCACGGGAGGCGTGGTCCTGCAACTCAAGCCGTTCCCGAATGTAAGATTCCAGTGCTCCCCCTGCCTACCTCAGCAGTGATCTTGAAACAAAATTCCAATTGCACCTTGCCTGCGTGTTTTAATAGCAATTCACCCTCCCCCTGATGTCTATCCATTGGCACATCATCAATTGAAGCTGCCATTGTGACGTCATCAGTTGAAGTTGGTCGGTTAGAAATTGAAGGTATTTTGATTTTTTTAAACTATAATCAGTAATGTCGAGAAATGAAGCATAAATTGTTTAGTGAAAGTGATTTGTGCCCCAAGGGGAAAAATGTGAATCACAATATGTAAAAATCATGTGAAAGTTGACATTTTTAAAGCTTTAATCACGAATAACGTGTCAATTATAGGATTGAAATCTTCATTGAGGCTTGATTTTTTAAACTTTAATCAGTAATGTCGAGAAAGCATAAAATGTTCAGTGACAGTTTCTCGGCCTCGAGGGGAAAAATGTGAATCAGAATATGTATGTATCTTGGCATTTTTAAAGCTTTAATCGCGAATTACGTGTCAAATATAGGATGAAATCTTCATTCAGGCTGGTCTCTGTTAGCTGAGCCATTGTGACATCATTTGAAGCTGGTGTTTTTAAATTTCAAAGTCTTTTCATGTTTTTAACTAAAGCATGAAATGTTCAGATAAGGTCTCGATGGGAAAAATGTAAACCTGAATATGTAAAAATGTTATCGTTACTGCATAGTTTTTTCACGAAGATTTAAAGATAAACACGCACATATACACACTAACAAGATCAGAGTTTTAATAAGTATATGATATAGATAGATAAGAAGAATTGGATTGAATACTTTATTGTCATGTGACAAGTCAATGAAATTCTATGCAATAGTCGCCACGTAGAGGGCGCACATAGTGGGGAATTATCCATTATTGAAAAGGTCACAAGCTATCAAGTCAATGTTGCAGGTCCTCCTTGTGCTTTGGCAGGGCTCCGTTGGTGAGAAATGTCCATAACCCAAAATGTTCGCAAGTCAGAAATGTTGCCTCAAATACTCCCAGTGCCCTACATTCACTGTGCAGGTTCTGCCCAGGTTTGACTTCCCAAAATGCAGCACCTCACATTTATTTTCATTGAACTCTGTAAAGGTATCCAACTCTTAGTCCTGTATGCAATCACACTTATTTAATGCTCATTTTCACGGTTAGGAAGTGGGTGTGAAGGAGGGGGTATGAAGATGAGCCTAAAATTGACTGCAGTCCGAATTGTTCAATTATCTACGTGTGTGTGTGTGTATATGTGGCATGCATATATAATTTGTATTATCTCTACACAACAGGAACTGTTTCAAGCTGGAGAACTGAAATGTGGTACTGATGAGTCAATGTTTCTCTCCATCGTAGGGAGTAAGAGTGTTCATCATCTTCGGCAAGGTTTGCATTGTTGGCTTTGCTTTCATTACTGACTACTAATTATAACTGTGGTGATATGTCATGCTACATTTTAGACTTTCATGACTTCAACAGAGTATTTGGGGGGAAATATGATCAATTGAAAATTTGGATTAACTAAATTCTAGAATATACTATTATTCAACTTTTATTTCTTGTTGAGATGGGAGAACATTAAGCAAATGTTAACATTGCAGGCCTGAAACAAAATGAAGAAAAGATTTTTCACATATTACTGGGAAACTAAATATTTAAGAGCTTGTATTTGTGGAAGACTCATCTTTGAATGATCCAAAATGTTCATCAGCCAATGGACTACTGTTCAAACACAATTACGTTTTATTTGTCCATTTATAGGATGTGCGTTTTATTGGCTGGCAAAGACGGCATTAATTGCCCATCATTGACATCCCTTGAGGAGGTTGTTGTTCTTCCAAAATGCTGTTGAGAAGGAGTTCAGACTTTGGATCGATTGATGGTTCAGGGAAAAGAGATTCTTCCCAGTCACGGTTTTGTAAATTTGGGGGAAGCTGCAGATATTGTCATTACCATGCAATCATTATCCTTGCCTTCCAGGTGCAAGGGGACATGGGTTTGGGAAATACCGTTGGTGACCTTTGTGAGTGGCTGCTGTACATTTGTAAATAGTACACATGGAACTACTCGCTGTTTATCACTGTATGTCAGTACGTGTGACGACAATAAACCAATACCAATCCTAAGAGATGTACAGAATCTAAAACTAGGGAGACGCTCTAAAAAAAAAAAGCGGTGGCTCATTGGTTGAGGTGATTTTTCTTTTCCCCCTTAGTGATTCCTCAATAGGATGTGGAAGTGGTGAGTTTGAATATATTTACAGCAGAAAGAAGCATAGTTTCTTGATGTATGCAGTTGAAAGTTTACAGGAAGTAGCTGGAATGCTGAACTAATCGTGTCACGTGATTTCAATGAATGCAAAACAAGCTTGAAGGGCTGAGTTCCTTTTAGTGAGATTAATTCTGTTGGCATGTCCTTGTTGCATTTCGCTGGTTCCAGATTGTCAACTAGAAAATGACCTTGTTATAATTGCTTTTTATTTTCAGTCTATTAACCAATTTTCTCTTTATAAGTTACATGTCATGCCAACTGCCTTGACCCCTTCCCTTGCACAGAACATGTAGTATAGTAACTTAGGAATAATGGTTTAAAAATCCATGGTTTTTGTTGAAGTTGGGCATTGTCTGACATTTATCACATACACATTTTACTTGCCACTCCTCAGTCCATGTCTGAATGATGTGTTACTGGAATGGAATGCTATTTATTGTCATTCAAACCTAGGTTTGAACGAAATTTCAAGATACTGCATGCAGGTATGAATTTGCTTTGTTATCAAGTACCTGCAGTTCTGTCTTTACAATGGAAGAAAGAGAGTTAAAATGAATAGCAACTAAGAGCTCCAGCATGTCTTGGTGGACAGAGCATATGTTTGGCAAAATGGTAGCTAATCTACACTTTATCTCGCCAATGTAGAGGAGGCCAGATCCAGAGAAAAATTATAAACTTTTGATTCCTTTTACCTCTCCAAGTCAAAGGTGTAGCCAAGAGCACTCGCATACCTTTCTTTTTGTTGGTTACATTGAACACGAACACACCCTGGCACCATTCGCCGAATATTTCTCCACTACATTGATGACTGCATTGGGACAGCCTCCTGCAACCTTGGACTATCTCTCATGCCCCTCTCCCCTTTCTCCGTCTCTCACCACACAGAGGGCAAATTATCCACTGACATCTACAAACTCTAAGAACAGCACCTTGTATTCCGCTTGTATACCTATGGTATGAGCATTGAACGTGTCAATTTCAAGTAAGACATGCAGGTTTGTAGGTTAATTGGCTTCCATAAATTGCCCCAAGTGTGTAAGATACAAAAGTGGGATAACATGGAATTAGTGTGCGGATGATCAGTGGACTCAGTGGGCCAAAGGGTCTGTTTCCACGCTGTATCTCTGAATTAAACAGAACTCTTTGTTTTGCTCAAGGAACATGGTTACTATAGCCCCTGTCCCACTTACGTGTAATTGGCACGCTAATTACGCGACCTCGTGGTCGCATTGAGGCGCGACGGTCCCGCGCGAATTCATGCGCCCGCACAGCCGTCTGGAGCGCGTGATGTCATTTGAAGATGGACACAAAATGCTGGAGTAACTCAGCGGGACCGGCAGCATCTCTGGAGAGAAGGAATAGGTGACATTTCCGTCGAGACTCTTCTTCAGTCTGAAAGAAGGGTCTTGACCCGAAACATCACCCATTGCTTCTCTCCAGAGATGCTGCCGGTCCCGCTGAGTTACTCCTGCATTTTGTGTCTATATTCAATTTTCTTGGCCCCGCTCTGGGAGTAGAAGTGGGGGCGGATCCGGACCGCAACGGCCATGAGCCCCAGGCCGATCTCGGCGATCGTTTGCCTGCTTCTGCTGCTGTTGGAGGTGAGACATTGCGTCCCGTCAGGGTCTGGGGCCTGTCCCACTTTGGCCCTCAGTTACGCGACAGGCTGTTGGCGCGCGAAGATTTCGTTCGCTACAAAAATTTCGGAGCCCCGCGCGATGTCGCGCTCAACTACATACCCCTCCGCGCTTCTCAGTGGGACTGGCCCCGCGCGGCCACACGATGCCCGTACGCCTCAACACGACGACGAGGTCGCGTAATTTGCGTGCCAAGGACACGTAAGTGGGACAGGCCCTTATGTTACCAAGTAAGGAGAGGTAGGAATTTGCATGTGACTGGTTCCAATTACTTGCCCTTCTTGGTGTTTGGAGTCATGGGTTTCAGAGGGGCTAATTAGCTAGTGTAAAATGTAAAGTAAGATAAACCCACCTTAACTTCTAGTCTCTTATGTTCTGATGGAAGGTCTCACCCTGAAACATTAACCAACACCTTTTATCTACAGATGCTGCTTGATCCGCTGAGTTCCTCCATCAGTGTTTGTTAGCTTCGTACACGACACCTACAGTCTCTTGTGTCCCCTCTCCACTTGTTATGCTCTGCAGTAGTATTTTTATCTGAGCTTTTGTGGTCCTTGATTCGGCTTGTGCCTGGTAGAAAATAATTTGAGGCGCGCAAACTGAATTTCACTTCAGGCTAGCAGTTTCTAGGGAGGATTCTTATAAACTAGGTAAATTAGAAGTGCGGTTCTCATGGTTAAAGATTTGGCCAGGAAGTGACATTGAATCATTTAGGATTTTGATAAAATTGACAGAGTTTCTTATTCTGGAAAATGTACATTTCTATCTCTTGGAGGTAGTTGGATAGCAGGGCTCTCGCTTAACTTTTTTTCCCTGTTGTTAGCCGGGCAACCTAGGCAGCTTTTTAGGTTGCCAAATGACAGTTTAGGTGGTCATATAAGACGGCTTGCATGACACGTGCGATAATGTGCTCGGACGAAGTGCGTAGTTACCAGTCAGAATTATGGTCAATGAAGCATTCACATATTATTTCTGCTTCAAATAAAGTCACAAACTAAACATATTCACCAGTCAAGACATGATATATACCACAATGACATGCAGCAAAATCACAATACAATATCTCATCTCTTTTTACACGTGAATGCAATTTCTATTATTTCTTTCCACATCCAAACAAAATTCTGGTTGGATTATTCAGCATGTGATCAACCTCAATGAGACCAAGTGCAGGCTTGGCGATCGCTTCGCACAACACCCACACTCAGTTCGCAATAACCAACCTGATCTCCCGGTGGCTCAGCACTTCAACTCCCCCTCCCATTCCGAATCCATTTCTGTCCTGGGCCTCCTCCATGGCCAGAGTGAGGCTCACCGTAAATTGGAGGAACCACACCTCATATTTCGCTTGGGTAGTTTACACCCCAGCGGTATGAACATTGGCTTCTCCAATTTCAGGTAGTCCTTGCTTTCTCCCTCCTTCCCCTCCCATTCCCAGCTCTCCCACAGCCTACTGTCTCCGCCTCTTCCTTTCTTTTTCCCGACCCCACCCGACATCAGTCTGAAGAAGGGTCTCGACCCGCAACGTCGCCTATTCCTTCGCTCCACAGATGCTGCCTCACCCGCTGTTTTTCTCCAGCTTTGTCTACCAACGGGATCCCACCACAGGCCACATCATCCCATCTCCTCCCCTGTCGGCTTTCCGCAGAGACCGCTTCCTCCGTAACTCCCTGGTCAATTCATCCCTTCCCACCCAAACCAGCCCCTCTCCTGGCACTTTCCCTTGCAACCGTAGGAAATGCTACACTTGTCGCTTTACCTCCCGCCTTGACTCCATTCAAGGACCCACGCCGTCTTTCCAGGTGTGGCAGAGGTTCACCTGCATCTCCTCCAACCTCATCTATTGCATCCACTGCTCTAGGTGTCAGCTGCTTTACATCGGTGAGACCAAGCGTAGGCTTGGCGATCGCTTTGCCCAACACCTCCGCTCGGTTCGCAATAACCAACCTGATCTCCCGGTGGCTCAGCACTTCCACTCCGAATCCGAACTTTCTGTCCTGGTCAGAGTGAGGCCCACCGTAAATTGGAGGAGCTGCACCTCATATTTTGCTTGGGCAGTTTACACCCCAGTGGTATGAAAATTGATTTCTCCAATTTCAGGTAGTCCCTGCTTTTTCCTCCGCTTCCCAGCTCTCCCTCAGCCCACTGTCTCCGCCTCTTCCTTTTTCTTCCCCGCCCCCCCCACACCCTCACATTAGTCTGAAGAAGGGTCTCGACCCAAAACGTCGCCTATTTCCTTCGCTCCATAGATGCTGCCTCACCCGCTGAGTTTCTCCAGCATTTTTGTCTACCCATTCACACAAGTTCTGTTATCCCACTTTCCTCACCCACTCCCTACACATTAGGGGCAATTTTACAGAGACAAGTTAACCTATAAAGCCAATGGGACTTTGGGATGTGGGAGGAAACCTACATGCTTGCAGGGAGAATGTGCAAATTCAACACAGACTGTGCCCGAGGACAGGATCGAACACAGATTTCTGGCGTGTGAGGCAGCAAGTCCACCAGCTGTGCCACTATATTTTATATTCCAACACACAAAAATTATACGTTGATAACTTTGGTTACTAAAAAAAAAAGAAACTATCCATTTTCAGTCATAAATCTCTAAGTGATGCTATGTCCCCCTTTACAGCTACTGTATGTTTTAATTCAGTTCAAGACTATGGGGCAGTACATTGGCCATAAAGTTGCTGCCTAAAATTGCCAGAGACCCGGAATTGATCCTGAATATGGGTGCTCTCTGTACGGAGTTTGCTCCTTTTCCCTTTGATCGCATGGGTTTTCTCCAGGTGCTCTTGTTTCCTTTCACATTCCAAAGGTGTGCAGGAACCTTTTTCAGACCCAACCCAAAATGTAATATTTTCCTTTTGTCCAGAGATTCTGTCTGACCTGTTGAGTTACTCCATCTTTTTGTGTCTATCTTCAGTTAAAACTAGCATCTGCAGTTCCTTCCTACACACATGATACGATAGAACTTTATTAATCCCAGGAGGGAAATTGTGTGTGTGTGTATAGTTATATATTCATATATAAATATACACTGTTTTATTTTCTCCTTTATAACATTGTTTACAGAGTACTATTTTTACATATTCTGTTGTGCTGCTACAAGTAAGGATTTCATTGGGACGTGAGAGAATAAAACACTCTTGATTCTTGATTAACGTCGCTAATGTGTGGGATAGAACTAGTGTACGGGTGATCGGTGGTCGGTGTGGACTCGGTTGGCCAAAGGGCCTGTTTCCACGCTGTATCTTTAAATTAAATTAAAAACACTGAAACCATAGGAAATCTAAAGAAGGGTCTACCCGAAACGTCACCCAATTTCTTCTATCCAGAGATGCTGGCTGCTCCATGGAGTTCCGCCGCACGATTAAAGCATGGAATAGTCTTCACCCTACTATAGGTACCCAACCAGAAGCAATTAAATTTAAGGTAGCTCTTTTTTTCCCCAAGAACCCATTTTTGTTTAAGTCCAAGTCAAGAGTCAAGAGAGTTTTATTGTCATGTGTCCCAGATAGGGCAATGCAATTCTTGCTTGCTGCAGCACAACAGAATATGTAAACATAATACAGAACAGGAGATAAAAGTTCAGTGTGTCTATATACCATAGACCATATATATATATATACAATAAATAAACAAAAGCGGCAAGGCGGCGACCGGACAACAATGGCGGCCTGATCTCCCACAATGCAAAGGGAGGGAGAAAGTGGCCGACGCCGACCAGTTGCAATGGCAGTGCGCATGTGCAGGGCGGCACATGCGCACAACCACGGCTGATGATGTGCTGGCCAAAGATCCTCGCTATAGGATCTTTGGTGCTGGCCGTGGTTGTGCGCATGTGTAAGGCGGCCGGCCGTGCTGGCGGACGAGGAGCGGGCGGAGACCCGAGACACGGACAGCGGGCGGAGATGGAGAGTGAGAGAGACTCTGCCGCTCAGAATTAAACGATAGGTGTCCCGGGTGCTTGCCAAGCCGGGCAAAATGGCATGGCTTTTAGGTTGCCCGGCCGGGCAACCGCTAATTTCGAGCCCTGGATAGCTGAAATGAGGAATAGTATTTGGATCGTGTAGTCACAATGTTAGGTGAGAGATACAGCAATATACATTTTGAATTTAGCAAAGCATTTGACAAGATTCTGCATGGTGGGCTGCTCTGGAAGGTTAGATCGCATGGGATCCAAGGAGAGATAGTTGAATGGATAGGAAATTGGCTTCATGGAAGGAAGCAGAGGGTGATGGTGGAAGGTTGCTTTTTGGACAGGCGGTCTGGGACTAATGGTGTACCTCGGGGTTTGGTGCTGGGCCTGTTACTGTTTGTCATCTACATCAATGATTTGGATGAGAACATACATGGCAAGATTAGCAAGTTTGCTGATGATGCAAAAGTGATAGCTGCAGATAGTGAAGATGGTTGTGAAGAATTGCAGAAGGATGTTGATCGATTGGCCAGGTGGGCTGAGGAGTGGTTGATGAAACAAGAGAAATGTGAGATGTTGCATTTTGGGCAATCTAACATGGGCAAGACATACACAGTGAATGGTAGGACTCTGGGGAGTGTTGTAGAGCAGAGGGATCTAGTAGTGCAGGTGCATGATTCATTGAAGGTAGAGTCGCAGGTAGATCTGGTGGTCAAAAAGGCTTTTGGCACATTGACCTTCATCAGTCAGAGTATTGAGTGTAGAAGTTGGGAGATCATGTTGCAGTTGTATAAGATGTTGCTGAGGCCGCATTTAGAGTATTGTGTTCAGTTCTGGGCACCATGTTATAGGAAAGATGTTATCAAGCTGGAAATGGTTGTTGCCAGGACTAGGAGGTCTGAGTTGTAGGGAGAGATTGAATAAGCAGGGATTCTATTCCTTGGAGCGCAGAAGGATGAGGGGTGGTCTTATAGCTGATGGGCCTTTTCCACACTGTATCACTCCATGACTCTAAATTCTTCAGCACTTTGCTTTAACATAAATTAAAGTTATTTTTTAAAATCAAATCAACAAGGATTAGATATTAAATGTGTGTGGTTTCATTGTCGTGATTATTGGAAAAGATGACTGTTTAATTATATTATCACCTTCAGTTTTTACAGAGTATATGAAAATCTCAGGCTACCAAATAGAAGAAAGCATTTCTTCTGAGACATCTGGAAATCTGAGGAGTGCTTTGCTAGCAGTTGGTAAGATGCAAGAGATAATATTCTCTCACAGTTGTGTAAAATTTGTAACATAAACCAGGCTACCTAACTCCACTGATTTTTTTTTGTTCAATATGAGCCACCTTCCAATATTCTTAAATCAATATACAGTGCCCTCCATAATATTTTGGACAAAGACCCATTTATCTATTTGCCTCTGTACTTCACAATTTGAGATTTGTAATAGAAAAAAAATCTCATGTGGTTTAAGTGCACATTGTCAGATTTTAATAAAGGCCATTTTTATACATTTTGGTTTTGCTGTGTAAAAATTACAGCAGTGTTTATACATAGTGCCTCCATTTCAGGGCACCATAATGTTTGGGACACAGCAATGTCATGTAAATGAAAGTAGTCGGCTTTAGTAATTTGTTGCATATCCATTGCATGCAATGACTGCTTGAAGTCTGCGAGTCATGGACATCACCATGTTGCTGGGTGTCTTCTCTGGTGATGCTCTGCCAGGCCTGTATCGCTGCCATCTTTAGCTCATGCTTGTTTTGGGGGCTAGTCCCCTTCAGTTTTCTCTTCAGCATATAAAAGGCATGCTCAATTGGGTTCAGATCAGGTCATTGACAGCCACTCAAGAATTAACAATCTTTTAGCTTTGAAAAACTACTTTGTTGCTTTAGCAGTATGTTTGGGATCATTGTCTTGCTGTAGAATGAACCGCCAGCCAATGAGTTTTGAGACATTTGTTTGAACTTGAGCAGATAGGATGTGTCTATACACTTCAGAATTCATTATGTTACTACCATCAGCAGTTGTATCATCAAAGAGGATAAGTGAGCCAGTACCTTCAGCAGCCATACATGCCCAGGACATTACACCCCCACCACTGTGTTTCACAGATGAGGTGGTATGCTTTGGATCTTTGGCAGTTCCTTCTCTCCTCCATACTTTGCTCTTGCCATCACTCTGATATGTTAATCTTCATCTCGTCTGTCCACAAGACCTTTTTCCAGAACTGTGGTTGCTCTTTTAAGTACTTCTTGGCAAACTGCAACCTGGACATCCTATTTTTGCAGCTAACCAGTGTAGCCTCTGTATTTCTGTTCATGAAGTCTTCTGCAGACAGTGGTCATTGACAAATCCACACCTGAAGAGTGTTTCTGATCTGTCGGACAGATGTTTGGGGATTTTTCTTTATTATAGAGAGAATTCTTCTGTCATCAGCTGGGGAAGTCTTCCTTGGCCTGCGAGTCCCTTTGCGATTAGTAAGCTCACCAGTGATCTCTTTCTTCTTAATGATGTTCCAGTTGATTTTGGTAAGCCTAAGGTTTGGCTGATGACTTAACAGTTTTATTCTTGTTTCTGTCTCATGATGGCTTCTTTGACTTTCATTGGCGCAACTTTGGTCCTCATGTTGATAAACAGCAATAAAAAGTTTCCAAAGGTGATGGAAAGACTGGAGGAAAGACTAGGTGCTGAGAGCTCTCTTATACCTGCATTAAGGAGGCAATTAAACACACCTGAGCAATTACAAACACCTGTGAAGCCATGTGTCCCAAACATTATGGAGCCCTGAAATTTTGGGGGGGGGGGGGGGGGGGGGGGGGGGGGTTCATGTATAAACACAGCTGTAATTTCTACATGGTGAAACCAAAATGTATAAAAATGGCCTTTAATAAAATCTGACAATGTGCACTTTAACCACATGTGATTTTTTTTCTATTACAAATCTCAAATTGTGGAGTACAGAGGCAAATAAATAAATGATGGGTCTTTGTCCCAAACATTATGGAGGGCACTGTATATTTCTATTCCTTTTCCTCTTTAGGCAACAATGTTTTAAATCTTGTTTCACCATGTATGTAATGGCCAATTGGGTTGTTAGGCCTTTGCCAATAATTGTGCAAATTGATTAATGGAAACCTAATTCTATAAGTGGACCTTTAAATGTGTTAACCTTTGTAAAACAAAAAGTAGCATTAATAATCTATATACACAATTTATGTTTTTTTTTTTAATTTCAGTCAAGTGTATAAGAAGTGTTCCTGAGTATTTTGCTGAAACACTCTACAATGCCATGAAGGTCTGTTCATTGATATATTAATCTCAAATAAATGTAATTAATTTAATATTAAAGATTTTTTAAATATAAAAATGATCAGATTTGTACATGTTTCCTTGTACTAAATGGAAATGCTTGTTACCAAGAACAGTTGTTTGGGAGAGAATATTAAAATAACATGATCAAGAAAACATTCTGTAAAGTTTTTTTGCAAAAGAAAAATCTGCTGGAGAAATTCAGCAGGTCAGGCAGCAACTGTGTAGGGAAATGGACAGATGATGTTTCGAGGTTTCTGATCTGAACCTCTGTCCATTTTCCTCCACAGATGCTGCCTGACCTGCTGAGTTCCTCGGGCACTTTTGCTTAAGGTTCCAGCATCTGCAGTCTCTTGTGTCTCTCTTGCAATGTTTGTAAGTATCTGATTGTTAATACAATTGCATCACAGGTATCTTTATTATCCTTCCCATGTACCAAAATAGGGTAAAACTAAAGTTTTATTTGAAGCTAATGTTTAGTTTAGACATGGTGTTCTTGGGAACCTGGTTGGTAGGTTGAGTTGGTCTTTGATATAAAGGTCTCAGCAGGCATTGGTGAATGTCCTGACATCTTATCCAGGTGCTGCAGGTAAATGCACATATGGAAACAGTGAACACTTGCCAAACAGGCTAAGTAGGAACATGCCACTGCCGGATTCACATCACCAGATTTAAACTCTCACTAAATTGTACCCGAAGCTACTATCGTTCTGCCAGACTTCTATGCAGCTGTCCAAGGCTGACTCCAGTCTAGTTGCTGACCTGCTGTGGATGTTTGTTCCAGAAAATCAAGCCCTACAGCTAGACTTGAGGCTTGGAGTTCTTCAAATGATAAACACCATATTAGGTGTTAATTGTTCATACTGATATTTAGAAAAAAAATATTGTACATTCCATAATTTGCCTATGCATTGTCAAACCTAACATTGTTGAAAGTAGCTAAGTAACTATGTTGACATATTTCCTTTTGTAATTAGGGAAGTGGCACCAATGATGAAACGCTCATCAGGGTTATAATTTCAAGGAGTGAAGTTGACCTGATGGATATTCGTAAGGCATTCTATGACAACTATGGAAAATCTCTCCATAGTATGATCAAGGTATGACCGTAAAACAGAATGCGCCACCTAGCAATGGATCTGTCAGTGATGTGTCTTTACATAAAGTGGATGTGGAAATATATTTAAAAATAAATGAGAGGTATGAGAATTAAAGGATAAGTTTTTAAAATATATGTAAAGAGTGGTTGATATCTGGAACATGCTGTCAGAGGAGATGGTGGAATCAGATACCGTTAGTACTTTTAAGAGACTTTCACAATAAACGACAAGGTTTTGAAGGATACAGTCTTAATACAGGTAAATATGATGAGTGGAGTGTAGATGAGCAAAAGGGCTGGCATAGTTGTTGTGGGCTGACGGGCTCATTTGCAGTTGTTACACCTTTGACTAATGAGTACTAATGATCACTAATGAGTATTCGTTGTCCTAATAAAAAAAATTGTCCGGTAGAGGTCCAATTACAAAAGTGACAATTTAAATGTATTTAAATCATGGTCCATCCCAGAAGAAAGATAGAATTCATTATTAGCTATATTATTTACAGGGAATGAGAGGACAAGAGAAAGAGGTAACTTATTCTTAAATGTTGAATTACATGGAAATCAAAGCAGTTTGCCTGTGCAATTAATTGATGAATGCATTAAGATAAGTAAAGATAGCAAAACAAAGTTTTTCACTGTACTTTAGTACATGTGAGAATAATGAAGCTAAACCTAAATATCCTATTGTAGTTTAACACTAGCATTTTCCCAACTATGTGGAAAATCACTTAATCTGCCCTGTCTTCTAAATATGAGCATTATCTGCATAATCGCTGCTTCATCAGTCTGCTCTTGGTCAGTGCTAAAGGAGGAATAAAACTTTCTCTCAAATATCACTAATCAAGAATGATTTCTAATAAGATTGCACTTCTCATTGCAGCCCTGTCCATCTTGGATAAAATAGCCAAATTCCATCATTAGGATAAAAGAGATTTGCCCCAAGCAGAAAGATGATCTCTAGTAAACCGAAGTTGATGAGGATCGAGAACAGAATCTCCACTTGCTGGAGTTCTGCCTTGCGAAAGGAATAGTGGTTGTGGTAGTTGTAGGCCAGTCATTACTTCCTGAATGTGTATGACTCGCCCAAGTTAACAATGAGACCTTGCATGGCTGCCTAATCAGTTTATGGACAGTTCTAAGACGTCCCATGATGTTTACCAACTACCTTGCCAATTCTACTTGAACACATACAATGAGTTCTCTGAATCTGCAGTAATAAGGTTTAGCTTAGTTTTTGGCTTGGAGTTACCACGTGGAAACAGGCCCTCCGACCCACTGAGTCTGTGCCAACCAGTGATCCCTGTTAACTAGCGCTATCCTACACACACTCAGGCCGATTTTTACCGAAGCCAAATTAACCTACAAACCTGTAAGTTTTTGAAGTGTGGGAGGAAAGAAGAGCACATGGGAGGAAAACCCACGTGTACAGGGGTAGAACACTCCAAAGGTGTACAGGTATGCAGGTTAATTGTCTTGGTAAATGTAAAAATTGTCCCTAGTGGGTGTAGGATAATGTTAATGTGCAGGGCTCGCTGGTCGGCGTGGACCCGGTGGGCCGAAGAGCCTGTTTCTGCTCTATCTCTAAACTAAACATACAAACACCATATAGACAGCACCTGTAGGCAGGATCGAACCTGAGTCTCTGGTGCTGTAAGGCAGCAACTTGACCATCGCGACTCTGCCACTCTATGTTCTCTACATTGTAAGGTGATATGCAGCTATGTATACTGTAGCTTCTATGTCATGGATGCATCTAAAACAAGCTGCTGTTGATGTTGCCACACAATAATTTATTCTCAACCTGGATTGGTTGAAATGGTTTCTGAACACACAAGCTCAATTTTCACGAACAACCATTAACAAATTCCTTTTCTTTTGCAGAGTGACACGTCAGGCGATTACCGAAATGTCCTTCTAAGCTTGTGCGGCAGTGAAGATAATTAATGCTCCTTTTGAAATAATGAATTCTATAGTCAGTATTGAAGTTTTTTTTTGTCTGAGCAATGGACCAACTCATTTTTTAATTTTGTTATTGTTGGCATTCTAAGGAATGATTTCTGTTGTATTTGTTTACATCTGGAAGACCACCGGATAATATTTCTATTGGGTTAGTATGAAGATCGCTGGGTGGTTGGATGGTTATTCAGTATATGTAAAATCATTAATAGTGATGTCGATCTTCATAATTGGCAATATACAAGGACCCTTTTGGAATTAGTTTTTTCTGGAACACTTCTAAGCTTTATTTAATAGTTTATGCGCTACGGCATTGTTTTAATTAATACATGCAAGGATTAAAATGTAATATGGGCACTTAATCCCTTAGCTATTACTTGTTATCATAATAATGTTTACATAGCTGAGTCAAACTATTGCTTAAAAGAATAAATGTCTGCCAATTGCTTTTCACGTGTAACGTATCATTTCTGAAATAAATCTGTGAAAAATATGGATCGGTCGCCTTTCCTTTCATGGATCTAACTCCCCTAGCAATGAAGGCAAGCATACCATGCGCCTTACCACCCTATCTACTTGTGCTTCCACTTTTAGTGAGCTATAAACTTGGATCCAAGGTCTCTCTGCACATCAATGCCATTAAAGTTCTTCCCCTTATGATTTTACACAGTTGTCTCAAATCAGCCCTCAGCCTCGTTTGCTCCAATGATTAAAGTCCTAGCCTCCCCAACCTCTCCCCTATAGCTCAGCCCTTCGGGTCTTGGCAAAGTACTTGTAAACTTGCACTTCACCCAGTTTAATAGTAAGATTAAACGAGAACTTACCAGTTTGAAGTTTGATCTTTATTTTATGAGGAGTTATGTTGAGGGATTACGTGAAGAACCCGCCAGGGCGCATGCGTGACATATCTTCAAAGTAGTGGTGTGAAATCGCAGACACGGTAGTCGAATTAACATAGTAAGATAAGAACCATAATACCAGCTGACCTTTATAATAGAGGGTGGGCGTGGAGGACACGTAATCCTCAACGTAACTCTTCATAAAATAAAGATCAAACTTCAAACTGGTAAGTTCTCGTTAATCTTACTATTTTACTTCGGAGTCACGTGAGTGACTACGTGAAGATTTTAAAAGCTCTGTGATTTCATGCCACGGAACGAGTCCATGCTTCACACCCTGCTGTCGTAGACTGAGGAGGAAGTATGTTAACAAATGCAGACATGAATCAATTGTTAAAAGAAACAATGAGTGATTTATTAACACAAATTATAATAATGACCCCTGTCCTTCGGGGTGTATTATAAAACAGAACTCAAAATAGTGTCTGCAAAAGTCGCAGGTTTGGCAACTGACTTATTATAAAATTCTTGAAGTCTTCTCCCTGGACCATCTAGCCGTACCCAAGATGTGATCCATTGGAATCTCCATATGCCGTGCTGCCGATGTGGCTGCAGCCCTGGTGGAATGTGATTTGAAAAATATCAGTATCCACCCCTGCAGCCCCCAAAACTTGTCGAAGCCATCTAGATATAGTTTGGACCGATACCCTATTGTGAGGTCTTTTGTGGCTCACTAATAGTGCCAATTCTTGGCTTCTTACTTTAGCTGTTAGCTCAACGTATAGTAATAGATGTGTCATGACGCATAGGCGAACATCTGTAGGGTATGCCCGAAACTCTAGTTTAAGGCCGGATGACCCAGGTCTGTTTTGTTTTACCAATTCATAAATATAAAATGTTATACCATTCGTCCCTTTGGCCATGGAGTCCAGTCGTAATTTGTGTAAAGATTGCACCTGCTGGGCCGAGACCAGTGCCATCAGCATTACCAATTTAAGGGTAAATTTCTCCAGGGACAAGGACGTTGCTGGTGACCAACCCTGAAGCAACGTCAAAACAATACTCACATCCCAAATGTGAGAGTATCTGGCCCTAGGGCGATTCGAGTTGAATATACCCCTCATTAATTTGGAAACCAAGGGGTGAGATCCCAGAGAATGGTGGTCGAATCCCCGCCACAAATAGGTCGATAGGGCACTCCTGGCACTGTTGATGGCACTGTAGCTAAGTCCTTCATCGAAATGAAGGTTAGCGAGGAACCCCAGGACCCCAGGTGGCTGAGTTATACTCAATATTAGTCCTGGAACAATATAGTTCCCATTTCCTGATGTAAGTCAGGTACTGTTTCCTGGTAGATTCTCTTTGCGCCGCCGTGATCATGTTGATGGTTCGGTCCGTCAGTCCAAGATCCAGAAGTGGCCTGCTCAAATTCTGCAAATTAACAGATTTGCCCTGCCATGGTATGGCTGATTTTCACCTGTTACAGGATGGACCATCAAGTCTGGTCATTTGGCGACGGCCATACATGGTTCTGAAACCATGTCGAGAACCACAGGGAACCATGGCTGGGTAGGCCAGTCGGGTACTACCAAAATACCTGACGCAGAGTCTTCTTGTATTTTGCGTAAGACCCGACTGATGAGGCAGAAGGGGGGAAATGCATAGAAAAACAAATTTCCCCAGTGCAGCGAAAATGCGTCCATCGCTGCTGCCCCAGGGTCTGGTTCCCACACAACATATGTCGGCAACTGGTGGTTAAGCCTAGATGCAAATAGATCGATATCTGGTGTTCCATATCGTGCTATGATGTCTGCAAACACTTTGGGGTCCAACATCCATTCGGTGTTGTCATTAAATTTTCGTGACCTGGTGTCTGCCACTGAATTGAGTTTACCTGGTAGGTAAGTAGCAGATATCCAAATGTTTCTGTTGATACACCATTGCCAGATCATCACATGATATCGATCTGATTCCACCCATGTGATTAATATGCCACCACAGCGGTATTATCTATTTGCAGGCGAACATGCAGATGATGCATTTTTGAACAGTACGCCTTCAGACCATAGAATGCTTCCAACATTTCCAAATAATTTATACCAAGTGTATAAAGTAGAGATGATTCATGCGCATCCCATCTGCCACCACAACTGTAGATGGTGTTGGTGGCACCCCAAACTTGAGCGCTGGCATCAGTCTGTAATACAACTGACGGGTTGCTAATAATAATGGAGCTGAAGGAACGCCAGATGTTATGCGTCCACCATCGGAGTTCCAAAATAGCATTTGTTGGTAATTACATTGGTCTGTCGAAATGACCAGCATGATGTTTAAGTGCTTGCACCTTTGCTCTCTGTAAATTTTGGTAGTGCAAAGGTCCAAACTGTGTCGCTGGAAAAGCAGTTACGAGTTTGCCAATCACCCTAGCTACTTGTCTGATGGATGGTTGACTGATGACAGCAAGGTTGCTGCAAACTTCCATTAATTCAGTTGCTTTTCCCCTAGGCAAAGTCAGTCATGTGATTTGAATTAATGGTGAATCCCAAATAGTCCATAGTCGTGGATGGTGTTAACTTTAATTTATCTGTATGTATGATAAACCCCAGTTTCTCAAACAGACATATGGTAGCTGTAACAGCTATTTTGGCTAATTCGTAGGTTTTACCCACGATTAGTATGTCATTTAGATAGGCCATGACAATATGTTTTTGTTACCGAAGAAACGCCAGAGCTGGTTTCAGTAATTTGGTGAACAGTCTGGGGGCTGAGGTCAATCTATTAGGCAGTGCTTTGTACTGCCAAAGCTGCCCCATCCAGTTAAACTTCAGATATCGGCGGTGATCCTTGTGTATAGGCACCGAATAGTATGCATCTTTTAAATCGATGCATGCCATGAAGTAGCCTTCGGAATTAAATTGTTTGGCCGTGACAAAGGTTTCCATTTTGAAATGAGTATACTGCACAAATGTGTTCAGTTTTGTCAAATCAATAATGATGCGACACCCACCATCTTTTTTCTTTTTTGTGAAAATATTTGACACAAATTCTAGAGAGTCATGTTGAGATCTCTCAATTACACCTTTAGTATATAGCCTCTTAATTTCAGCATGACCATCCAACTTCTCCTGTTGTGATAGCATAAACAATCTGCTGGGTGCATGCTGAACCAGAGGAAGGTGTTTGTTTTTGACTCCCAATGCTCCTCAATTTCATGTCCTTGAACACTATGCAGTATATAAGAATCAGAGGTTATAGAGCTCCATGCTTCCCAAAACAAGTGTAACCAACCCCCAACAAGTGTATCCCTTGCACCTGCTATGTCCTGGGAGGAACCAGACCCACCTACCTCCATGGTTACCAGTGGGGTGTTCATCTGTTCTTCTGTTTCTTGGCCGGTTGAGATGCTGGAGTTCGGGGTTGGCGCATCTTCCACGAAGGTCGCTCTGGGCCGCAGTCTAAAAAAGACCTTTGTCCTTGAGTTGCGGCCTTCGAGCTTTCACCAGCTTCGACGTGACGTGGCCTGCTGGTGGATGCGTAGGGGTGCTGTCGCCGAGGTGTTTTGCCCGATGGAGCCTTGATGAGCTCGGCGGCTTTCGCCTCTTCATCCAGCTCTTTAACCTGTTTGGAAAGGTTGCCCCCGAATAACAAAATTGGCGGCGGTGTGGTGTTGGTCTTGCACAGAGCCGCAAATTTGGGGTTCAAGGCTGGGCGGATGGCGTTTTTTCGGAAGCAGTTGATTTCAAACTGTGTATTGCAGAGGAGCGCCAGAGCATCTTGCTGAGCCTCTGTCATTTCCGAGTCATCCGACCGGGCAAATGCTGTAATCCCCGAAGCTAGAAGTTTGAGGATCTTCTGCATTTGCACCTCCTGTGCCCTTATACCTGCACCAATATGTCCCCAGATGGAGGAATTCACTGCTGGAACATTAAGTGAGATACAGTTCCCTGGTGCCAGGTATTTTGCAGTGGTTTCATTGAGCGCCTGTTCCTGTAATTGAGGCTGCTAGTTCTGGTTGCAGCGGCTGCCCTAACTGTGGAGGCACCGCAAACTTTGTTACCATTCCCAGCATCTTCTCTTCTGGCACCCCCAGCATACTTGAGGTATCTTCAGCCAACCCTTGTTTGGAGTCAGCCCAGAAATGACTCCCAATGCTCCTCTCTGTCGAGGGAGATACATTGTGCAGCCCTGAAAAAGGTGCTGTCATGGGCGTCCTAGGAGGCCCTAAGTGACGTGACTCCTTCTCCCGGAGTGTGTCACGGTGAAGCAATTGCTCCACTAGCCGCTCCAGACGTGATATGTGACCACTGTCGCTGTCTGCCGGTGGCGTTTGCTCATGGCCCGATACTTCGGAGTCCATGTGCGTGTCCCTCTTCCGTTTGGCGTTCCTGTCAACCTGTGGCGACCCAGACTGCACAGGTGCCGGGACAGAGACCGCTGATCGCATAGATAGCGATGCTGCAGTCGGACGCGGCTGGCTCCCCGTGCTCTCGCGGTTCTCCTCAGCCAGTTTTTTAGCGGCCCGTTTGGACTTTGTACGAGTCTTGTCCATGGTTGTTCTTCCTGTAACACAGAAAGACAATCCAAACGACCTCAGAGTAAGTACTTACCTGTAGGTCTCTGGTTTTAGCTTACCGCTGCAGGGAACGCTCCTCCCCACCTGTCGCTGCGCAATGCGTTAGACGATATGTCGCGCATGCACCCTGGCAGGTTCTTCACGTAGTCACGTGACTCCGAAGTAAAATTGTATCTTTCTATAGCAGGATGAACAAAACTGAACACAAAACACTAAGAGTGGCCTCATCATTGTCTTATACAACTGTAACATAACATCTGTAACATAAAGACAAATCTGCCAATAGCTTTCTTCACCACCCCATCTACCTGTAATGTTGTTTTCAGTGAACTATGTACTTGTGCTCCTAGATTCCTCTGCTCTATAACACGCCCCAGAGCACTACCGCTCGTTGTGAAGATCCTGCCCTGGTTCCAGTTCTCAATACAACACTGCACATTAATCTGAATTAAACTCCATTAGCCATTCCTTGGTCCACTTGCCCAGCTGATCAAGATCCTGCTGTTATTCTTAATAACCAACTTCACTGTACATGGTACCACCTATTTTAGTGTGATCAGCAAACTTGCTAATCGGGTCTGTTTGCATGTTGTATCTCTAAACTAAACTAAAGATATTCATATCTCAAAACACACAAATCAGGAATTGGAAGTTTTTTCCTGCTTGGTAAGGTGAACAACATCTAAGGCTCATACACAATAATAATGCAGAAATGTTCCTTAAAATTTTGCTTTTTAGTTTGAGATTTTAAGTAATTCATAGGGAACCAGGGAAAAGGAAAACTTCAATTGAAAATGTCAACTTTCCTGCACCTGGGAGACAGACCCCATGAGTATCTCCGAACCTCTCCCCTCCATTATCCCAGACCTGGCACTTTCCTCTTCCTCTAATCCTAGTCTGGTTCTTTCACCTTCCTTATTTCCTGGCCTGACTCTCCCCCTCCTTCATCTCTGTCAGAGCTCCTTTGCCCCCTCCTCCATCACTGGCCTAACTCTTTCTGGCCTCCTTCATTCCCCCCCCCCTCTCCTTCCACAACTGGCCTGGCTCTTTCCACTACTTCACTTTCAACCTGTACTTTACTGTTACATCGATGACTATACTTTTGACATTTTGTATTATACACCATGAATTTGAGAGTATTCGCAGCATCTCCACACATGTGGAATATAACACGAGTGATAAGAGTTCGTGTGCCTAATTATGTCCTCTTCCATATCCTCCACTGTTCATCTCTTAGAGTCATATACTCAATCATGCAACATGAACACAGGCCCTTTGGCCCACATTGTCCATGTCGACCAAGATGCCCCATCGGGCTGCTTTGAAATCTTTGCCCCCTCATTTTAAACTTATGTCCTCTGGTTCTTAATTCCCCTCCTTTGGGTAAAAGACTGCATTCTTCTCAATCTCAGTGATTGTAGGTCATTCCAATTGATCTATAATCAAGGTATTTATACATTATTCTCCCTGCAAAATAACTCGAGCATATTTATTTTTATAATCAAAAGTTATAAGGAAATTTTTAATGGGATAGTAAACATTACCATTGCTAAAATAATAATTTGCCCATTAAGAATTACTTTTATATTTGTGGATTGTGTTTATTCCAAAGTATTTGAAAGTACGTTGGAATAATTAAAACAATATTTTAAAAACATTTATAAAATTCACTGACTCTTCTCATTTGTGCTCTGTATGTTGTTTGAAGCACTTATCAAAAATTGCACCTTTTGTAGGTATGTTACAAAACTTACCTTCAGTCGCGCTGTAATTCTGCCACTGGCCGTGTGCGCGATTTTGGCGCCTTTAAGGGGGGGCGGGGTTAAAACGCGGGTTTCTCCTCCCTTGTCCTGGTTGATATTTTGTTGGAGTACAAGCCTTGGCTGATGAATCGTTCCTACCGGCATTTTGTGAATTTTTTATTTTTATTAAATCGTCAATGTCAGCGCTAGAGTAATTTTAAAAGCAGCTCCTGAAGCGTCAACGCCGATAACGGGGACAGATTTCACACACGGGACAGGTAAACGAAAGTGGTTTCTTTAAATGTATAAAAGTGCTTCTTAAGAAGCCTTTAATTCACATTTTTTCATGCGACACGGTGATTTTATTCCCCGAATTAACGGCAGTATTTGTCATGCCAATACGGGGTTAAATTCACCGCAAATCAACGTTCCAAAAGATCGCGTTCCAGAAAACCTCACTCGCAAGATGAATTAAATGCCCATTAATTTACAGGTATTAAACATTCAATTCCTTCCATTTGGCCTGTAATTCATGAAAATTAGATTTAAAAATTATGTTATATTGTGAATTATTGTGTGAATGTTATTTGGACACTTAGGCTATTTAAAAATGTTAATCTATTCTTAAGAAATTGATAGATGTTTAGATCTAGTAATTGAATTTTGTAATTAGCTACAATTAGGTAACTAACTAATTATATGCTTTACTTTCATGTCTTCGAAGTAAGATTGTTTCATATTTGTTTCAGAATGCTTCAATCTATAATAACTGAAAATTTCTTTCAGTTATCATAATTTTTAAGAAAGTTATGGGCTTTTAACTGTCCCCGATCACAGCTTTTGTGTTAAGTCAATGGAAAAGCAATAGGGAACTAGATGCTAATTTCTGAGTATGATAATGGCCATAACTTTTTTAATACTGAAGATATGAAAGTGAATTAAGTGTCAAATTAAACTTCTTTTTATGCTTTATCTGATGGGATAAATTGCAGACTTTATTTTTAAAATCTCAAAATTTTGTAACATTGCTACCTTTTGCATTCTGTTTGTGACTTATGAGTAACTGTCCGCTTGAAGACACTACTTACCAGCAATTCCCTGGAATAGTGGGTGTTTTTGCTTTGCTGCTGAATTCAGGCCCATATGTTAAGATATTTCTGCAACTCCCGTTCGCACAAAACTTACTGAGTGGTGGTCTGCTGCATTGACATGTGGCCTTCATTTTGTTTGTCATCAAAAAAAGTAAAAGCAAACTATGACAAATTAGAAATGATGCTACAAGTCAAAGAACGGGATTTGCACAAAACAAGTTTTGAAGCAAGGAAGCATTTTATTTGTTCAATGAAGATAAAAAAGCAAATGCAACTATATAAAGCTAAAAATGCATTAAGAAACACAATGTCGTTATGGGAAAAACATCTGACATGGAGGCGGAATCATGTTTCAGTAGAGGGCGCTGTAGGCTGTGGATTCCAGTGGCGTTTGGGATTCCACGCACCATCCATTTGGTTCCCATGGTGTTTTTACGGAATAGGCATTCTCTAGATGTCACAGCCGTAGCAGGTGTCTGCAGGGGGAGGTGGGGGTTTGCATTGGGGTTCTCCAGGTAAAGTTGGCTTTTGGTTGCAATTCTTGCAGCTGCAACAAAATATATGATCAATCAAAGATATATTTCTCATTAACGCAGTCATAGAGCTATGCCGCACATAAATATGCCCTTCAGCCCATCTCCCTCATGCTAACCAACATGTCAAACTGAGCTAGCCCAGTTTCCCCTATCCCTCTGAACCTTTTCTATCTGCTTATCTGTCCAAATGTTTTTAAACATTTTAACTATATCCACCTCTAGAACTCATTCTGGTAGCTCGTTCTCTTATAGAACTGCAACATGGCGTCCAAATTTCTATAGTTAATGCCCCTAACCAATAAAGGGAAGTGTGCCAAACTCCTTCTTCATCTCCACCCCCCTTTCTATCTGTGTTGCCACTTTCAGGGAACTATATACCTGTAACTCTAAGCCCCTGCATTCTACAATACTTTCTAGGGTCCTAACATTTACTGTGTACTAGACTAAGTGGGAACCGTTGGGTCCCATGTTCACATGGGAGGGCTGGTACCCCGACGCAATATTCCACCTCTCTGCCAATTCCAATATTGGTGGCCAGTGGGGGTGGGGGGGGGGGAGCTTTCTGGAGCGCTGGTATGGATGTTGTTGGATGCAGGGACAACTGGTCTCCAGAGGGCTACGATGGACATTGTGGGCCAAATGGATTCTTGCGGTGGCAGCTCAGTCCCTCAAGCCTGATGTGCTGACAGCTCTCTCACGGCTGGTGGGCTGGCAGTTGACTCACGGCTCTTGAAATTCCATTTCAAGCAGAGTGCAAGTCCACCAAATTCAAATCCATTTTCCTCCCATTTCAAGCAGGGTGCAAGGCCACCAAATTCAAGTGCAGTTTCTTGCCTCAGGGTGCAAGTCCACAAAATTCAAGTGAGGTTTCATACCACTTCAAGCAGGGTGCAAGGCCACCAAATTCAGGTTCAGTTTCCTACCACTTCAAGCAGGGTGCAAGGCCACCGAATTCAAGTGCAGTTTCCAACCACTTCAAGCAGGGTGCAAGGCCACCGAATTCAAGTGCAGTTTCATGCCACTTCAAACAGGGTGCAAGGCCACCAAATTCAAGTGCAGTTTCATACCATTTCAAGGAGGGTGCAAGGCCACCAAATTCAAATGCAGTTTCATACCATTTCATGCAGTGTGCAACGACACCACATTCAAATGCAGTTTCATACCATTTCATGCAGGGTGCAAGGCCACCACATTCAAATGCAGTTTCATACCATTTCAAACAGGGTGAAACCACCATAAAACCATCATAAAACCACACAAAACACCACACTCACAGTTCAGTAGACATTCAGTGTGTTCAGTTGATTCACAGCTCAGACAGAGTCATGACCTCTCCCTCCCCCATCATGCAGAGACTGAGCCACACCCACACTTCCGGGTTTTATAATCCCTCCCCCTCCCACCAGAAAAGGTGTGGCCTTCATGGCGTGATTGACAGGAGAGAGATTCTCAACATTTTTTAAACACTAATATCACTTTTATTTTTCATTGATGGGAAGAATCCTCTGCACCTGATGAGCGGAGGGGGACTGAGTAAGATGGCCAAAAATCACAGCCGTAAGTGGTAGCGTTTTATCTAAAATCAAAATAGTGCAAACAGGTTGTCAAGTTTAGACAAACAACCATTTGCAGTGCCTTTTCACTTCAACCCAAAACCCCCAAACAACCATTTGCAGTGCCTTTTCACATCAACCCAAAACCCCCAAACAACCATTTGCAGTGCCTTTTCACTTCAACCCAAAACCCCCAAACAACCATTTGCAGTGCCTTTCCACATCAACCCAAAACCCCTAAACAACCATTTGCAGTGCCTTTTCACTTCAACCCAAAACCCCCAAACAACCATTTGCAGTGCCTTTTTACTTCAACCCAAACCCTCCAAACAACCCTTTGCAATGCCTTTTTACTTCAAACCAACCATATTTTCATTTTCAAACCACATTAAGGGCACTCACAGTTGAGTAGACATGTGTTAAGTGTTATTCAGAGCTCAGAGAGACGTGACCCTCTCACTTCCTGCATTTTGCAGAGACTGAGTGAGGCACACCACTTCCGGGTTTTATAGTCCCTCCCCCTCCCACCAGCAGGGGCAGCAGAGAGAATGGCGAATTTTAAAAAACATTAATATCTCTCTGATTTTTCATCGATAGGAAAAATCCTCTGGTCCACTCCTGCGGAGGGGGGCTCTGAGCGAGGTGGCCAAAGATGATGGCCGTAAGTGGCGGCGTTCTTCGGAAATCACATCGCCGTGAGTCAAAAGCGGTCAAGATCTTACTTTTAGTAATATAGATAAACTTGGACTCCAAGGTCTCTGCACGTCAATGCCATTAAAGTTCTTCCCCGTATGATTTTAAACAGTTCTCTCAAATCAGCCCTCAGCCTCTTGTGCTCCAAGGATTAAAGTCCTAGCCTCCCCAACCTCTCCCTATAGCTCAGCCCTTCGGGTCTTGGCAATGTCCTTGTAAATCTGAATTAAACTCCATTAGCCATTCCTTGCACCACTTGCCCAGCTGATCAAGATCGTGCTGTGATTCTTAATAACCAACTTCACTGTCCATGGTACCACCTATTTTAGTGTGATCAGCAAACTTGCTAATCGGGTCTGTTTGCATGTTGTATCTCTAAACTAAACTAAAAATATTCATATGTCAAAACACACAAATCAGGAATTGGAAGTTTGTTCCTGCTTGGTAAGGTGAACAACATCTAAGGCTCGTACACAATAATAATGCAGAAATATTGTTCCTTAAAATGTTGCTTTTTAGTTTAAGATTTTAAGTAATTCATAGGGATCCAGGGGAAAGGAAAACTTCAATTGAAAATGTCAACTTTCCTGCACCTGGGAGACAGACCCCTTGAGTATCTCCGAACCTCCCCCCTCCACTATCCCTGACCTGGCACTTTCCTTTTACTCTAATCCTAGTCTGGTTCTTTCACCTTCCTTATTTCCTGGCCTGACTCTCCCTCTCCTTCATCTCTGTCAGAGCTCCTTTGCCCCCTCCTCCATCACTGGCCTAACTCTTTCTGGCCTCCTTCATTTCCCCCTCCCCCTCCCCCTCCACAACTGGCCTGGCTCTTTCCACTACTCCACCTTCAACCTGTACTTTACTGTTACATCGATGACTACACTTTTGACATTTTGTATTATACACCATGAATTTGAGAGTATTCGCAGCATCTCCACACATGTGGAATATAACACGGGTGATAACAGAGTTTGTGTGCCTAATTATGTCCTCTTCCATATCCTCCACTGTTCATCTCTTAGAGTCATATAGTCAATCATACAGCATAAACACAGGCCCTTTGGCCCACGTTGTCCATGTCGACCAAGATGCCCCATCCACACTAGTCTCACCTCTGTGTTTGGCCCATATCCTTCTAAGCCTTTCCTATCCATCAGCCTGTCCAAATGTATTTAAATGTTGTTATAATATCTGCCTCAACAACCTCCTCTGGCAGCTCGTTCCATGAATACATAGGAATAATGAAAACAATATTTTAAAAATATTTATAAAATTCACTGACTCTTCTCTGATGCATTTGTGCTCTGCATGTTGTTTGAAGTACTTTTCAAAAATTGCACCTTTTGCATTCTGTTTGTGACTTATGAGTATCTGTCCGCTTGAAGACACTACTTACCAGCAATTCCCTGGAATAGTGGGTGTTTTTGCTTTGCTGCTGATTACAGAATTCAGGCCCATATGTTAAGATATTTCTGGAACTCCCGTTTCCACAAAACCTACTGAGTGGTGGTCTGCTGCATTGACATGTGGCCTTCATTTTGTTTGTCATCAAAAAAAGTAAAAGCAAACTATGACAAATTAGAAATGATGCTACAAGTCAAAGAACGGGATTTGCACAAAACAAGTTTTGAAGCAAGGAAGCATTTTATTTGTTCAATGAAGATAAAAAAGCAAATGCAACTATATAAAGCTAAAAATGCATTAAGAAACACAATGTCGTTATGGGAAAAACATCTGACATGGAGGCGGAATCATGTTTCAGTAGAGGGCGCTGTAGGCTGTGGATTCCAGTGGCGTTTGGGATTCCACACAGCATCCATTTGGTTCCCATGGTGTTTTTACGGTATTGGCATTCACTAGATGTCACGGCCGTAGCAGGTGTCTGCAGGGGGAGGTGGGGGTTTGCATTGGGGTTCACCAGGTAAAGTTGGCTTTTGGTTGCAATTCTTGCAGCTGCAACAAAATATATGATCAATCAAAGATATATTTCTCATTAACACAGTCATGGAGCTATGCCACACATAAATATGCCCTTCAGCCCAACTCCCTCATGCTGACCAACATTCAAACTGAGCTAGCCCAGTTTCCCCTATCCCTCTGAATCTTTTCTACCCACTTATCTGTCCAAATGTTTTTAAACATTGTAACTATATCCACCTCTACAACTCATTCTGGTAGCTTGTTCTCTTATAGAACTGTAATATGACGTCCACATTTCTATAGTCAATGGAAATAGCCCCTAACCAATGAAGAGAAGTGTGCCAAACACCTTCACCCCCCCCCCTTTCTATCTGTGTTGCCACTTTCAGGGAATTATGTACGTGTAACTAAGCCCCTGCATTCTACTATACTCTCCAGGGTCCTACCATTTACTGTGTATATCATGCCCAGGTTTAACTTGCAATAGGCACTTGTCAAAGTTAAATTCCATCTGCAATTCCTTGGCTCCCTCCTCCAAATCATCCAGCTCCTGTTGAAATCTTAGATAACTGTCTTCATTATCCACTACAGCACCAATATTGATGTAGTCCACAAACTTACTATTCAGTTCCTCTTCTTGCCCTCCTGATTTCCTTCTTCAGTATAGTCCTACATCTCTTATACTCCTCAAGATATTCACTTGATCCCAGATGCCTACACCTGAAATATGGCTCCATTTTCCTTACCAGTGCCTCAATATCCTATGTCATACTTACATTGGAAGAAAGCCATAAAAGGATTTAACTGTGTAAATTTAGGTGTTCCCTATCATTTCACCTGAAGTCGATACGTCAAACCAATGCAAAATGAATGAAAACATGACAAAGAATTGTCTTGGAATTATTTATCAAATATATAAAAGATTCCCTTATGCATTTAAAGGAAACGTCCACCAAGCTTCCATCAGTTATATCTGAGCCATGGAAACATGAACTGTTAGGAAAATTCTGGTTTTAATCTAAACCACATATCACCACTTATTTGGTTGTCCTTTCACTATAGTCAATATGCCATTGAGCACAACTTTGGAACATTGGAAATCATTCAGACTGCCATGTTGTGATGTCTCAAAATAAATGTGAAGTTCATTTCCACTTCCAGCTTTTTCTCCCAAACTCTGCAAATTAGTCCTCTTTAAATATAGTTTCTATTGTTATTGGAAGTTGCTCTTTCACATTATGTATAATGATGTATCACAAATCTTAATAACCCTCATTATGAAAACATTCTGCTAATTTCCTTGTAGAGACAAGAAGGTCTGCAGAAGGCTCCTGACCCAAAACATCACATCCATGTTCTCCAGAGATGCTGCCTGACCCGCTGAGTTACTCCTGCATTTTGTGTCTTTTTCTGATGATTTCCTCAGTTGTTTTGACTATTTTACCCATTCACTTATCTGAGAAGATGGTTCCTCTGGCAATATTAAAAACCAAAACAAATCTGAATATACCTTTAGGTCTCCTTTTTGCCAAAATATCCAACTGAAGCTTTCATACAATTATGGAGTCATATTGAAAAACAGCAGGGAAATAGGTCTTTTGGCTCACCAAGTCAGCAGCAACCATTAAGCATCCATTTTTACACAAATCCTAATTATTTAACACTAATTCATTTTATTCTCCCCACATTCACTATTAACGCTTCCTCAGATTCTACCACTCATCTACACATTAGCGGTAATAGAGAATGGCCTGGTAACCCGCCAACCTTCATGACTTATAAACGTGGAGGAAACCAGAATACTCAGGATCCCACTTAGTCACAGAGAAATAGTACAAACTCCATGAAACAGCACCCGAGGTCTGGGTCGAAGATCACAGGAGCAGAAGACAGCCGCTCTACTAATGACGCCACCGTTCAGCCTGAGTTATTCAGTTGTTACTGAATATTCAGAAATGGCTCAAGGAGGCCTGATTGTAGCATAAAAGTTTCAAAGGTCTTTTATTGTCACGTGTACCAAAGTGGTATGCGAATTACCTTACGGCCATACGAAAAAAAAAGCAACGTGACACACAAATACATAGAAGTTAACAGATGCCAGGTGTAGGCTGTGTTCTGAAACCTGCTCTAATTAAAAGGATCTCGACCTGAAACGTCACCTATTCCTTCGCTCCATAGATGCTGCCTCACCTGCTGAGTTTCTCCAGCATTTTTGTCTACCTTCGATTTTTACAGCATCTGGAGTTCTTTCATAAACACTAAGCTCTAATTATATATTGCAAAAAAAAGAGAGAAAAATATAAATCATACAAATCTGAAATTTTGTAGACAAACTTGTTCCGAATAGGGGAGGTTGGATCTGAAATGTTCTCTCTGCTCCTCGTGGGAACTCTGCAATAAAATAACAATTAAGACCATTTTAACATTACCAGAAATTGGCAGCCAAATGCCATGAAGTAATTCTGCACATGGACAGCTTACAGCTGACAGCATGGACAGCTGTGATTGTCCAACCACATAATTGTTGATGTGGGTAGGCAATATCAGTAATTGAAGGAAGAAAGTCATGAATTAAAATAATCATTTGAAGATTATTGCCTATGGCCAAGTAGTAAGTACTGCAGCAATAGAAAAGAAGGGCATCCTGCATAATGATGTACCCGTTAAGTAAAAGGCCTGTCTCACGAGTCTGCGGTCATTGGCGGCGAAACGGGAAGAATCTGCCGCCATAGACCGCGCACTCGTGAGAACGTACAATTCCAGGGCCGTGCGGCGGTGTTCCCAACACCGCACGGTGCTAAAATAAAACCGACAATGTTGAAAACTATAATCTTACCGCACAACCTCCACCAGTGATGCACGAGTGCGGCACGGCCGCCCGCACAGGCCGCCGCCAGTGTGGCTCGACCGCCGTGCGTCAAACCTCCACTGCCACAGCCTCCGCCAGTGAGGCACGTGCCTCCGCCAGTGAGGCACGTGTGCGGCATGGCCGCAGGCACAGCCACCGCTACAGCACCGCGATCAGGACGGCCACTGCCACAGCCGCCGCTCGTGAGTCACGTGCGGCGGGCCGACGTCATCGCAGTCGGCCCGCCCTTTTTTTAACTTACCGCAAGCACGTGGGACCCGCCGTGTTTGAATTACTCGGCCCCCGCGCAGCATCCGTGCGGCGCTCCAGTGGATAGGCTCGGCGCTCTTGCCGTTGCCGCGCGGTCCCCGCTACCGGCGACGCCGCGCTTCACCGCCGATGACCGCAAACAGGTAAGACAGAGCCTTAACAAACATCACCGTGTATTAAGCCTATACCAAGTTGAAACTGAGTCTGTTTTGGATGATATAAGGTTGCTCCAGAAAATAATATGCAGTGAACTTTTAAGTCAGCGTGTAAATTGATTATCTCTTGGAAATTATTCCAGGAAGTTGTCTTTCACGCAAAATAGGAGGAATGAAATGGAAAGGGATTGCATTATGTTAGGACGTTCAGGGATGGATTAGTCTTTCACAGATGATTAGATAGCATCTATTCTTTTCCATGACCTAGTACTTCTTATAGTCACTAGACATTACTTT
Organism: Malacoraja senta; assembly: GCA_038087875.1. NCBI lineage: Eukaryota > Metazoa > Chordata > Chondrichthyes > Rajiformes > Rajidae > Malacoraja > Malacoraja senta. The sequence continues at coordinate 229,392,887 of CM075977.1, read as the reverse complement.
AGAAAACAGGCCCTTCAGCCCACCGAGTCCGTGTCAACCGGCGATCACCCCATATACTGTATTAACAATATCCTACATACTAGTGACAATTTTTTTATTTTTTTTATTTTTATTTTTATTTTTTTAATAATTCTGGGAACCTGTAAAAAGGTACCATCAAAATGTAATGTACTCACTTCTAATAAATAAAATAAAAAAATAAATAAAAAAAGACAATTTCTTACAACATACGGAATAATTTACAAACCTGTACATCTTTGGAGTGTGAGAGGAAACCAGAGCACCTGGATAAAACCCACATGGTCACAGGGAGAACGTACAAACTCCACAGAGAGAGCACCCATAATCAGGATCGAATGCAGGTCACTAGCGCTGTAAGGCAGCAACTCTACTACTGTGCCACCCCTACTACTTTTCATATGAATTGCCCACCCAGCAAACAAAACAACAGCTAACTCTTCATTCAGTGAAGACATGTTCAGTTCTCTGTGGTAATCTTAACTATGGATACCACTATTTTCAGTTTTTATCTTTGTGCAGCAACAGTGTTCAGTTTAGTTAGAGAAATAAGCACCCACGAAAAATTGGAGCATGTCAGGATAATGCATCTCGTAGTGGCATGGAATTATAATGTTGTGGCCATTATGGAGACTTGGTTGCGAGAGGGACAGGACTGACAGCACAATGTTTTCAGGGTTTTGATGTTTCAGACGTAATAGAGAGGGAGGTAAAGAAGTGGAGGAGTTGCATTACTAATCAGAGAGAATGTCACAGTGGCACTCAGAGAAGACACAGAGGGCTCATCCACTGAGGCAATATGAGTAAAGCTTAAAAATAAGAAACACGCAATCACTCTGATGGGATTTGGGTGGCGCGACCGACGTTCGCAGCAGCCTCTGCAGTCCGTCCATCTCTTTTTTATTTTTGTCCAGTTGAATGTATAAGTTTGTTGTGGTTTTTATATTGTTTTTAGCTGTGTATATGTGGGGGGTGGAAACTTTTAAAATCTCTTCCCTGTACGGGGGACCTGACCTTTTCCCTGTCGGGTCTCCGTTGTCGTTGGGGCCTAGCACCGTGGAGCGGCCTCCAACCGGAACGACCTGGGGGCTCCAGTCGTGGAGCCTGCGGACCTACCATCGTGGGGCTGGACGGCTTCGGAGCATGGAGAGTTGTGGCGGCGCGCGGCTGCGACCCGACTCCGGAGCTCGGGGGCTCCAGCCGCAGGTCCGGTGGACGGTGACATCGGGAGCTCGCGGGTCCCTGGTGGGAGACCGCTTTTCGGAGCTCCCGCAATGGCAGCTTCTCCCGCCCGAGTTGCGGGGTTGGAAATGACCCGGAGCGGGGCCTTACATCGCCCGGCACGGGACTTGCCATCGCCCGCCGGGGGCTCCAACATTAAGACCCGGAGCGGGGCCTTACATCGCCCGGCGCGGCTTTAACTGCCGCGGGACTTGCTATCGCCCACCGGGGCTTTAACATCGGGAGAAGAATGGAACACAGGGGAGAGACAAGACTTTGCCTTCAATCACAGTGAGGAGGAGATTCACTGTGATGGATGTTTGTGTAAATTGTGTTGGTTGTGTGTCTTGGTTCTTTTCTTGTTGTATGACTGCAGAAACCAAATTTTGTTTGAACTTCATACTTGAGGTTCAAATGACAATAAATAAATTGTTTAATTGTATTGTATAATTGTATAATTATACTATAGCCCTCGCAATAGCCAGCAGGAGATAGAGGAACAGATATGTAGACAGACTATGGGAAGAGTCAATAAGAATGGGGTTGTTATAATGAGTGACTTTTATTTCCCCAATATTGACTGGGATTTCCTTAGTGCAAAAGATTAGGACAGGGCAGAATTTGTAAGGTGTATCCAAAAGGGTTTCTTAAACCAATTTGCGGATTGTTCAACTAGTGGAGGGACCATACTGGACCTGTATTGGGAAATGAGCCTGGCCAGGTGTTTCTGTGGAAGAACATTTTAGGAACTGTGATCACAACTCCATAAGTTTTAAGATAGTTATGAAGAGGGAAAAGTCGGGACCTAGGGGCAAAAGTACTAAATTTGGATAAGGCAGAGTATAACATTATTCGGCAGGAGCTTCGGAGAGTATATTGGGAGCAGCATTTATGGAGAAGTCCACATCAGATATTTGGTATTTAGCTAAAGAATATCAGTTGATCAGAGTTGAGGATCAGCATGTTCCAGCAAGGAGGAGGGAGAAAGGTGGCAAAGTAAGAGAATCTTGGGTGAGAAGAGAGGTTGCAAAATTGGTCAAAAAGTAAAAGGAAACATGTGTAAGGTTCAGGAAGATGTAATCAGACAGGGTCTTCGGGGAATATAGAGCAAGCAGGAAATAACTCAAGAAAGGAATCAGAATGGTTGTTAGGGGTTGTGTTGTGTTATGGTCTGACTCTGACTGATGTATTGATTGCCTCCTTTTTGTGATATCGATTCGATGAACCACAGCACAAAATTGCCTGCAGTCTCCAATAATTAGTCTTTTCTTGTTTTCAACCATGTGGATACATTCACATAAGAAAATGCATTTACTTACACAATGTGTATATCCCTCATGAGCTGCTCCACGCGTGCCCCATTAGGCAATTCAGAAACAACTGTTTTGGATGTGACAGTCACGCATTTACATTGTGATTTAACTAGAAGGTGGCTTTCAGCATCAGCTGTAAGAAAATAGACGTGGTTATTAGCTTTCTGAATCAGTAGCATTTATTATAAGTGTGGAAGTTATAATGTCCAGCAAATCCAGGTGCAAATTGAATGTATCTGTTAATTGGCTTGCAAGTACAGAAAAAACAATGAATGTAAAGATAAGATATAGAAACAAAGAACTGCAGGTGTTGGTTTATACCAAAGATAGACACAAAGTGCCTGAGTAACTTAGTGGGTCAGGCAGCATTTCTGGAGAAATAGGATAGGTGACGTTTTGGGTCGGGTACCTTCTTCAGACTGAAACAACAGTCTGAAGAAGGGTCCCAACCCGAAAAGTCACACGTCCTTTTTCTCCAGAGATGCTGCCTGACCCGCTGAGTTACTCCAGCTCTTTGTGTCTATATACAGTTAAGACAGTTAAGACAGTTCAACTAAAATCTATGAACAGCGACATAATGTTTTTACAGGAAACTCACATGAAACAACAAACACAAATGAGATTAAAGGCGAAGTGGATAGGTCAAACATACTATTCGTCATTTACTTCTAAATCTAGAGGTACGGCTATTCTCATTCGAAAAGGTATACCTTTTAAATTAAAGAATACTATATCAGATAAAGAGGGAAGGTATATTAGAGTCTCGGGAGAAATTTATGCAACCCCACTAACTATGATAAATATTTACGCACCGAATTTTGACAACCCCAAATTTTTTGATAAAATTATAGATATCAGAGTTTAATTACCAGAATGTGATAATAGGGGGGGGGACTTCAATTGTGTTTTAGATTCATATCTAGACAAATCAGTAAAACAAAAGAGGAGTAATTTAAAATCTAAGACTAGTGAACTTCTAAATACATATATAAAAAATACTAATATAACAGATGTATGGAGATCTGCTAATCCAGTTGGAAGGGAATACTCGTTTTACTCTTCGGTACATAAAACTTATTCAAGAATTGATTATTTTTTAGTGGATATGAAATTAATGCCACATACAATTAATTCAACATACCACATTAGTAGTATTTCTGATCACTCTGCATTGACATTGTCAGTAAAATTCGAGGGAATGCCGGGTAAGATTTTTTTTTTGAGGTTTAATACACATATTTTAAATGACACACAAGGTTATCAATATTTAAAACAACAAATGAAACTTTTTTTTGATACAAATGATATACCAGGTACTTCGCCTTCTTTATTATGGGAAACTTTTAAGGCATTTATTAGAGGAATTATAATTTCATATCAAATTTTTCAAAATAAAAAGAATAAGACAGAATGTTGTTAGAACAAGAAATTAGACAGTTAGAGTTAGATAATGCTAAAGACTCCACTACAGATAAACATAATAAGATAATATTACTGAAATTTAAACTTAATCGAATTTTATCGGCAAGAGTAATAAGATTACAAAATTACAAAACAGGAACATTTTGAGTTTGGTGACAAACCACATAAGCTTTTAGCTCGTCAATTGAAAAAACAAGGAAAGGAAAATACTATAACTAAAATGAAATCAGAGAAAGGTGAATTACTAATACTATCTAAAGATATTAATAAAAGATTTGCTCAATTTTATTAAAATTTATATACATCTAAAACTAAAATAGAAGATAGTAAAATTAAATTTTTTTTAGATAACTGTAATCTTCCAAAACTTGACCTTTTGGAACAAGAGGAACTTGGTGCTCAAATTACAATTGAAGAAATAGGTGAAACAATAAAATCGTTGAAAAATGGCAAGACACCGGGACCAGATGGTTTTAGTAATGAATTTTATAAAAAATTTCATGAGATAACAACTCCTTATGTATATAATTTATATACTCAAGCTTTTAAAGAAAATAAACTACCTGAAACATTAGCAGAATCAACTATTACGCTTATTCCAAAAAAAAAAAAAAAAGATTTAGAGGATCCGGGCTCATATAGAGCTATATAACTTTTAAATACAGACCAGAAAATTTTAGCAAAGACTTTAGCAAAAAGATTAAGCAAATATATTAGTAAATTGATAAACCCTGATCAAACGGGGTTTATACCCAAAAGATATTCATTTAATAATTTGAGACGCCTGTTTAATATAATGTACTCACATAAAGTGGAGGAAGAAGATATATCAATTATTTCTTTGGACGCAGAGAAAGCATTTGATCAGGTAGAGTGGCAGTACTTATACAAAGTACTGCAAAAATTTAATATGGGAGAGAATTTTATTACATGGGTAAAATTATTGTATGGTAAACCGATGGCAAGAATATTAACTAATAATATGTTATCTCAAAAGTTTCAATTATCAAGGGGTAATAGGCAGGGATGTGCGTTATCACCCCTGCTATTTGCCCTTGTGATAGAACCTTTGGCTGAAAGTATAAGAATTCATCCTAATATTCAGGGCTATAATACTAGGGACTCAAATAATAACATTTCATTATATGCAGACGATATACTTTTATATATTACAAAGTCACAAACGAGCATACCAAATATATTAAATTTAATAAAGGAATTTGGGTCCTTTTCTTGATATAGAATAAGTTGGAATAAAAGTGAAATCATGACGTTAAAACCTCAAGAATCCACACACTTATTGAAGTTCCCCTTTAAAATAGCAACAGAAAAATTTAAATAATTGGGTATTCAGATTACTAGAAAATATAAAGCATTATTCAATACTAATTTTATACCTTTATTAAATAAACTTAATATACTGATTACATTTTGGAAAACACTTCCTTTATCATTAATAGGTAGAATAAATGCTATAAAAATGATCTTTCTACCACAATTATTATACCTATTTCAATCTATACCAGTATATATACCAAAATACTTTAAAAAAAAATTAGACTCTAATATTACTCATTTTATTTGGGATTATAAATCACATAGAATTAAAAAAAAACACTTAAGGCTCTGTCCCACGGGTTTGCGGTCATTGGCGGTGAAGCGCGGCGTCGCCGGAAGAGGGGACCGCACGGCAACCACGAGAGCGCCGCACGGATGCTGCGCGGGGGGCCAAGTACGGCCGGTTCAACGAGCTTGCGGTTTCGGCTGATGACGTCTTTCGGATCACGGGGCTGTGGCGGCGGCCGTGCCACACACGTACCTCACTGTCGGCGGCTGTGCCGCACACGTACCTCACTGGCGGCGGCTGTGGCGGCGGCCGTGCCGCACACGTGCCTCACTGGCGGCGGCTGTGGCGGCGGCCATGCCGCACACGTGCCTCACTGGCGGAGGCTGTGGCGGTGCAGGTTCGACTCACGGCGCTCGTGCCTCACTGGCGGCGGCTGTGGTGGCGGCCGTGCCGCACTCGTGCCTCACTGGCGGCGGCTGTGCGGTAGGAACATACAGTGGCTTGCAAAAGTATTCATACCCCTTGAACTTTTCCACATTTTGTCACGTTACAACCACAAACGTAAATGCATTTTATTGGGATTTTATGTGATAGACCAACACAAAGTGGCGCATAATTGTGAAGTGGAAGGAAAATGATACATGGTTTTCAAATTTTTTTACAAATAAAAAACTGAAAAGTGTGGCGTGCAAAAGTATTCAGCCCCCTTTACTCTGATACCCCTAAATAAAATCCAGTGCAACCAATTGCCTTCAGAAGTCACCTAATTAGTAAATAGAGTCCACTTGTGTGTAATCTAATCTCAGTATAAATACAGCTGTTCTGTGAAGGCCTCAGAGGTTTGTTAGAGAACATTAGTGAACAAACAGCATCATGAAGCCCAAGGAACACACCAGACAGGTCAGGTATAAAGTTGTGGAGAAGTTTAAAGCAGGGTTAGGTTATAAAAAAATATCCCAAGCTTTGAACATCTCACGGAGCACTGTTCAATCCATCATCCGAAAATGGAAAGAGTATGGCACAACTGCAAACCTACCAAGACATGGCCGTCCACCTAAACTGACAGGCCTGGCAAGGAGAGCATTGATCAGAGAAGCAGCCAAGAGGCCCATGGTAACTCTGGAGGAGCTGCAGAGATCCACAGCTCAGGTGGGAGAATCTGTCCACAGGACAACTATTAGTCGTGCACTCCACAAATCGGCCCTTTATGGAAGAGTGGCAACAAGAAAGCCATTGTTGGAAAAAACGCCATAAGAAGTCCCGTTTGCAGTTTGCCACAAGCCATGTGGAGGACACAGCAAACATGTGGAGGATGGTGCTCTGGGCAGATGAGACCAAAATTGAAGTTTTGGGCCTAAATGCAAAACGCTATTTGTGGCGGAAACTAACACTGCACATCACCCTGAACACACCATCCCCACTGTGAAACATGGTGGTGGCAGCATCATGCTGTGGGGATGCTTTTCTTCAGCAGGGACAGGGAAGCTGGTCAGAGTTTTTTTTTATTTTTTTTTTTAATATTTTTTATTTTTTAGAAGTACGGTAGATTACAGTAATGTACAACACGTATATATTAATACATTTTTTGTACCGCTTCACTTTTTTAAACTTTAAGAAAGAAAAAGAAAGAAGTAAGAAAAGTGAAGAAAGTGCGCAAAGGTTGTGAAGTGCAAAAGAGTGTTGGGAAAAGAAAGCCCCTTAGAAAAGAGGTTAGAGAAGGAAGTAAAGTTAGAAAATAGACCCTAGAAAAAAAAGAGAAAGAAAGAAGGAACAATCGCTCTATTATGACTCTTATACCATACTTCATAGAGAAGGAACTACCAACCAAGTCTATTTTTATTTTACCTCCCATTACCAGGTCCAGATACCTTTTATTTATTTATTTGTTTTTCTAAATTACTATTGCACCTCATGCTTGTAATAGGTCCAAAAACGTAGACCACGTCTTTTGAAATTGATCTGCTTTGCCTACTAGGAGGAATCTCATCTCTTCCAGATGTAATGTTTCCAACATATTTGATGTCCACATTTTTATTGTTGGTGTGGGCGCATTTTTCCAGAATTTAAGTATAAGCTTTTTTCCCATTATTAGCCCATAATTGAGTAAATTCTTCTGATACACGTTTAATTCAGGAATACCTTCCGATATTCCAAAAATAATCCATTCTGGTTTTGGTACCAGTTTTATTTTGATTAATTTTGAAAAAATATCAAATATTTCAAACCAGAATTTTTGGATTTTTGTACAAAAAACAAAAGAATGTGCTATGGTAGCTTCTTGACATATACATTTATCACAGATTGGTGAGACGTTAGGAAAGATTTTATTTAGTTTGGTTTTTGAATAATATAATCTATGTAATGTTTTAAATTGGATAAGCGTATGTCGTACGTTGATCGAGCATTTATGCACCTGTAATAAATGATTATCCCAACTCTCTTTTGAAATTTTTATACCTAGATCTTGTTCCCAATCTCTTCTAATTCCATCTGTTGTGGGTATTTCTATATTTAAGATGATATTATATAAGTATGATATTAAATTAGCTGATTCCGCCTTTGTCTTCATTGCTTCATCTAGTAAGTCGGAAGGCATATTATAATAATCTTTTGTGTGTGTTTTCAAATAGTCACAGATTTGTATATATTTAAAATATTGATTATTTTTCAAATTATATTTCAGTTGTAGTTGTTGGAATGATAGTAATTTTTCTAATTCATACAGATCTTCGAGCGTTTTAATTCCCATTCTTTCCCATTGTATAAATGCTTTATCTATGATTGAAGGTTTAAACGATGGGTTATTGACTATTGGTATTAAGAGAGATAGGTTTCTTAATTTTAGATTCTGTTTTATTTGCTTCCATGTTCTAATAGTGCTATATATAATTGGATTTTTATTATAATTTTTATTATTCAAGTTTATTGGAGAGAGAATAATCGCTCCTATATTATTCGGGGAGCAATCCCCTTTTTCCATTATAATCCAGTCCACCTGCTGGGCAGAATTGTCCAGCAGGTGAATCATATTTTTAATATTTACTGCCCAGTTATAATACATAAAGTTAGGGAGCGCTAGACCCCCCAACTCTTTTCGTTTGTTAAGGTGTGTTCTTTGTATTCTGTGGGATTTGTAATCCCATATAAAATTTGTAATGTCTGAGTCCAGTTTTTTGAAAAACTTTTTTGGGAGATATATAGGTATTGATTGAAATAGGTAAAGGATTTGTGGTAAGAAAATCATTTTTATAGCATTTATCCTACCTATTAAGGACATCGGAAGTGTTTTCCAAAATTTAATCAGATTATTTAATTTCTTAAGTAGGGGATTATAATTAGCTTTAAACATATCATGGTAATTTCTAGTAATCTCAATTCCTAAATATTTGAATTTTTCCATAGCTATTTTAAAAGGGAATTTCCTGAGATGTGTTGAATCTTTTGGTTTAATCGACATAATTTCACTTTTGTTCCAATTTATTCTATATCCTGAAAAGGATCCAAAGTCCTCAATTAAGTTTAATATATTTGGTATACTAATTTGTGGTTTTGTGATGTACAGTAGTACATCATCAGCATATAGGGATAGTTTGTTGTTTGAATATTTTGTGTTATAACCGTGAATATTCGAGTGTGTTCTTATTTTTTCAGCAAGGGGTTCAATTACCAAAGCAAATAACAGCGGTGATAGTGAACATCCTTGTCTGTTGCCCCTAGATAATTCGAATTTTGAAGATAATATATTATTAGTTAGTATTCTAGCCGTAGGTTTGTTATATAGTAGTTTTATCCATGCAATAAAGTTTTCTCCCAATTGGAATTTTTGCAATACTTTGATCATATAGTCCCATTCTACTTGATCAAACGCTTTTTCTGCGTCCAGTGAGATGATAGCTAACTCTTGGTCATAAGATTTATGTGAATGCATTATGTTAAGCAAACGTCTCAAATTATTAAATGAGTGTCTCTTAGGTATAAATCCTGTTTGATCCTCATGTATTAGTCTACTAACATACTTGCTTAATCTATTGGCTAATGTTTTTGCTATTATTTTCTGAGAAGCTGGTCAGAGTTGATGGGAAGATGGATGGAGCCAAATACAGGGCGATCTTGGAAGAAAACCTGTTAGAGTCTGCAAAAGACTTGAGACTGGAGCGGAGGTTCACCTTCCAGCAGGACAACGACCCTAAACATACAGCCAGAGCTACAATGGAATGGTTTAGATCAAAGCATATTCATGTGTTAGAATGGCCCAGTCAAAGTCCAGACCTAAATCCAATTGAGAATCTCTGGCAAGACTTGAAAATTGCTGTTCACAGACGCTCTCCATCCAATCTGACTGAGCTTGAGCTATTTTGCAAAGAAGAATGGGCAAAAATGTCAGTCTCTAGATGTGCAAAGCTGGTAGAGACATACCCCAAAAGACTTGCAGCTGTAATTGCAGCGAAAGGTGGTTCTATAAAGTATTGACTCAGAGGGGCTGAATACTTTTGCACGCCACACTTTTCAGTTTTTGATTTGTAAAAAAATTTGAAAACCATGTATCATTTTCCTTCCACTTCACAATTATGCACCACTTTGTGTTGGTCTATCACATAAAATCCCAATAAAATACATTTACGTTTGTGGTTGTAACGTGACAAAATGTGGAAAAGTTCAAGGGGTATGAATACTTTTGCAAGCCACTGTATTTTTGGACAGTGTTGGTTTTTATTTAGCACCGTGCGGTGTTGGGAACAACGCCGCACGGCCCTGGAATTGTGCGTTTGACCGAGCCCGCGGTCTCTGGCGGCCCAGGAGCGGTAGATAGTTCCTGTTTCGCCGCCAATGACCGCAGACTCGTGAGACAGGCCTTTTATGTAAACCAAAAGATGTCGGGGGACTTTCACTCCCGAATTTTTTGTATTATTATTGGGCAGTGCATATTGAGAATATAATTTATTGGTTGGACAGTTCTACCCAACAGACAGAATGGATAAAAATGGAGAAAGAGGATTGTTTTCCTTGTAATATAGGAACGATCCTCTTCTCCCCGAAAAAATGGAACAATACAATATATAAAAAGAACCCAATTATACATGATACAATAAGAATATGGAAACAAATAAAATTATCCTTAAAATTAAGAAACCTATCATTGTTAATGCCAATAACGAATAATCCTTTATTTAAACCATCTCTTATTGATAAAACATATAATCAATGGGAAAGTTTAGGGATTAAAAGGATCGGGGATATATATGAAATGGGAAATTTATTATCATTCCAACAATTACAATTAAAATTTAAATTGAAAAACAACCATTATTTTAAATATCTTCAGATTTGCGATTTCATGAAGAAATACATACAAGGATATCAAAAAATAACTCCTGACTTATTGGAAGAAGCAATGAATATTAAAGCTGACTCACAAAAATTTATATCATATTTATATAATAGTATTTTAAATATAGACCTACCATCGACAGAGGTACTTAGAGAAGAGTGGGAACGGGAATTAACGATAAAAATTACGAAGGTTACATGGGAAAAGTATTTGATATACATTCACAAATGTTCGATTAATGCAAGACATAATTTAATTCAATTTAAAATTTTACATAGATTATATTATTCAAAAACAAGATTGAATAAATTCTATCCAAATATATCCCCCATTTGCGATAAGTGTTTATCCCAAAACGTAACTATAACACACTCTTTTGTTTCCTGCATAAAACTTTATAGATTTTGGAGTGATATTTTTGAAATATTTACAAAATTATTTAAGATAAGAATGGAACCTAATACTGAATTGATTATATTTGGAGTAATGGAAAATGGGAATAAATTGAATTCATCTCAAAATTTATTTTATAATTATGGTTTAATAATAGCAAAAAAATTAATATTTAAATTTTGGAAAAATACACCAATACCAACGCTCAAAATGTGGATTGCAAGCATGTTGGACACTGCACATCTTGAGGAAATGCGATTCCTCCTAATAGATAAATCAGACCAATTCATAACGAGTTGGTCTCCATTTGTCGTCTTTTTGGAATCATATGGTGCAACACAATTGTAAAAGCTAACTGTCTCGGGACTGGGTGGGGGATGGTCAAGATTATAAATAATGATCTCCTTACTTTTTAAAAAAAATTTACTCTCTTTTCCACATTTTCTTTTCTTTAACTTTCTCCTTTCATTCTTTTTTCTTCTTCTTCACACACTATATATCTCACATTTTTCTATACTTTATTATCTAATTTCTTTTTCTTATTCTTCTTTATTATAATAAAAAATATAAGAAGCTGTACATAAAATGTATTATGAAAATATATATTAGGCACTTTGGTGCCATACGATTGTACTTCTAATAAAATAATAATATTTAAAAAAAAAGAAGAGACAGTTATGCTCATCAACTGCATGTTCTCAACCTATTGCTAATAAGAGCAAAATACAAAGGATCGATGATCTTTAATAAAAGGATATTGGTGCGCTGGGGTTGGCAGTGGCTGGCAAGAACAGACAATGGGAAAGGAAAATCAGGTGAGCAGAATTCTAGATGATTGTAAACACCATCCCTGAATGCCCAGACCTCATCAGCGTAGTTTAATGAGAAATTAGTGTTTGCAACATTTATTACAGATATCAGAACTATCTACCACATAGCAGGTGTCACTGTGCAAAATAATATACCTCGGTTTATTCAGAAAATAATAACTTTATTCAAGTCTTCGTTACAAATGGTAAATTGCTCTATATGACCCATGAGTAAAACCATTTAAAGATCCTCTGAAAGAGAAAATGTTTATTAAAATGTTAAGAACATAGGAAAAAGAAACTGGAGTCGGCCTTACGTACACTTGTGCCCCTGTTGTTCGTTAAGGTCATTGCTGTTCTTTCCCCTCAACATTGTTTTCTTGTACCAACCTCATTCCCTTAATATCTAGACATCTATTGCTCTCTGTGACTCTCTTCCACAGATTCCTTGGATAGAGAATTCCTAACGGTTATTATATTCTGGGTGATTTTTTTGTCATCTGATACCTGAATGATCAAACCTTGGTTTTAGCCTCCCCAGTCAAGGGAAACAATCCCTAAATATATCCTGTCAAGTCTCATAAAGATTTCATATGTATCAGTGAGATCATCTCTTATTCTCATTAATCTAAGAGATTGATGTAAGAGAGCCTGGTCCCAATCTGTTTCATCAAACCTCGTACAACACAACCTCTCTCATTAGAATCAGCCTGGTGAACCTTTGTTGCATTTTCTGTATGGCGAATCTACCCTTCCTAAATTAGGCAGGCTTGTACACAATATTTTAAGTGTGGCCTGAGTAAGCCTAGATAATTGTTTTAAGCCATTTGTATTTTTGTACTCTAATCCTCTTGCAATAAAAGCCAACATAACTCAATACATGTTGTGCCTGCATGCTATCTTTTAGTAATTCATGTAAATGGTCACTCAGATTCCTCTATCACGTCATTCAATCTTTAATTACTTAAAAAGACTGGCTTTCAATTTTTTCTACCAAAGTGTACAAATGTACATGTTGCCACAATCAGTTCTTGCCTGTTTTCCTGAAGCCCCTGCACCCTCATCACAACCAACATTGCTACATAGCAATGTAGCAAGTACGAATGTGGAGATTTTACTTGATATCTAAATGGACATAGAATGTGAACAGTAGTTGCTCAATCACTCTCTTTCACAGATCTCTGTAACTTCTGGCAGATGAGTGCTGGCTTTCCCAGTGACACCAACATGCCATAAACATTCATCACAAACAAAGGGACCAAAACATTATCTAAGCTGACGGATTTGTGGTAATCTGGTTTATCCCATCTAAAATAATGTGGTGATAGCAGAGCTCTGAAAAATTATATAAATTATTTTACAATTTGAATTAAATCATGAAATAATGTATTTTGGAGTATTTGAAATGTAGTAGTTTTAAGAAACAGAACTTCATTATTAAATTTGCTTTATATGTGATTTTAAAATTTGTAATCATTTTTTGTGAATCTGACCATTTATTTATACATTTATATTCAACAATTGCATTTTACTTGAATTTTTAATCTTTTCATTGAGTTTTTTAGTTGATTTTTTGTTTTATTTATTTCAAAAAGTCTTAATTAATCCTCAAGGAGGCCCAATATAACAGTGGCCTATCTGCTTGGGTATGGATATCAATATGGAATGCTTTAGGACCTGTTATGACACTTTGCTTAAATAACTAAATGGAGATAAAGAATCCTAGCCCCTCAATTGATGAGGTGGTAATATTCCCTTTCTTTAGGTTCATGTGTTACAGATTGACACTGGAACTAATGGTAATCTGTAGTTAATTTATGGTGAGTAGAAACTGAAACCTCTGTCACAGAAACTCATTTCAAGTGGTTGCTCAAGTTTGTGAGGAATTACATAATTAGTAACTTTTATTTTAAAAAGCCAAGATATGCCAAAGATGCACATTCATGGCCATGGAATACACAGCAAGAACAATGTTATCATTCATAAATCAATGGGACCGCTGCATGCTGAGGTGATCATATTCATCTGCAAAGAGACTGCATGAGCAGACGATATAGCATGGAAACAGGCCCTTCAGCCTTCCGAGTCCATGCTGACTATCGATATATCGACTATCACAAGTTTTATGTTATCCCACTTTCTCATCCACTCTCTACACATTAGGGACAATTTACAGAGGCAAATTAACATACAAACCCGCACGTCTTTGGAATGTGGGGGAAAACCAGAACACCGAGAGGAAATCCGAGCGATCACAGAAAGAACATGCAAACACCACACAGACAGCACCCAAGGTCAGGATCGAACCTGGTGTTGTGAGGCAGCAGCTCTACCAGCTGCACCACTGTGCCTCTCTAGTAGTAGTACAGTCTACAAATCAATTCACAACTAGTCTAATCAATGATTTCTGCACATGCTTGTACCAATGTCTCCACAAACAATCAACTCATTGTTGTTGTTTCTCATTATTTAGGAAGAAAATGTCTTCAATATGTTTTTGTTTTTGTACTTTTGAGGTTTCTATTGCTAAGAAAACAGGAAATATTTACTCATCACATTGCACAATGAAAAATGTAATAATTAAACAACACACCTGCTGCAAGAATTGTGAAAAGCAGAATTGCTGCAAAAGGCTTCAGCATTTGTTTGTTCTTCATAACTGGAGCTTCACCTTCTATGATCTTCCTTTTGTCTTGTAGCTCTCCACTTAATCTGATCAGAGTGCTCAAACAAAATGAAAGACCAAAGTGTTTTGCCTGTTTTTTGAATTTGTTTCTTTAATTAGCTTCATATTATTTTCGGTTCCATTTTAAATGCAAATCAGAAAACCGCAGAGTAGTTAAAAATATTGCTTGAATCCTCCCAATAGGGATATGAGGAAACTAAAAATAAATCTATTGAAGAAATTTACTGGGTTTTAAAGAAATAAAAGAAAAGTTATGGTAAAAATAATAGCTTAGAAATGAATTTGCAACAATATTTTTCAGTGTTAAATCAATATTAGCCATCTCTGTGATGCGGCTTTGAGCATGTCTGACGAGAGTGCGTTTATTGGTGCCTGCATGAAAACTATGGGATGATTTCTCTTATGAAATGCTGCTGTGCTTCTTCATGCAGACAAGCCGTTATCACCCAAACTTCGTGCTTCTGCCATATATCCTTACACCTCTGACTTCCTTTAAAGAGTCATGCCACAATGCAAGGAGAAATTTTCCAGCCAGCGGGGAATGTTCACAAGGAAAGATTGAATTCTCTGCTGCTGGGTTGGAAGGGAAGGGGTTGATATATCCTGGGATCAGAGAAACCTACACTTTCTGGAGTAGAATAGTGTGTGGAGGAGGCATCTTCCTAGTACAAGGACATTTCTTTTAGGGCGGCACGGTGGTGCAGCGGTAGAATGACTGCATTATAGTGCCAGAGACCCGGGTTCGATCCTGACTATGGGTGCTGTCTGTATGGAGTTTGTGTGTTCTCCCTGTGATCGTGTGGGTTTTCTCCGGGTGCTCCGGTTTCCTCCCACACTCCAAAGAGGTACAAGTTTGTAGGTTAATTGGCTTCAGTAAAAATCGTAAATTATCCCTAGTGTGTAGGATGGTGCTAGTGTACAGGGATCGCTGGTCGGCGCGGACTCAGTGGGCCGAAACGCCTGTTTCCACGCTGCATCTCTAAAACTAAAACTAAAAACTAACATGGTATGGTTTCAGTTAGATCACAAATGCCTGCTCTGAGCTATGTGAAATGCTGCAAATGCAGATTCCCCTCTGAATGATAAAGTCACATCAGCCAAAAAGTCAAAAATTCCCCACCATAAAGGTTGTTTATTTTTACCTTTATTATGCCGCAGTGATTTATAAGTAGAGACCAGCTGCAGAATTGTGAGGCTGCATTTCAGGGAGGTGGTGACCTTCACTTTGAACAAGGGCAATAGAGACACTTGCCTGAGGTATTTCTTGGCGATTTCAGAGATCGCTCTTGTATGTGTGGACTATCTGGTGTGAGGATATCCTGTGTGATAGGTTGATAAAAGAAGACCTTCAAAACCAGGAGTGGATAATGTGTTGGAATATCCACTCTTTTCTCAAATAGTTTCTCATTGCTCATTTCTCAGCTGATGAACATGAAACTATTCATGTGTTTGCAGATATTATCGGTGTTTCAGCACTAGCTCGTGAAATTATCGGTGATTCAGCACTAGCTCGTGAAGCTGATATTGTTACCAGGATCATAGTATGGGTTGATTTATGTTTGTGCATAAGTGTACAGCACTGCCCCAATGAATACAGAGGGATTGTGCCTGTCCGTTTATATAATGCTGCTTTAGAGCCTTCAGTATCAGAAAAAATAGTGCTGTTGAGAGTGAAGGGTGCCAGTTGTTTTTTAGACCAATGAAGATGAACATTCCACTGGAGATGAATTTAGGCCTTTGAACTACGATTCATTTGTGTCCACGATTCCCTTGATAGTTATTGGAATACATACCTTTATAATAATGAAATAATCATGCCATGACAACCCCTCCCCCCCCCCTCTTTGATCACCTTTATAATTTCACAGCATAGTTATTTCTCATTATAAATTCTGATAGCTATCAGTCAATCCTGCAAACAGGCGAGGTTACGTAGAATTCCCCAGACGATGAGGTTACACACGTTCTGTTCTGCAAAGCTTGGATGAGGACTTTGATAATCCAATCTATGCACATTAAGATGCTTCGAGCATTGTCCTAACATTGTCCTAAAACTGCATTTAACATTAAGGGATACAGGGAGTTCCGCTCCAAACCATTCACATGCCTTTGTGCAGAGCCTTATGTCTATCCTCTCCAGCATGGAAGTGGAAGCCACTTGGAGCCAACCATGCTGTAGTGTTGGGTGTCAGAGATGTCTGCACAAGTAGAGGGCACTAAAAGGTTGAATGCTATAGTTGGAGTTCAGACTTCTACTGTGCAATTTCAGATCAAGGCTTCATGACTAGATTCATAAAGGCTTAGAAGGTGCCAGCGCATGTGAACAATCTGTCCTCTTTCAGATTACTGGATTGTTAAAAATGTTTGCCAGAGGAAGAGGTAATAAACTTGTGCTGCACGTTAGGATGCTATCAGTCTGACATTCCAACAAAAAAATGGGGCTCCCGATATCATCTTCTTCCATCTCCTCCTTCACTACCTTCTCCTCACCTCCTACTGTTCCTGCGCCTCCTCTTCCTCCTCTTTCTACCTTATACCATATTGGTCGGTGTGGGCGAGTGGGGCCGAAGAGCATCTTTCCACACTGTATGACTATAATTATAACCACCTCCCAGATGTTGGCAAATGCTGACTCTATAATTGCCAGGTTAAAGAAGGGTCCTGATCTGAAATGTCACCTGTCCATGTTCTCCGGAGATGCTGCCTGACCAACTGAGTTAATCCTGTATTTTGTGTTTTTAATTGTAAAGTGGGATATCTACCACATGCTGTACTGCAAGTTGCAGAGTGCGTGGTCTGGTGTTGGAAGTCAGTTAAAACAACTGATTCTGCGAGACCAGCCGAGCAGTTGTACAGAGCCCTCGTGAGACCACACCTGGAGTATTGTGTGCAGTTTTGGTCCCCTAATTTGAGGAAGGACATTTTTGCTATTGAGGGAGTGCAGCGTAGGTTTACAAGGTTAATTCCCAGGATTGGGGGACTGTCATATGCTGATAGAATGGAGCAGCTGGGCTTGTACACTCTGGAGTTTAGAAGGATGAGAGGGTATCTCATTGAAACATATAAGATTGTTAAGGGCTTGGACACGCTAGAGGCAGGAAACATGTTCCCGGTGTTGGGGGAGTCCAGAACCAGGGGCCACAGTTTAAAAATAAGGAGTAAACCATTTAGAACGGAGACGAGGAAACACTTTTTCTCACAGAGAGTGGTGAGTCTATGGAATTCTCTGCCTCAGAGGGTGGTGGAGGCAGGTTCTCTGGATGCTTTTAAGAGAGCAGGGGCAGAAAACCCGGGGGGGGGGGCAGAGGGGACACGTCCCCCCCATGTTTTGAGAGGTGGGGGACAACCCCCCCAAGTTTTTGTGATCCGTATTTTAAAATATCCGCTTTCCGCGAGACAGTGGGGGTGGGACTGATGATCGAGGGCGCGATGATTGGCGGAGGGAGGAGTGGGGGGTGGGGGGGAGGTGGGACTGAGGATAGAGCGCGGTGGTTGGAGGAGGGAGACGTGGCACAGACCTGCGCCTCATCCACAGCCAGGATCGATCCCGGCCGTGTCTCCGGCGCTGTCCCGAGTGCCCCTCCCCCCCCACGGGTGGCCAGAGACGTCGGGAGTCAGACACGAGCTGTGCCCCCAGGCCCACAGCCAGCGCAGAGAAACAGCACTAAACCCAGCTCAACTCAGCCTGTCCCGCCAGGTGAACGTACAACCATATAACCATATAACCATATAACCGTTACAGCATAGAAACAGGCCATCTCGGCCCTTCAAGACCGTGCCGAACATTTTTTTTTAATTTAAAAAAAAACAACAAAAAAAACTTCCCCCTAGTCCCATCTACCTGCACTCAGACCATAACCCTCCATTCCTTTCTCGTCCATATACCCATCCAATCTATTTTTAAAGGATAAAATCGAACCTGCCTCCACCACTTCCACTGGAAGCCCATTCCACACAGCTACCACTCTCTGAGTAAAGAAGTTCCCCCTAATGTTACCCCTAAACTTCTGTCCCTTAATTCTCAAGTCATGTCCCCTTGTTTGAATCTTCCCTACTCTCAATGGAAAAAGCTTATCCACGTCCACTCTGTCTAACCCGCTCATCTTTTAAAGACCTCTATCAAGTCCCCTCTTAACCTTCTGCGCTCCAAAGAATAAAGACCTAACTTGTTCAACCTTTCTCTGTAACTTAGTTGCTGAAACCCAGGCAACATTCTAGTAAATCTCCTCTGTACTCTCTCTATTTTGTTGACATCCTTCCTATAATTAGGCGACCAAAATTGTACACCATACTCCAGAATTGGCCTCACCAATGCCATGTACAATTTTAACATGACATCCCAACTTGTATATCCAATGCTCTGATTTATAAAGGCCAGCTTTCTTTACCACCCTATCTACATGAGGTTCCACCTTCAGGGATGGATGGACTTGCGGGAAATATGGCCAGCGCGGAGAAGCAGTGCTGGTGTCCCGTCAGGTCCAGGCAGGGCTGTAGTTAACCCGGTGAGACAAGCAGTTGAGCCGCCAAAAAATTGTGTCCCCCATCCCCTCCATGTTTTGATAGTGAGTTCCGCTCTTGCAAGAGAGAGCTAGATAGGGCTCTTAAAAACAGCAGAGTCAGGGGATATGGGGAGAAGGCAGGAACGGGGTACTGATTGTGGATGATCAGCCATGATCACATTGAATGGGGAGGGTGCTGGCTCGTAGGGCCGAATGGCCTACTCCTGCACCTATTGTCTATTGTCTATTGTCTATTGTCACAAAGTACCTTCCAACTAACTCTAGCCTTGGAAAACTGCTGTACATTGGGGTGCGCAGAATGTGAGAGTGAGATGATGACTTTAATGTTAACATTAATGGCCATGCAAGGGCTGGTCGTGTGACTTTCCTTGTGCAGATGAGACCACTGCAAAGAAGGATTTGTCAGATGGTGTGTAGGTTCTATGAAACTCAGTGGCATCAATAAGGCGTCGTATGTAACATGGTGTGTAGTAGCTGAACATTAATTCAGATGATCTTGTCCGTTAGAATTGTGAATATGCTATAAAATTATATCTCTGAGTAAAGTTTTGAGATGAACTTTAATATCTAACTCAGATCAACAAACCTTGCACAATAGGTGAGGGATTTGGAAAAGGTTAGGGATAGTTTTAAGTTACAGTAGACAATGCCTTTATTCAAAAGGTTAGTTTTGAATGGACTTAAAGTTTTCAGTCATTTGTTGATGAGTTCTTTAGTGCCTCGATAACTCAGAACTTACGCTATTTCTCATTGGGAAGTTAACTACCCACACATCTGTTTTCTGCTTTGTAGTTTTCTGCTGCTCCTCACTATATTTATTGTTTAAATATTGTAAGATGTCACCCTATGTCCTTTCATTCAAGATACATTTATTTGTCATGTACCAATTGGTACAGTGAAATGTGTGAAATAAGTTCATTCTGACTTATGGCAGGTGT
>CM075977.1:229154158-229372468 GCA_038087875.1 Malacoraja senta | reverse complement strand
TCAGGTGTTGCCTAATATCAAGGATCCAGGCCATCTCGGCCATGCCCTCTTATTGCTGCTACTGTCAGGCAGGAGGTCCAGAAGCCTGAAGTCCCGCACCACCAGGTTCAGGAATAGTTACTCTCTTACATCGTCACATTCTTGAACTAACCTGAACAAATCTAATCCTACCTCTGCAACAGAACACTAAAGACTACTTCTTGCACTACCTTGGACTTGTGCAGGGGATAAATAGAGTAAATTGTGAGTAAGAGGTAAGCGGTTACAGCAAAGCTGAGGAAAAGCGTAGTCACGCAGAAGATGTTACACCTGTCGGCTTCAGGTGCCATCGACTCCAGCCGTTCCAGCCACTGCGAGGACTCTCCCGACGGCCAGGAACATCGGGCCTCCGTAGAGGCAACTGTGGAGGCCTCATTGGGCCTGACTCTGGGGAGAACTGGGGCTGGGGACTGGACATTGTGCCTTCCCCACAGTGGTGGTCATTGTGGGGGGATGATTTTTGTGTGCTGTGCCTGTTAGTCTGTGTGCAAGATGGCGGTCGGAGGGGAGAGTGGACGCTGGCGCGAATTGGTCGCAGCTGCTCTCTCCTCAAATTGTGTTTCTTATTTTCTTTTTGTGCTTTTGAAATTGAATTCTGTCCTTGATTTGTGTACTGTGGTGTTTTTATATTTAATTTATTCCGATTATGTGTTTTGTATTTTTGTGATTCTATGCCTTGTAAGGTGTACTTGGGTTTAGAAAGGCGCCAGTAAATAAAATGAATTATTATTATTATTAAATGTTTAACACATTTTACCACACTGGATGGCGTGGATAGGTTTCTCACAACATTATAGTAGCTTCTGGATGAGCACTTGTATTGCCAATGCATAGAAGGTCACAGACAAAGTACTAGTAAATGGCATTAATATAGATGAGTACTGGATATCATGGACATGGTATGCTGATTTGCCTGTTTCTGTCGAACATAGATACAAAATGCTGGAGTTGCAAAATGCATTGGGTCAGGCAGCAATTCTGGAGAAAAGAAATAGGTGATGTTTCGGGTCAAGACCCATCTTCAGACTCAGTCAGCCTGTTTGTGTGTTCTATAAATCTAATTGACTTAACTTAGCTTTGGTGTTCCGTATCATTCTCCCTGTGTCTCTTTAAAATGATGACCAGGATACGATTATTGGATTCAAAGCAGTTTATTAGCAAAACTTGAACGCACACAATTTTTCATACATATAATATAGCAAGCTCTCGACAGACACATTTCTTGCTGTACCATGCTGCTTATAGCTTAAAATAATATGAAGTATGCTCTTAAACTAAAGACCATTTATCCACATTACTCTGGTTACTCTAATTTAATGTTCCTTGTGTTACCGACAGAGAAAAGGTGAATGCCAAAGTAATAGAGACCCTGAAAAGAATGGAGCAGTGGCTGGAAAGATGTGTCTGGAAAAACCGGAGTTGGGTATAGTACTGTGCCCCTGGATTTACAATGTCATTAGATCAGGAAAGCTCAATCACCTCCATCCTGATGTGCCAATGACTGCCATTAAAAAAGGAAACAGGGATTCTGCAGTTTGCCCATCTCATCATAGAATTAAAAAAAGCAAGGAACCATGATAAATCTTTCATAGGTTTCTAGCTGATGTAATCCTTCCAGTTCATGGCACCAAATTACGAACAAAATCAAAGTCCCACAAAGCTGATTTACAAGAATAAAGCCATGTTTTTGGAATCTCTATTTTATTGAGAAAATGGAGAAGCTTGGATTATTTAACAGGGCAGAGGTGGAGTGAAGGTGAGGTTTGAAGCATACTGTATATCCAATATCCAGTATATCATGAAATATAAAATGGAGAAGATGAAAGTGTGCTCATGGCAAAAGCATCATTGACTAGAGGGCACGGATGTGGAGAAATTTGCAAAAGAAACACAAGGAAAAGAGCTGTTAATCTGGAGTTTCTCTGAAAAGGCAGTGGAGCAGATTTAATGGTAACTTTCAATAAAGGGTTAGTTGGAAGAACTTTTAAGCAGAGAAATTTGCATGGCTTTGAAAATACCTGAAATGGTGGTGAGTTTTGGTGGTGGTTGGGAGTTGAAGAGCTATAGGTGAGAGTACTTGAATATCACTTTTACATAACCAGCAACGACATTTGTGCTGAATAATCTGCTGTGAACCTCATTCTATGATTTAATATTGGAGACTTTCCCTTATAGGGAAGAGATACATGATTTGGCATTATATTTAGGAAAAGACAAATACATTTTAGAATGTCATGTATTTGATGATTAAATCATATCAGAGATACAATCCTTTTTATTTAGAATTAAAATCACCACCATACAAACATGTGTAGGTATAAAACCTGTTTCATCACCTCAGGATACCATTGTGGCAATGAAGCCCTTCAAAATGTATCCTGCATTGCAGTTTTGTTAAGTAAGTCAATAATAAGCGTCTTCACCCAGGAAGTCTTCCCACTCAAACAAACTTTCTCAGGTGGTGAAATCTGATGAGCTCTGAAAGAAAAAGGGAGACATTTAATCTTTCTAGTTATTAGATTTTTTTTGAGGAGGTGGGGGGGGGGGGGGATAAATTGCAACATCATTTAATTAAAAAATGTTTGTCAGAGTTCTCTTGTTTGTTCCTTTCACATGTGGCAGATGATCTGCAGATAAAAATGTAATTAATACAATTGCTCCACATTATCACGAATCCCACCCATTGAAATATAAGCATGAAAATTTAAATGCATGAACAATTCTTACATGATTTCCGTGTAGTTGCACTTTTCGTTCGCCATGAAGATTTCAATTTTATAAATATCAACCACGGACGTGGAATTTGTTTCATATGTGCTGCACATACATTGTGCTCCTTCATTGATATTTAAATGAGCCGCTGTAAAACAAATGACATGTTGTAAACATATATTCCTTAAAATTAGTTTTATGACTTTAAGTGTTCACAATGTGGCCTCTTCTTTGGCCTTCTGCACTGTTATAACAAGGCCTATTCTAAGACCAAGGAAGGACACATCAAGTTCCATCTGGACACATAGTAACCTGCAAGACTGAACATCAAATAGAACAACCTGGAAAACACACACTGTCTTTGAATCAGAACCTGCCAAACCCCCTCAGGATTCTATGTTTCAGTGTGATTACCGCTCATTTTTAGGTGTGTGGTTTTAAATGAGTACAGACCCACCCGCTTCAACCATTTATTATAAGACAATCCATATCTAATATTATCCAAGTGAACATTCGGTGAACTGTCTTCCATAGTTCATTCAACTGGCTGAATTAATCAAAAATCTAACAACAATTATAAAGCTTAAGACTATAAATGACAAGATGTAGGGTATTTTTCTCACCCATAGACAAAGCTGCACAAATTCCAAGCAGCAGCAGGAGTGTAACACTAACACTGTAGTTCATTGTCGGATTCCAGTCTTCCCGAGCCTTGCCTTGCCTTTCTGATTCAGTTGGTTTTTCTTGGTGCCTTCTATTTCCTCTGCATTTATATTCCGAATAAATAGGGTTGCGCAATATAATGAATTTGCAAAGGCGCAACAGAAAACGCTGATTACATCAAGATAGTCAAATTGATAATAAGCAGATATGTTGCAATTTGTAGATCATATCAAAATAGACATTTTTTTTTAAAAGGAGCTGAAATTTTTTTAATGATGTCATGGAGACCATAGGAAATTGGAGCAGGAGCAGGCCATTCACCATTTGAGCCTCTCTCATGCTTAATAAAACTATGGCTAATCCAACGTTCCAAATCTGCTCTCCCACCCTGTCCCATTACACTCGATTCTTTCACTGATTATAATTTTTTCTCCACTTTGAATATATTCAAAGATTCAGCCTTTCCTGGGATAAGGAATTCAAATGTCACCGATTTTTGAGAGAAGATATTCTTCCTTGTCTCATTCATAAAAGACTCCTCCTTATTCTGCATTGATGTGTTTTGGTCCCAGACTTTACTACAAGCAGGATCATCCTTCCAACACCTGGCTGCCAAACCCCCTCAGGATTTTTATGTTTCAGTGGGATCACCTCTTATTTTTTAAGTTACAATGAGTACCGCCCCACCCGTTTCAACCTTTCTCACACAAGACAATCCATATCCAAGTGAACATTCTGTGAACTGTCTCTAATAATTATCTATTGTTCCTTAAATAACAGGATCACATAACACATGTCCCTACATCTCCTCTCTCACTTCCCTCCAGGAACCACAGCAGCCCGTCCAGGTGAGAGAGAGGTCCATATGCGCCTCCACAAACCTCGTCTACTGCATTTAGTAGTATGCGAGCAGTTTGGCTCAATGCGGTGTCCAGAAACAGTTTGTGAGATTAAGGTTACAACTGACAGGAGTCTGGACAGAACTGTGAACAATGATCCTTTAATGGTGCGAGGTGCTTGATACATCCTCATCACTCTATGTTCAGTGTATCCATAAAAGTCATGTTCAGTCTTTAGTCTTTATGTACTAATTCCATAGTGTTTTGTTCTGTTAGTTATGAAACGTTCAATTTTGAGTTAAGATATTTTAATGCTTTGCTCTGATGCCGTATGTCCATTGTGCCTGAACAAAAAGTTTTAAACGCTTCCACTGGACTCAGCAAATCATTGAGAATTCAGTGATCCTAAAGAACCAACGATGGAACAATGAAATACATACTCGCAGCAGCATAACAGACCTTAAACACAATACACATTGATAATATATAATAAATAAGTTTATAACTACAATTCTAGTGCAAAATAAAAAACACTCATGTCCTTAGTGCAACTAAAACAGATCTTAAAATAAACGATCATGTACGTTACTGTGGATTGTGTGATCCCTCTAAGTAACATTTATGGGGAAAATCTGATGTATTTTCTATTTGGGCTGAAATGTGTGAGCTGTTTTGGTTCCACTGTTGAGATCCATTGGTGGGATCTACATTTCATCATTGCAGACTGATCCGTATATTGATTGCTTCCTCAAGCATCACACACAGTCTGTGGATGCACATTGAGAAGATGCTTTCATAAAATGTAGTCCTGTGTACTTCCTGTCAGACATTTGTCCTGTTGAAGCATGTTGCATGAGTGTCATTGGCAGTGCCAGCCTTTATGTACCACTCGATTCATGGGTATCCTTTGGAATTTAGGATGGTGCCTGTACATAATCTGCATCCCCCCACTTCCTGTATATCCATGTGCCTATCCAAAAGCCACTTAAAATACTCTTTACTTTAGTTTAGTTTAGTTTAGAGATACAGCGTGGAAACAGGCCCTTCGGCTCACCGAGTCCGCACCGACCAGCAATCCCCGCACAATAATGCTATCCTACACACAGTAGGGATAATTTACATTTATACTAAGCCATTAACCTACAAACCTGTACATCTTTGGAGTATGGGAAGAAACCGATGATCTTGGAGAAAGCCCACGTGGTCATGGGGAGAACATACAAACTCCATACAGATAGCACCCGTAGATCAAACCCAGGTCTCCAACTGCAATAGTTGTAAGGCAGCAACTCTACTGCTGCACCACCATGCCGCATAGTAATATTTAGTTTAGTCTAGTTTATTGTCATGTGTACTGAGGTACAGTGAAAAGCTTTTTGTTGCACGCTATCCAGTCTGTGGAAAAACAATACATGATTATAATCGAGCTGTGCACATTGTACAAATACAGGGTAAAGGGAATAACATTTAGTAGGAAGATTAAACGAGAACATACCAGTTTGAAGTTTGATCTTTATTTTATGAGGAGTTACGATGAGGGATTACGTGAAGAAGCCCGCCAGCCCGCATGCGTGTCAACCTTCAAAGCAGCCGTGTGAAATCACAGAAACAGTTGTTGAACTGATTATAGGAAGATTCGAGAAACAAGAACTACCACATGACCTTTATGAGAATCCCTCATCATAACTCCTCATAAAATAAAGATCAAACTTCAAACTGGTAAGTTCTCATTTAATCTTCCTATTTTACTTCGGAGTCACGTGAGTGACTACGTGAAGATTTCAAAGCTCTGTGATTTCATGCCGTGAACACGAGTCCATGCAACACACTGCATTAGTTGACCAGAAATGATTGAAAAGATAATGCATTCAGACATGACATAGATTTAAAACATGTTGATGCTAATAATAAGCAAATAATAAGCACATTATTGAATAGAACTTAAAATTTAGTTGGCAAACAAACCCGGCCTGGCAATCGGTTTATTATAAAAGGTATGGAAAGTCCACTCATTCGACCATCCTGCTGTCGCTAGGATGCGGTCCAGCGGAACCTCCATGAACGTTGCTGCTGATGTTATCGCAGCCCTGGTGGAGTGAGATTTAATAACATCAGTGTTCACTCCTGTACAATCCAATACATATCTAAACCATCTGGAGACAGAGTAGGTCCCGATCCCTGCAGCAAATATGATGAGAAGGCACAGTTAATGGCACTATCTTAATTTTTTGTCAAAGACCCATTTGAAAATGAACTCCAAGACATCAGTTATCCGTACCGTATTATATGTTATATTAGCATTTAAACAAAACACTTCCCATCTCCTGATGAGGAAATGTACTGCTTTTTGGTGCTATCCCTCCAAGCGACAGTGAGCATGTCCATGGTTCGGTCTGACAACCCGAACCCCAGGAACGGTCTTCTGAGAGTCTGCAAGTCAATAAATTGATTCTATCATGCAGAGGATGACTTCCCGAGTCACGGGATGAACCAGCAAATTTTTGTGTTTAGAGATAACCATATAAGGTTCTATAATCATTCCCAACATCAGCGGGAACCATGGCTGCATAGGCCAGTCAGGCACTACGAAAATGCCTGAAGCGGAATCTTGCTGGATTTTTTGCAAGACCCGACTGATGAGGCAAAATGGAGGAAAGGCATAAAAGAACATTCCTCCCCAGTGTAGCGAGAATGCATCTATTGCCACTGCCCCTGGGTCTGGCTGCCATGCCACATAGTTTTGCAACTGGTGATTGAGCCTAGATGCAAACAAATCGATATTCGGTGTTCCATATCGAGCAACGATGTCATTAAATACTTTGTGATCCAACATCTATTCTGTGTTGTCATTAAATTTATGTGACGATACACCAGCGCCAAATGAGGTTAGGTAAACTATCACAGGATACTGACTTGATTCCACCCATGTGATTAATATATGCCACCACCGTAGTGTTATCAACTTGTAGTTGAGCATGCAGATTATACATATTCGCACAATAAGCCTTTAACCCATAGAATGCCCCCAGTATCTCTAGGTAGTTGATACCATATAACTGAAGAATTGGTAACTCATGCACATCCCATCCGCCTCCGTAAATAGAGATGATATTAGTAATTTCCCATCTTTGAGCACTAGCATCAGTTTATAATATAACTGAAGGTTTACTGACCAAAATGTTAGTGGAGCAATGCTGAATACTGTTCGTCCACCATTGTAACTCTGATAGCTTCAGCTGGTAATAGCATAGGTCTGTTAACAATGACCTAAATGGTACTTGAGAGCTTGCTCCTTTGCACGTTGTAAGTTCTGATAATGCAAAGGCCCAAATTGCGCAGCTGGAAAAACAGCCACTATATTGCCAATTACACTAGCCACCTGACGAATAGAAGGCTGCTTCATAACAACAAGGTTGTTACAGGCTTCTATTAATTCTAATCTCTTGCCCCAGGGCGGAGTCACAGACATATTAATAGAGTTAAAGGTAAATCTCAAATAATCAATAACTCTAGTTGGTATCAACTTAAATTTAACTGGATGGATGAGAAACCCCCAATTTCTCAAATATTAGTTTTGCGGCTGAAACAGCTAATTTAGCCAAATACAGCATTTTAGAATATCATCCAGTTAGGCCATAACAATGTGTTTTTGAGCTCTGAGCAGCCCAAGCACTGGCTTTAGTAATTTGGTAAATAACCTGGGAGCTGAAGTTAGCCCATTTTGCAACGCTTTAAACTGCTATCGTTGCCCCATCCAGCTAAATTTCAAATATCTCCGGTGATCCCTGTGAATGGGAACTGAATAGTATGCATCTTTGAGATTGATGCATGCCATAAAGCATCCTTTGGGAATTAGTTGTTAGACAGTAACGAAGTTTTCCATTTTAAAATGTCTATACTGCACATGTGAGTTAAGTGTAAGTTAGATCAAGGATGATCCGACATCCTCCATCTTTCTTTTTTGGAGGCGCAGGGTGTCGTCGCTGAAACGGTGAAGCTTTGCTCGTCTTGGGTGCTTTAATTAACCCGACAGCTTTTGCTTCCTCATTCAGATATTTTACTTGTTTGGATATCTGCCTGTATATCCAAACCTTTTTGTTTGGAATGAATAAATGCTCAACTTGATGTATATTGTAAACTTGTAAATGGTCCACACACCCCATGTTTTGGAAAGAACCAGACCCACCTACCTCCATGGTTACCGGTGGCCTTGGCATAAAAGACCTCTGCCCAGAGAATCAGCTTTCGAGCTGCCACCAGCTACAGTGAACTGCTTACTGCCGATGGAGGCGTAGGGGTGTTGTCGCCGAAATGGTGAAGCTTTGCTCGTCGTTGGTACCTTGATTAGTCCGACAGCTTTTGCTTCCTCATCCAGGTCTTTTACCTGTTTAGGTAGGTCTTCCCCGAAGAGAAGATTCGGCGGCTGGACATTGCTGGCCTTACATAAGCCTGCAAATTTGGGATTTAAGGCAGGGCTGATGGCGTTCTTCTGAAAGCAGTTCATTTCGAAGTGTGCATTGCACATCAACGCCAGGGCATCCTGCTGGTCGTCCGATAAGGGCCCGCCATCCTCAGATCTGGCAAATGCCGTGACGCCCCTTCCAATGTCTCCCCAGATAGCGCTGTTCACTGCCGGCACTTTCAGGAATGCACAATTTACAGGTGTATTGTATTTTGCAGCCGTCACCTGTTCCTGTAATGATGTGATGTGAGGTAGTTGATGCTGGAAGCCAACTCTTCTTGCAGCGGCTCCTTTGTTTGCGAGGGTATCGCAAACCTTGATGCCATGGCAGATAATTCTTGAACCTCACGCATGCATTCCAGTATGTTCCACGGACATACTTCCGAATTCGGAGTCAGCCATACACTGACCCCTGGCACTCCCCTCCACAGAGAGGGAGATTTTTAAGCAGCCCTGAAACAGGCGCTGCCGCAGGCCCCTGAGGAGACCTGCGCTGATATGGCACCGTTTCACGGAGCATATCATGATGGAGCATCCTCTGTGGGATGAACGCCCGAGGACGCTATCCATGCTCCATCTGGGATGAACGCCCGAGGACGCTATCCATGCTCCATCTGGGATAAACGCCTGAGGACGCTACCCATGTTTGACGGAGGGGAACCCTCCTGGCCTGACTTGTCCAAGTCCACAGGCCTCTCAGACTACCGTTTGGCTGTACACCCTTTCGGGGTTGCCAAAGTCTGAAGTCGCCGACCGCACTGTCAGCGACTCGGGTAGCGAACTCGCCGGCCACCGGCTTCCCGCACTCCCGCGGTCCTCCGTAGCCAGTTTCCCCGCGGCCCGTCTGGATTTTGCACCGGATTTCCATATCCAGCAGGAAACTCTGTAAAAGAGATTCCTGCAACCAAAAATAAAACCTGAAAATAAGTTTAAAACTTACCTGCAGGGTTTGAAACTTACCGCTGGAGGAGCGACGCTCCTCGCAGCCAGTCGTTGCGCCATGCGTTAGACGTATTGACGCGCATGTGGGCTGGCGGGCTTCTTCATGTAGTCACTTATGTGACTCCAAAGTAAAATGCAAGATAAAGTCCGATAAAATCCGACTAAAGATAGTCTGGGGTTGTCCGATGAGGTAGATGGTAGGTCAGGGCAGCTCTCCAGTTGGTGATTGGTCAATTGCCTGATAACAGCTGGGAAGAAACTGTCCCTGAATCTAGAAGTATGCATTTTCACACTTCTGTACCCTTTCCCTGATGGGAGAAGAGGGAATGAGACTCGTCCTTAATTATGCTGGTGGCTTTGCCAAGGCAGCATGAAATTTAGATAGGGCCAATGGAATAGATGGTGGATTGTGTGATGGTCTAGTCTGCGATCACTAATTAAGAACTTATTTAGTGGAGCACTAATTGCACGCAGATATAAACATTGATAGATGAACAGATTAAGATATTGCTCCAGTGAAGTAAACTGTGTGGATCCAGGAGCAACCAATCAGCCTACTGTATGCAAAGTAAATGGGGCCGGGATTACAGCTAATTTCATGCTCTTTCTCCACTTAATTATGTGGAATAATATAGGATCAACTCACAAATATTTTTGGGTTTTTTCCAGATAGTAGCGCTGAGTGTACTAAGGAGCCGTGTGCTGACAATTACTGAAAGATTGCAAATTACTGAGGGCAGTAATATTCAATGTACAGTCTGCTTTGATGCAAGATTTGACAATGGAAATCAAATAAACATATTAAAGATGGAGATAAACTCATGAGAAGGGATGGCACATGAATACAGGTTGTGAAATGTTGTGCAACAACCAGTTCTAATTGTGTTGTGAAATCAAAAACAGTTTGAGTGCTAACTCATGGGGTCACCACCACAATGTGTACTCTATCATTGGTGAACGAGGGCAGGGACATTATATTGAGCAGAATTCTCACAATTTAAAAACATTCAGTAATACTTAAAGGGAATTGTGATGACTAGAAAGCATTTTATCAGGATGGATCACAGCTTGGTTTGGGAACAGCTCCATCCAAGACCGCAAGAAATTGCAGCCAAGTGTGGACAGAGCCCAGCTCAGACCATCACACAATCCATCCTTCCTTCTATTGACTCCATTTATACCTCGCGCTGCCTTGGCAAGGCCAGCAGCATAATCAAGGACCAGTTGCACCCTGGCCACACCCTCTTCTCCACTTTTCGATCAGGCAAAATCTATAGATGTGTAAAACGCACACCTCCAGATTCAGGGACAATTTCTTCCCAGTTGTTATCAGGCAAGTGAATCATCCTACCACAACCAGAGAGCAGTGTTGAACTACCTACCTCATTGGTGACCCTTGGACTATCCTTGATCGGACTTTGCTGGCTTCACCTTGCACTAAACATTATTCCCTTATCATGTATCTATACACTGTAAATGGCTCAATTGCAATCATGTTTTGTCTTCCTGCTGACTGGATAGCACGCAACAAAAGCTTTTCACTGTACCTCGGTACATGTGACAATAAACAAAACTGTACTGAGGAGGGTCTTGGGGAAGTCTTTGTGGGCCTTCAGAAGCTGCAGCAGAATTATATTGCATCCCAAATTACTCAATCTTTATTCATCATCACAGGGTCTAAATATTAGAACCCCCGACCCTCCACTATCTTGGGAATATCTTCATCATACCGTGGATCAAGTTTAGTTAGAGGTGGAAATAAATGCTGGCCTTTGCTTGATTGAGATCTTGGATAATTTACCAAAAAGAGTTGCTGAGGGTCGTATGATTGATGTGTAGATGGACGCTCACAGAGCTGACAGACACACGATAGGACAAGCGGCCTTTTCAGTGCACTATCACTGCATCATTATTAACAGCATTGTGTCTCTTGCGACAAGGACAATCAGTTTGTATGTGAATTTAACGTGATGACAAGGCACAGAGTTGGGTGAAGGGTTGGTTTGTCAGACAACATGGAAACATATAATAGTGTAAACTGTGGGAGGGACAAGAATCAGAGACAGGCTGGTGAAGTGTGCGGACATGGTGAGTGTAATCTCATGGACAGAAATGTGAAGAGAAATATTTGAGTATGAAGAGGGACAACATACTGTAACTGAAGTAGTGACATTACAGTAGGAGGCAGGACTGAAGGAGGGGACACACGTCTCTGGCAGGGCAAGTTTGGAATGGTGCACAAAGGTAGATGGTATGCTTGAATTTATACATTAGTTATATTGAGAAATTGGAGAATCAGTAGTAAGAAAGGCAAATGCAATGTTGCATTTATTTCAAGAGGACTAGAATACAAAAACAGGGATGCAATGCTGAGGCTTTATAAAAGACTGAGCAGTAAGACTGCCTTTGGATTATTGTGAGCAGTTTTGGGTCCCATATCTGAAGAAAGATGTGCTGGTGTTGGAGAGGGTCCAGAGGAGGTTTACGTGAATTGATCTATCTCTCCCCCTCAACCCCATTCTCATGCCTTCTCCCCATAACCCCTGACATGCATACTAATCAAGAATCTATCTATCTCTGCCTTAAAAATTGACCTGGCCTCCACAGCCCTCTGTGGCAATGAATTTCACAGATTCACCACCCTCTGACTAAAGAAATTCCTCCTTATCTACTTCCTAAAGAAACGTAATTTTATTCTGAGGCTATGATGCCTGGTCCTAGACACTACTGGTTAGAATCGTCGATGACTACTCCCCTCCATCCCACAGATGCTGGGAGTTCCTTCAGCAGATAATTTATTGCGAAAGAAAAATATGTTTGATAAACTATTGACAGTTTTAGCATGCAGTTTGCAGATGACACTAAAGTAGGTGGTGTTGTGGACAGTGAAGGTGGTTGTCAAGGATTGCAGTGGGATCTTGATCAGCTGGGTGAATGGGCTGAGGAATAGCTGATGGAGTTTGGTGCAGGTGGATGAGGGGTGTTTTGGGATTTTGGGATGTCGGGTTGAGATGGGACCTTCATGATGTATGTGTGCCCTGGGGCCGTGGTGGAGCAAGGGATGTAGGGTGCTGGTGCATGGTTCCCTGGAGGTTGTGTTATAGGTCGGTAGGATGATGGAGAGGGCTTGTTCTACATTGGCCCTTGGCGTTCAGGGTATTTAGTTGTACAGGACGTTGTGGGGCCACATTTGGAGCGCTGTGTTCAGTCTTGGTCACAGGGATGTCATTGGGCTGGATGGAGAGTACAGAGAAGATGAGTGAGTATGTTGCTGGGACTGAGGGGCCTGAGCTGTAAGGAGGTTGGGACTTTGTTCCTTGGAGTGCAGGATGTTTATTGAATAATGGAGAAGGATGAAGAGGCTTTAAGACCTCCTTGTGCTTCCATGAGTCAAAATCTTACATGATCAGATCACTGAGAAAAGAATGTGAGGCAGCATGAGGAAATATTTTTTTTAAGATGAACTGGTTGTGATCTGCAATTCATTGATTGAAAAGTTACTGGAAACAGAATTTTAAATGGTATGAATGAATGGTAAGGAAAGACTGAGCCAACTGTTTTACTTTATGTTCTGTCACCAAGCTGTCTGAGGCACATTCGCTCTACACATTCCATCAGCGCTATATGTTCCTATTAATAGTATAAAAGGTCTGTTAAAAATAACACTTGTAATAGCTTGGAAGACTGACACATCTCATCCAGGGAATATACAACATTAGCTTTGATCTTTCAGATCAAGGTGTTTTAAATTTGCTGGGCAATGGATTGTCATAGAGTTAAAGGCAGCAGAGTAGCTGGTGCTAGCATATCAGATTGAATTACAAATGGAATTTAATCCTGATAGTTATGAGATATTACACAAATTCCGGGGGTGTTAACATCTCAGATAACGTGTCCTGGGCCCAGCACGTAGATGGAATCATGAAGGGCCAACAACCCTACTTTTTTCAAAGTTTAAAGAGATCTGGCATGTCACTATATACTCCAACACAATTCCACAGAAACACTGTAGAAAGTATTGTGACTGGTCGCATCATGGCCTGGTATGGCAATTCTATCGCACAGGAATGAAAGAGTTGCCGTCCATGACAGGTACAACCCCCCCCAACCCCCCCCCCCCCTCCATCGAACGTATCTGCATGATGTGTTGCTAACATCAAGGATCCCGGCCATCTTGGCCACGCCCTCTTATTGTTGCTACCAGGGGTGGAAATCCCAGGGGGGCCAGGGGGGACATGTCCCTGTGATTATTAAACCCGTTGAAATCTCCGCTTTCCGTGACAGTGGGAGTGGGACTGCTGATCGAGGGCGCCGATTGGACGAGAGAGATGTCGGTCAGCAGGCAATGGGGGTGGGACCATGATGATTCAGTGCGATGATTGGAGGACGGAGGTGTCGGTCAGAGGCGGAAGTAGGGGGGGTGGGACTGAGGATAGAGCGCGGTGATTGGAGGATGGAGGCGTGCCAAAACACTCTCGGCAGCCCTGGACACAGACCTGTGCCTCATCCACAGCCAGGATCGATCCCGGTCTCCGGCGCTGCAATCGCTGCCGAACCGCCACTGGACCATCCCCGTCCACACCCGAGAGCCCCCCCACACCCGAGGGTGGCCAGAGACGTCGGGTCAGAAGGGAGAGGTGCCCCCAGGCCCACAGCCAGCGCAGAGAAGCAGCGCTAAATCCAGCTCAACTCTGCCTATCCCGCCAGGTTAACCTACAGCCCTGCCTAGATTTACGGGAAATATGTCATCAGTCCAGGCATGACCAGGTGAGACAGGCACAGTTGAGCTGCATTTAGCGCAGGATTGAGCTGAAATTACCGTTCACAGGGCCTCTGAAGCCTCGCTCGTGTGTGTGAGTATGCGCGTGCGGCCGCCAAGATATTGTGTGTCCCCTGTCCCCCGGTCCCCCTCATATTTTGATAGCAATTTCCGTGCCTGGCTGCTACTGTCAGGCAGGAGGTCCAGAAGCCTGAAGTCCCGCACCACCAGGTTCAGGAATAGATACTCTCTTACATCGTCAGGTTCTTGAACTGACCTGAACAAATCTAATCCTACCTCGGCAACAGAACACTAAAGACCACTTCTTGCACTACCTTGGACTTGTGGAGGGGATGATAGAGTAAATTGTGAGTAAGAGATAAGCGGTTGGAACAAAACTGAGGAAAATCATAGTCACGCAGAAGATGTTACAAATGTTTAACACATTTTACCACAGTGGGTGGCGTGGATAGGTTTCTCACAACATTATAGAAGCTTCTGGATAAGCACTTGTATTGCCAATGCATAGAAGGTCACAGACAAAGTACTAGTAAATGGCATTAATATAGATGAGTACTGGATATCATGGACATGGTATGCTGATTTGCCTGTTTCTGTCGAACATAGATACAAAATGCTGGAGTTGCAAAATGCATTGGGTCAGGCAGCAATTCTGGAGAAAAGAATAGGTGATGTTTCGGGTCAAGACCCATCTTCAGACTCATTCAGCCTGTTTGTGTGTTCTATAAATCTAATTGACTTAACTTAGCTTTGGTGTTCCGTATCATTCTCCCTGTGTCTCTTTAAAATGATGACCAGGATACGATTATTGGATTCAAAGCAGTTTATTAACAAAAGTTGAACGCACACAATTTCTGATACATATAATATAGCAAGCTCTCGACAGACACATTTCTTGCTGTACCATGCTGCTTATAGTTTAAAATAATATGAAGTATGCTCTTAAACTAAAGACCATTTATCCACATTACTCTGGTTACTCTAATTTAATGTTCCTTGTGTTACCGACAGAGAAAAGGTGAATGACAGAATAATAGAGACCCTGAAAAGAATGGAGCAGTGGCTGGAAAGATGTGTCTGGAAAAAGCGGAGTCGGGTATACTACTGTGCCCCTGGATTTACAATGTCATCAGATCAGGAAAGCTCAATCACCTCCATCCTGATGTGCCAATGACTGCCATTAAAAAAAGGAAACAGGGATTCAGCTCTTTGTCCATCTCATCACAGAATAAAAAAAGCAAGGGACTATGATAATCCTTTCATAGGTTTCTCGCTGATGTAATCCTTCCAGTTCTTGGCACCAAATTACGTCCAAAATCAAAGTCCCACAAAGTTGATTTACAAGAACGAAGCCATGTTTTTGGAATCTCTATTTTATTGAGAAAATGGAGAAGCTTGGATTATTTAACAGGGCATAGGTGGAGTGAAGGTGAGGTTTGGAGCATACTGTATATCCAATATCCAGTATATCATGAAATATAAAATGGAGAATATGATGGAAATGTTGCTCGTGGCAAAAGCATCATTGACTTGAGGGCACTGATGTGGAGAAATTTGCAGAAGAAACACAAGGAAAAGAGCTGTTAATCTGGAGTTTCTCTGAAAAGGCAGTGGAAGCAGATTTAATGGTAACTATCAATAAATAGTTAGTTGGAAGAACTTTCAAAGCAGAGAAATTTGCATGGCTTTGAGAATACCTGAAATGGTGGTGGAGTTTTGGTGGTGGTTGGGAGTTGAAGAGCTAGAGGTGAGAGTACTTGAATATCACTTTTACATAACCATATAACCATATAACCATATAACCATAACAGCACGGAAACAGGCCATCTCGGCCCTTCAAGTCCGTGCCAAACATTTTTTTTTTAAATTTTTTTTAAAATTAAAAATAAATACTTCCCCCTAGTCCCATCTACCTGCACTCAGACCATAACCCTCCATTCCTTTCCCATCCATATACCCATCCAATCTATTTTTAAAGGATAACATCGAACCTGCCTCCACCACTTCCACTGGAAGCTCATTCCACACAGCTACCACTCTCTGAGTAAAGAAGTTCCCCCTAATGTTCCCCCTAAACTTCTGTCCCTTAATTCTC
This sequence comes from Malacoraja senta, assembly GCA_038087875.1. Taxonomy (NCBI): domain Eukaryota; kingdom Metazoa; phylum Chordata; class Chondrichthyes; order Rajiformes; family Rajidae; genus Malacoraja; species Malacoraja senta. Next base: position 229,355,936 of record CM075977.1, on the reverse strand, counting down.
AAGTCATGTCCCCTTGTTTGAATCTTCCCTACTCTCAATGGGAAAAGCTTATCCACGTCCACTCTGTCTAACCCGCTCATAATTTTAAAGACCTCTATCAAGTCCCCTCTTAACCTTCTGCGCTCCAAAGAATAAAGACCTAACTTGTTCAACCTTTCTCTGTAACTTAGTTGCTGAAACCCAGGCAACATTCTAGTAAATCTCCTCTGCACTCTCTCTATTTTGTTGACATCCTTCCTATAATTAGGCGACCAAAATTGTACTCCATACTCCAGAATTGGCCTCACCAATGCCTTGTACAATTTTAACATTACATCCCAACTTCTATATTCAATGCTCTGATTTATAAAGGCCAGCACACCAAAAGCTTTCTTTACCACCCTATCTACATGAGATTCCACCTTCAGGGAACTATGCACAGTTATTCCTAGATCCCTCTGTTCAACTGCATTCCTCAATTCGCTACCATTTACCGTGTACGTCCTATTTTGATTTGTCCTGCCGAGATGTAGCACCTCACATTTGTCAGCATTAAACTCCATCTGCCATCTTTCAGCCCACCCTTCCAAATGGCCTAAATCTCTCTGTAGACTTTGAAAATCTACTTCATTATCCACAACACCACCTATCTTAGTATCATCTGCATACTTACTAATCCAATTTTCCACACCTTCATCCAGATCATTGATGTACATGACAAACAACAGTGGACCCAACACAGACCCCTGAGGCACCCCACTAGTCACCGGCCTCCAACCTGACAAACAGCCATCCACAATTACTCTCTGGCATCTCCCATTCAGCCACTGTTGAATCCATCTTGCTACTCCACCATTAATACCCAACAATTGAATCTTCTTAACCAGCAAAGACATTTGGGCTGAATGATCTGCTGTGAACCTCATTCTATGATTTAATATTGGAGACGTTCCCTGAAAGGGAAGATAGAAGATTTGGCATTATATTTAGGAACAGACAAATACATTTTAGAATGCCATGTATTTGATGCTTAAATCATATCAGAGATACAATCCATTTTATTTAGAATTAAAATCACTTCACCATAAAAACATTTGTAGGTATAAAACCTGTTTCATCACCTCAGGATACCATTGTGGCAATGAAGCCCTTCAAAATGTATCCTACTATGCAGTTTTGGTAAGTAACTCATTAATAAGCATCTTCACCCAGGAAGTCTTCCCTTTCAAACAAACTTTCTCATGTGGTGAAATCTGATGCGCTCTGAAAGAAAAAGGGAGACATTTAATCTTTCTAGTTATTAGATTTTTTTTGAGGAGGTGCGGGGGGGGGGGGATAAATTGCAACATCATTTAATTAAAAAATGTTTGTCAGAGTTCTCTTGTTTGTTCCTTTCACATGTGGCAGATGATCTGCAGATAAAAATGTAATTCATACAATTACTCCACATTATCACGAATCCCACCCATTGAAATATAAACATGAAAATTTAAATGTATGAATAATTCTTACATGATTTCCGTGTATTTGCACATTGTGCTCCTGGTGAAGATTTCAATTTTATAAATATTATCCTTGGACATGGAATTTTTTGCATACTTACTGCACCTACAATGTGCTCCTTCTTTGATATTTAAACGAGCTGCTGTAAAACAAATGACATGTTGTAAAAATGTATTCCTTAAAATTTGTTTTATTACTTTCAGTGTTCACAATGTGGCCTCTTTTTGGGCCTTCTGCACTGTTATAACAAGGCCTATTCTAAGACCGAGGAAGGACACATCAAGTTCCATCTGGACACATAGTAACCTGCAAGACTGAACATCAAATAGAACAACCTGGAAAACACACACTGTCTTTGGATCAGAATCAGCCAAACCCCCTCAGGATTCTATGTTTCAGTGTGATCACCGCTCATTTTTTAAGTTACAATGAGAACAGACCCACCAGCTTCAACCATTTATTATAAGACAATCCATATCTAATATTATCCAAGTGAACATTCGGTGAACTGTCTTCAACAGTTCATTCAACTGGCTGAATTAATCAAAAATCTAATTACAGCTATAAAGCTTAAAGACTATAAATGACAAGATGTAGGGTATTTTTCTCACCCATAGGCAAAGCTGCACCAATTGCAAACAGCAGCAGGAGTGTAACACTAACACTGTAGAACTGTCGGATTCCAGTCTTCCCGAGCCTTGCCTTTCTGATTCAGTTGGTTTTTCTTGGTGCCTTCTATTTCCCCTGCATTTATATACCGAATAACTAGGGTTGCTCAATATAATGAATTTGCAAAGGCCAGTCATTGGTGCAACAGAAAACACTGATTACATCAAGATAGTCAAATTAATAATAAGCAGATATGTTGCAATTTGTAGATCAAATCAAAATAGACATTTTTTTTAAAAGAAGCTGAAAACAAGTTAATAGTGTGATGGAAACCATAGGAAATTGGAACAGGAGCAGGCCATTCAGCACTTGAGCCTCTCTCATGCTCAATAAAACTATGGCTAATCCAACATTCCAAATCTGCTCTCCCACGCTGTCCCATTGCACTCGATTCTTTTACTGATTATAAATTGGTCTCCACTTTGAATATATTCAAAGATTCAGCCTTTCCTGGGATAAGGAATTCAGATAAGTCACCAATTTTTGAGAGAAGATATTCTTCCTTGTCTCATTCATAAATGACGCCTGCACCTTATTCTGTGTTGATGTGTTTTGGTCCCAGACTTTACTACAAGCTGGATCATCCTTCCAACATACAGCTGCCAAACCCCCTCAGGATTTTTATGTTTCAGTGTGATCACCTCTTATATTTTAAGTTACAATGAGCACACCCCTACCCGTTTCAACCTTCAGTATTGATGTGGATAGAGAACTGGCTGGCAAACAGGAAGCAAAGAGTAGGAGTAAACGGGTCCTTTTCACAATGGCAGGCAGTGACTAGTGGGGTACCGCAAGGCTCAGTGCTGGGACCCCAGCTATTTACAATTTATATTAATGATCTGGACGAGGGAATTGAAAGCAACATCTCCAAGTTTGCGGATGACACTAAGCTGGGGGGCAGTGTTAGCTGTGAGGAGGATGCTAGGAGACTGCAAGGTGACTTGGATAGGCTCGGGGAGTGGGCAAATGTTTGGCAGATGCAGTATAATGTGGATAAATGTGAGGTTATCCACTTTGGTGGCAAAAACGGGAAGGCAGACTATTATCTAAATGGTGGCCGATTAGGAAATGGGGAGGTGCAGCGAGACCTGGGTGTCATGGTACACCAGTCATTGAAAGTAGGCATGCAGGTGCAGCAGGCAGTGAAGAAAGCGAATGGTATGTTGGCCTTCATAGCAAGAGGATTTGAGTATAGGAGCAGGGAGGTTCTACTGCAGTTGTACAGGGTCTTGGTGAGACCACACCTGGAGTATTGCGTACAGTTTTGGTCTCCAAATCTGAGGAAGGACATTATAGCCATAGAGGGAGTGCAGAGAAGGTTCACCAGACTGATTCCTGGGATGTCAGGACTTTCATATGAAGAAAGACTGGATAGACTTGGCTTATACTCGCTAGAATTTAGGAGATTGAGAGGGGATCTTATAGAAACGTACAAAATTCTTATGGGGTTGGACAGGCTAGATGCAGGAAGATTGTTCCCGATGTTGGGGAAGTCCAGGACAAGGGGTCACAGCTTAAGGATAAGGGGGAAATCCTTTAAGACCGAGATGAGGAAAAACTTTTTCACACAGAGAGTGGTGAATCTCTGGAACTCTCTGCCACAGAGGGTAGTTGACGCCAGTTCATTGGCTATATTTAAGAGGGAGTTAGATGTGGCCCTTGTGGCTAAAGGGATCAGGGGGTATGGAGAGAAGGCAGGTACGGGATACTGAGTTGGATGATCAGCCATGATCATATTGAATGGCGGTGCAGGCTCGAAGGGCCGAATGGCCTACTCCTGCACCTATTTTCTATGTTTCTATGTTTCTATGTTTCTCTAATAAGACAATCCATATCCAAGTGAACATTCTGTGAACTGTCTCTAATAATTATCTATTGTTGCTTAAATGACAGGTTCACATAACACATGTCCCTACATCTCCTCTCTCACTTCTCTCCAGGAACCACAGCAGCCCGTCCAGGTGAGAGAGAAGTCCATACGCGCCTCCACATACCTCGTCTACTGCATTTAGTAGTGTGCGAGCAGTTTGGTTCAATGCGGTGTCCAGGAACAGTTTGTGAGATTAATGTTACAACTGACAGGAGTCTGGATAGAACTGTGAACAATGATCCTTTCCTGGTGCGAGGTGCTTGATACATCCTCATCACTCTATGTTCAGTGTGTCCATAAACGTCATGTTCAGTCTTTAGTCTTTCAGTACTAATTCCATAGTGTTTTGTTCTGTTAGTTATGATATGTTCAATTTTTAGTTAAGATATTTTAATGCTTTGCTCTGATGCAGAATGTCCATTGTGCCTGAACAAAAAGATTTAAACGCTTCCACTGGACTCAGCAAATCAGTGATCCTAAAGAACCAACGATGGAACAATGAAATACTTACAGGACAATGAGGAAGGCTGTCCAATGATGCAGTGCAAAATAGATCAGTTACAGATATGGGCAGAGAAATGGCAGATGGAGTTTAAACCAAGTGTTGCATTTTGGGAGGTGGTGCATAAGGGAGAAGTTTACAGTTAGTGGTAAGACCCTTAACAGAATTGATGTGCAGAGGGACCTTGGGGTCCGAGTTGATAGCTCAATGAATGTGGCAACACTAGTAGAGAGAGTGGTAAAGAAGGCGTATGATACGTTTGCCTTCATTGGTCGGGGCACGGACTAAAGAGTCAGGAATCAGGTTGTACTTTGGTAAGACCATAGTTTGAGGATTGCGTGCAATTCTGGTCTTCCCAATACAGGAAGGATGTGAAGGATTTGGAGTGGGTACAGAAGAGGAACCAGAATGGTGTCTGGATTATAGTGCATAGGCTAAAAGGAGCACTTGGACAAACTTGGATTGTTTTCTCTGGAGCATCAGAGGTTGTGGAAAGCTGATAGAGGTATAACATTATGGGAAGCACAGATAGGAAAGTGAGTCAGGACCTTTTCTCCAGGCTCGAGATTTCTAAGGCTGGAGGGCATAGGTTTGAAGTCCGGGGCATTGAGTTTAAGGGAGACAAGCGGGGCAGTTTTTTTTACCATGAAGATGCCTGGAGTGCGCTGCCAGGGATGGTGGTGGAGGCAGGTACGATAGTGGCGTTTAAGAACCTTTTAGATACGCACATAGATAAGCAGGGAAGGGGGATATTGGGATCATATTTACGCAGATGAGATCAGTTTGTCTTTTGATCATGTTTGGCGCAGACACTGGTCTGATGGACCTGTTCCTTTGTTGTGCCGTTCTATATAACATGTTTGAAGGTCCTGTTTCCATGCTGTCATATGCATGTTCAGTTATTTAGCATCTTTGTGAAGGATCAACAAAGGCTCCAGTTTGATTATTTTGTTACATAGCATATTAAACATGGTAATGGGCATAATTGTTCTGTCTACCAGTACTTGGGATATTTTGGCTGGGCTCCGGGGAGTGTTGTAGAGCAGAGGGAACTGGGAGCGCATGCACATTGTTACTTGAACGTGGTCTTCTTCTTGCCTATGGCGTGCACAGCCTAAAGTTGTAGGTCAACTTGTTCTATTTGATCTTCTTTGTGCACGTCGGGTTGATTTCATTAGTCGAAACAGGGTGGACCACGTCATGGTTGCAATCTCCCACCCCCTTGAATGTGGTGTCACAGATAGATAGGGAGGTCAAGAAGGCTTTTGGAACATTGGCCTTCATCAGTCAGGATATTGAGTACAGAAGTTGGGATGTTACGTTACTGTTGTACAAGATGCTGGTGAGGCCACATTTGGAGGCTTGTGTTCAGTTTTGGTCACGCTACTATAGGAAAGATGTTGTTAGACTGAAAGGAGTGCAGAGAAGATTTACGAGGATGTTGCCCGGATTTGAGGGCCTGAACTATAGGGAGAGGTTGAGCTGGCTAGAACGTCATTCCATGGGGTGCAGGAGGATGAGTGGTGATCTTATAGAAGTGTATAAAATCATGAGGGGAAAAGATAGAATAGGTGGACACAATGTTTTACTGAAAGTAGGGAAATCATGAACCAGAGGACATAGGTTTAAGGTGAGAGGGGAAAGATTTACTAAGAATCTGAGTTGCAAGTTTTTCACACAGAGCACAGTGGGTATATGAAACGAGCTGCCAGAGGAAGTCGAGGCAGATAACATTTAAAAGACATTTGGCCAAGTACATGGACAGGAAATGTTTAGAGGGATATGGGCCAAACATCGGCAAATGGGACCAGTGTATATAGGGCAGCTTGGTCAGCATTGGCAAGTAGGGCTGAAGGGCCTGTTTCTGTGCATGAACTGTATAACTGCATGAGTCCAAGACTCTGTTTGTGTTCTCAGAGAATCCAACCTCACAACACTAATTTGAGTGTCTGCGGTATCTGACCCTGAAGCTTTCAGACCATCCATGTGAATAACTTTGTCCCAACAAAGGTTCTTGTCAGTTCAGTATAAATGGAGTTGTAGCAGAGTTTAGCTGCACAATTGTGTATATTAAGGGGCTTAGAACATATTCTTGCAAGGCACAGGAGTGGAGAATTAATAAGCAGGATGTTTTGTTGCGTATCCTTGCTGATTGCAGTCTATAGTTAAGAAGTCAAGGATCCAGTTGCCGAGGAGGGTGCAGATTCCAAAGTCCAGCAATTTTGAGATGAATTTGGATGGCATTATGGTGTTGAAGGCAGAGCTATGCTCAACAATTAGTAGTTGGATGTAGGTGTCTATGTTATCTACATGTTGCAGGGAAGAGTGCAGGGCGAGGGAGATGGCATTGACCAGTTGCGGCAGTAGCTGATTTGCAGTGGATCAAGGCTGTGTGGGAGGCTGGAGCTAGTGTACGCAACCACCAGCCTCTCAAAGTACTTCATGATGCTGGATGTTGGATCGACCAGATGTAAGTCACCAAGTCACACTACCTGGTGATTCATCTCTGTGCCCTTTCCAGCACAGCCACAACATCGTCACATGTTTCATTTCACTCTTTGTACCACTCAATGAAACGATGTCCACAGTATAATTGTTGGAGCAAAAAGCAGTTTATTTAAATATTTCATGTTAACAATTGTTCATTGTGGCATCATTGCGTGATTATTATCAGGATTGTGATCCCTGTGACAGGTGCATTGAGAGCTTGCTTGTGAAATTAATAAAGGGACAGAGCACCAAGCAGAGTAAACACTTATTTTCAGATTGGATAGAAATTTTCTTTCTTTGGCCGTATGTTGAAATTAGTATATTTTTCTACTGCCATAAACTGTCAGATAAACAATATTGAAACCACAAGGAACTGCAGATGCTGGAACCTTGATTAAAACACACAGTGCTGGAGTAATGCAGTGGGTCAGGCAGCATCTGTGGAGGAAATGGATAGCCAATGATTTGGGTGGCGCCCCTGACTTTCCTAACCCAACTCATGAGTTACTCCGGCATTTTGTGTTTGCTCAAGATACTAGCATGTGCAGTTCCTTGTGTCCCCATTACCTATTGATAGTTAGTTTTAGAAAGCTATTAATGAAATGAAACACTTATATTGGAGGTACAATTCTGGAAATCATGTTTCCAGAATGAAAATCATTTAACAGTGAAGTTGTAGCAAAAAGAACATTTCACAATGTATAATACCATTTCAGCAAATGAAGTCCTTATTTTCTTTACTTTGTATTTGCTAATAAATCTTCGATTAATATCTTTAGCCAAGGAGCCGTCCTCTCCACACAAATTGGCTTCCTCTTGTATTTTGGATAAATCTGTGCTCTGAAACGGAAAGGGGACATTTTACATCTTTTTGATAACTTGAAATTTTACGTTTACATTGCCACGGGCTTATTTAAGAAGTATGGGATTAGCCTTCTGTAAGGATTCTTCTGATTGTCTTTTCTACTTCAGATGATCTGCCCATATAAATGCGTTTACTCAATTTCTTCAAATGATCAGCAAAACCACCATGGAAATATAAGTGTGACAAGTTTAATTCTAATTAAATCAATTCTTACATGATTTCTGTTGTTCTGTAACTTCTACTCTTGGGAAAGATATCAATTTGTGTTATGTAAATCCCGGGTATCTTGTTCTTATGATAGCCAGGACACCGACAGTGTGCATCCTCATCTTCATTTACAGGAACAACTGCAAAATAAATTAAATGTTGTAAAAAATGATTCTTTAAATGGTGATTTACACAGTATTTGTATACATGTGATGTGCAGTGAAAATTAATTATCATTTTGTTACAGTACATGTAACTTGGAAGCAGCGACCTCATTATTGGAATCACAATGCATTTAATGTCTTTTTGTCCTTAAATTTTACTTCGGAGTCACGTGAGTGACTACGTGAAGAACCCGACCAGCACGCATGCGCGTCATTAGCGTTCACGCAGAGCAACAGCGACGAACGGGAGTGCAGGCGCTGCCGTTACAAGCTTAAAAAAGCGGACCATCAGGTAAGTACTTACTCTGAGGTCGTAATTAGGAAGCTTTGCTCTGCTTTGTAAACTCCAGATCGAAAAGCTGGAAAATGTGCAAAGCACGGCAAGGGAAAAAATACCGGCCCCCGTTCGACTCCAACAGAACAGGAGTGTCCCATCAGTGGGGGGCGAGAGGCGGCAATTGGACCGCACACGCTGCGGTCCACAATCATTGATACCGAGCCGAGCCCAGTACCGCTAGCGCAGCCTGAACAACAGCAGCGGACTGGAGGTAAATCAAAACGAAAAACTGACCGGCCGGTAATCTCTGATAACTCCGACGAGGAAGACTCGAGGACGACGAGCGGCAGAAGTAGCCACCTGAGCCGCATGGAAAGGCTCATGGAGCAAATGCTCCAGCGAGACTTGCTTCGGGAGCTGGAGCAGTCTCGCCAAGGGAATTCAGGTACTCCCGTACCAGTGCCTTACAATACACTGGCCATCGCTTCCCCCTCAGCCGAGGTCAGCGTTGGCGACCAGGGCTGGGCTGGTCAGGAACAGGGGTCAATGGCCGAAGATGTCGGGAGTACGCTTGGGGTACAGGACCAGGAAGAGCTGCTGGGTTTGGTGAATCGCTACGTGGCTACACCACGCACAGGGTGGCCGTTGCAGCCAAAACTGGTGGCCAGCATTGACTACCTGTCCCTCAAACCCATACAAGAACAGGTAGTCAATGAGGCACTAGAACTCTACTCGCCTCTGGAGAACTGCAGTTCACTCAACGTACCGGCCGTTAACAGCCAAATCTGGGGGTACGTTGGACAGAGTATCCGGATCCAGGAGCTAAAATTACAGCGTATCCTCAAGCTCCTGACGACAGGGATAACATCCTATGCTCGTTCCGTGGATGGGGTGGTTATGACCACCAACCAGCAAGACACTCTGGCTCTGCTGTGTAACACCCAATATGAGATAAACAACCTCCGCAAGGAGATAATAAGACCTGCCCTCAATTCCAAATTTGCAGCACTGTGCAAAACACCGGCCTCAGAGCCACAGATCCTGCTATTTGGTAAGGACTTGTCAAAACAAGTAAAAGACCTGGAGGAAGAGTCCAAATCATTCGGCCTCATGAGGGCAGGCCCCGGAACGAGCAGACCCACACAACCCAGACGGCAGTACCCCACCGCGTCCACCAGTCGACGTCAAACTTATGGGACTGGTGAAAGCTCGGGGTCCGCATACCATCCCCGAAAGCCTTTTTTAGGCCAGGGCCCAGAGCGGACCCCATGGAAAATGCGCCACCCCCAACCAGCAGTACATCCAGCAGCATAACGACGGATGAAGAAACCGAAGAAAGGAACACTCCCATAACTATGGAGGTAGGTGGGTCTGGTTCCTACCAGCATATAAAAAGTGGGGGAACTTTACTAACAGGGGGGAGATTACATCTGTTCATGGAAGCATGGAGGTCTATCACGAATGATAGTTATATACTTAACAGTATTCGTGGATACAAAATAGAGTTCATTCAAGAAAATATGCCACCAGTTCAGCATGCACCCCAAAGGGTCTTTACCCTCTCAGTCAAAGAAAAACTAGAGGGTCAAGCAGAACTGGTGAGGTTACTTACAAAGGGTTACTTGAGAAATCCAAACATGAACCTTTGGAATTTGTCTCAAATATATTTACCAAAAACAAAAAAGATGGTGGATATCGCATCATCATTGACTTAACCTCACTAAATATCTTTGTTAAGTATATACATTTCAAAATGGAAACATTTGTAACTGCCAAACAAATGATTTCCAAAGGATACTTTATGACAAGCATTGATTTAAAAGATGCCTACTATACTGTACAGTACCCATTCAAAAGGATCATCGCAGATACCTGAAATTTACCTGGATGGGGCAACTATGGCAGTTTAAAGCGTTGCCTAATGGGTTAACATCAGCCCCAAGACTATTTACCAAGATATTAAAACCAGCCTTGGCAACATTAAGAAAACAGAGACATATTGTCATGGCATATCTTGATGATATTCTAATAGTAGGCAAAACCATGGAATTGGCTAAATCAGCTGTATTAGCTACCAAACAATTGTTTGAAACCCTGGGATTTGTCTTACATCCAGATAAATCTAAGTTGACGCCATCCACAACTATGGACTATCTGGGATTCACAATTAACTCAGTCCACATGTCTGTAACATTGCCAAAAAGATAAAGCAGCAGAATTGGCACAGACGTGTAACAATTTAATGGTTAGCGATCGACCAACCATCCGACAAGTGGCAAGAGTAATTGGCAAAATGGTAGCAGCATTTCCAGCTACACAATTTGGACATCTGCACTATCAAAACTTACAAATGGCAAAAGTACAGGCGTTAAAACGACATGCAGGTCACTTTGACCGAACCATGAAATTACCCATTGAAGCAACATCAGAGTTACAATGGTGGATAGAGCACATTTGGCATAGTTCCAGCCCTATCATCATCAATAACCCAACGTTAACTATACAAACAGATGCCAGTGCTCAAGGCTGGGGAGCAACTAATACCATATCCAGCACAGGTGGTAGATGGACTAACCTAGAATCATCTTTACTACAAACACTGGGCATAAATTATTTGGAAATGTTGGGTGCGTTTTATGGTTTAAAAGCATATTCTACGAATATGCACCATTTGCATGTTCGTTTACAGATTGATAATACCACGGTGGTGGCCTATATTAACCATATGGGCGGAATAAAATCGATATCATGTGACAATTTGGTCAACATAATCTGGCTGTGTCGATAGACATATTTGGCTATCAGCAACTTACCTACCAGGTAAGCTAAATACAGTGGCAGACACCAGGTCATGCAAATTCAATGATAACACCGAATGGATGTTAAATCCTAAAGCTTTTGCTAAAATTACAAAGCAATATGGCACACCAGATATCGATCTCTTTGCATCCAGACTAAATCACCAGGTACCAATGTATGTCGCTTGGGAACCAGACCCTGAGGCAGCAGCGATAGATGCATTCGCGCTGAACTGGGGAAACGATTTATTTTATGCCTTTCCGCCTTCTGCCTCATCAGTAGGGTACTATGCAAAATACAGATGGACTCTGCTTCAGGTATTTTGATAGTACCTGACTGGCCTACACAGCCATGGTTCCCAGTGGTCCTCGACATGGTCATCGAAACTCCTATGACCTTTCCCAGTAGCCCAGACCTATTGACTCACCCGGTATCAGGCATAAGTTATCCATGCCATGACAAAATTAACCTACTGGGTTGCAGATTATGAAAACACCACTGCTGGGCCTGGGATTGTCTGACAGGACCATCAACACGATGACAGCGTCCCACCGTATGTCCACCAGGAAACAATACCTATCGAGCATCAGGAAGTGGGAAAGATACTGCTCCAATACTGGGACAACATACTCATCTACAACCATAACCAATGTACTGGAGTTCCTGGCCGGCCTTCACCATAATGAAGGACTGAGCTACAGCGCCATCAATACTGCCAGAAGTGCTCTGTCAGCCTACTTAAAACAGGCACCAGGACAACAGGCCATAGGGTCTCACCCGCTGGTGATCAAACTCATGAGAGGTATATTCAACTCCAGCCCCCCTAGACCTAGGTACACCCAAATCTGGGATGTCAGTGTGGTCCTGACATACTGAAGGGGATGGTCACCAGCCAGGTCTCTCACCCTGGAACAGCTAACCCTGAAAACGGTAATGCTGATGGCACTAGTCTCAGCACAAAGAGTCCAGTCCCTCCACTTACTGCGACTGGACAACATGGTTATAACACCAGACCGTGTCTCATTCACCATTCAGGAGCTGGTAAAGCAGAACAGGCTAGGAACTTCAGGCCTAGTTATGGATTTCTGGGCATACCCACCTGACCCACGGTTATGTGTCATGACTCACTTACTCACTTACATCAACACAACAAGAGATTCCCGAGGGAGAGAAAAAGCCTTATGGGTCAGCCACAAGAAACCTCATGGTCGGGTGTCGAGCCAAACTATCTCAAGATGGCTCAAGCAGGTACTGGGAGCCGCTGGAGTAGATACTGACGTATATACATCTCACTCCACCAGGGCAGCATCCACATTAGCGGGTAAAAGGATGGACGTGCCACTGGACCTGGCTACAGCGGGGTGGTCCATGGAGAAAACTTTCCAAACATTCTACAACAAGCCTCTAGCAGAACCAGTATTATTTGCAGAAAGAGTTTTAGAATCTGCAAATATATAATTTAAGCCCGGGGGAGCATTTTTCTTTAGTTATTGTTTAAAAAATACCATTATTGTTTACAACAGATTCATGGTTGATTACGATAACATATTTCATCCCTTGAATGACTTCGGCAGCGAGTGAAGTATGAACTGTTACACGGTTTGAAATCACAGAGCTTTAAAATCTTCACGTAGTCACTCTCGTGACTCCGAAGTAAAATAGTAAGATTAAACGAGAACTTACCAGTTGAAGTTTGATCTGTATTTTATGAGGGGTTACGATGAGGGATTACGTGCCCTCCGCTCCCACCCTCAATTATAGAGATCAACTGGTATCTTAGTTCTCCTTTTCTTTACTATGTTTATTTCAATTATTGTGTTCCTGTGATTCCACACCGCTGCTTTGAAGTATGTCGCGCATGCGTGCTGGACGGGTTCTTCACGTAATCCCTCATCGTAACTCCTCATAAAATACAGATCAAACTTCAAACTGGCAAGTTCTCGTTTAATCTTACTATTTTGAATCCTGCGTTAAACTTTTGCATTCGTCACTGCAGTTGAGCTCAGTGCCAGCACAAATCTATCAGGTGAAAAACAGTTTGTTGGAAATTGCCTGAGATGGTAGCAAGCATTATAAGATGACATATCCTTTCTTCTTCCAATTTAACTTTACCTTTCAATAAACCTAAGGATATCAAAATGTGCATTATAACAATTTGCAGTGTAGGCTTTACGCAGCTGTTTTATGTACAACATGAAATAATTTAAATGACAAGATTATCAGATTTTTTAAAATCATGAGCATAAATTTTGTTCTGGACACAGACAATTTTTTTTCAATGAGTGACATGCAAACTTTTATATGTGCCTGAGAAGACTGTTTAATGCTTCATCCTGAAAACAACATGTCTAATTGTCCTTTACTCTAGTAGTTGCTGTGGAAGAGTCAGCTGGGACAAGCTGGATCAGGCAGCATCTTGGGAGAACATGGATAGGTGACGTTTCAGGATCAGGGCCTATCTTCAGGTCCCAACCTAAAACGTCACCTATCCATGTTCTCCAGACATGCTGCCTAATCCTGCTGAGTTACCACAGCACTTTGTATATATTTTTGTACAACACCAACTGCAGTTCCTTGTTTCTAAGATTATTTAGCCAATGGTCTGTTTATAAAATGAAATCTCTCGCTTTAAATGAAGCCAATTAGCCAGATGAATAAGTACTACTACTTGGCCAAGAAGTTTTATGCTTCCGTTGCCATGGCATTCCAATTAAGAAGTATGGGAATATCTTTCTGTAAGAATTCTCTTGATTGTCCTTTTCTACCTTTGCAGATGCTTCCCTTAACCCTGAGAGAAAGCTTCACAATGTCCAAACAGCAGCAGGATTGCAACAGTAGCACCACAATTCATTCTTGGATTCCAGTTCTCCCTGACACGTCTCTCTGGTTCTGCAGGTGTATCTGCTGTCAGTTTAAGACCTGTGTTTATAACCAAATTTGATGGAGTTGGGGGTGAGGTGAAATAAAATGTTGCAATCACCCTGTTGCAGCAGAAACAAACAGCAGCAGGATGTTACAAAAAAATAAAACATTAGATAACGTGATGTTGAAATTAGCAGATAATGTCAAAGTTACGATATTGGTAGAAGCAAGGAACTACAGATGCAGGTTTACAAATAAAGACACAAAGTGCTGGAGTAACTCAGTGGGTCATATTCATTCAAGAGTCATCTCTGGAGCACATAGATAAAAGACGTTTTGAGTCGGGACTCTTCTTCAGACTCTTCTCTGAAGGAACGTCTTGATTTGATTCAGACAAGTTCTTGAAGGTGAAGGGTGTCAAAGGTTATGAGGAGAAAGCAGGAGAAAAGCAGGAGAAAGCAGGAGAATGAGATTCTCATTAGAGTCCGTCATGATTGAACGATAGAGCAGTCTCAATGGGCCGAATGGCCTCATTCCACTCCTACCTATATTTGTCGTGAACTTTGGTCTTATGGACTTGGATTGTTTTCTCTGGAATGCTAGAGGTTGTGGGAAAACCTGATAGAAGAATATAAAATGATGAGATGTATAGATAGAGTAATCAGAACCTTTTTCCCAGGATGGAAAAATCAAATACTAGTGAGCGTAGCCCTTAGGTGTGAACGACAAGGTTTACAGGAGATAAACCTGTTGTTAGTGATATATGTAAAGAACATGGATGTAAATGTAGACAGGTTGGTTAGCAAGTTTGCAGAAGACAGCAAAATGTGTGGATTTTTGGACAATGAGGAAGGCTGTCCAATGATACAGTGCGAAATAGATCAGTTACAGATATGGGCAGAGAAATGGCAGATGGAGTTTAAACCAAGTGTTGCACTTTGGGAGGTGGTGCATAAGGGGGAAGTTTACAGTTAGTGGTAAGACCCTTAACAGAATTGATGTGCAGACGGACCTTGGGGTCCGAGTTGATAGTTCAATGAAAGTGGCAACACAAGTAGAGAGAGTGGTAAAGAAGGCGTATGATACGCTTGCCTTCATTGGTCGGGGCACTGACTAAAGAGCCAGGAAGTCAGGTTGTACTTTGGTAAGGCCATATTTTGAGGATTGTGTGCAATTCTGGTCTTCCCAATACAGGAAGGATGTGAAGTCTTTGGAGAAGGTACAGAAGAGGAACCAGAATGGTGTCTGGATTATAGTGCATAGGCTAAAAGGAGCACTTGGACAAACTTGGATTGTTTTCTCTGGAGCATCAAAGGTTGTGGAAAGCCGATAGAGGTATAACATTATGGGAAGCACAGATAGGAAAGACAGTCAGGACCTTTTCTCCAGGCTCGAGATTTCTAAGGCTGGAGGGCATAGGTTTGAAGTCTGAGGCGTTGAGTTTAAGGGAGACATGCAGGGCAGGTTTTTTACCATGAGGATGCCTGGAGTGCGCTGCCTGGGATGGTGGTGGAGGCAGGTACGATAGTGGCGTTTAAGAAGCTTTTAAATAAGCACATAGATATGCAGGGAAGGGGAATATTGGGATCATATTTAAGCAGATGAGATCAGTTTGTCTTTTGATCATGTTTGGCGCAGACACTGGTCTGATGGACCTGTTCCTTTGTTGTGCCATTCTATATAACATGTTTGAAGGTCCTGCTTCCATGCTGTTATACTTATGTTCAGTTATTTTGCATCTTTGTGAAAGGGATCAACAAAGGCTCCAGTTTGATTATTTTGTTACATAGCATATTAAACATGGTAATGGGCATAATTGTTCTGTCTATCAGTACTTGGGATATTTTGGCTGGGCTCCGGGGAGTGTTGTAGAGCAGAGGGAACTGGGAGCGCAGGCACATTGTTCCTTGAAAGTGGTCTTATTCTTGCCTATGGCGTGCACAGCCTAAAGTTGCAGGTCAACTTGTTCTATTTGAACTTCTTTGTGCACGTCGGGTTGATTGCATTAGTCGAAACAGGGTGGACCACGTGACGGTTGCAATCTCCCACCCCCTTGAACGTGGTGTCACAGATAGATAGGGAGGTCAAGAAGGCTTTTGGCACATTGGCCTTCATCAGTCAGGATATTGAGTACAGAAGTTGGGATGTTATGTTACTGTTGTACAAGATGCTGGTGAGGCCACATTTGGAGTCTTGTGTTCAGTTTTGGTCACGCTGCTATAGGAAAGATGTTGTTAGACTGAAAGGAGTGCAGAGAAGATTTACGAGGATGTTGCCAGGTTTGAGGGCCTGAACTATAGGGAGAGGTTGAGCTGGCTAGAACTTTAATCCATGGGGCGCAGGAGGATGAGTGGTGATCTTATAGAAGTGTATAAAAGCATGAGGGGAAAAGATAGAATAGGTGGACACAATGTTTTACCGAAAGTAGGGAAATCATGAACCAGAGGACATAGGTTTAAGGTGAGAGGGGAAAGATTTAATAAGAATCTGAGCTAAAGTTTTTCACACAGAGCGCAGTGGGTATATGAAACGAGCTGCCAGAGGAAGTCGAGGCAGATAACATTTAAAAGACATTTGGCCAGGTGCATGGACAGGAAATGTTTAGAGGGATATGGGCCAAACATGGGCAGATGGGACCAGTGTATATAGGGCAGCTTGGTCAGCATGGGCAAGTAGGTCTGAAGGGCCTGTTTCTGTGCATGCACTGTATAACTGCAGGAGTCCAAGACTCTGTTTGTGTTCTCAGAGAATCAACCCTCACAACACTAATTTAAATGTCTGCGGTATCTGACCCAGAAGCTTTCAGACCATCCATGTGAATAACGTTGTCCCAACAAAGGTTCTTTTCAGTTCAGTATAAATGGAGTTGTAGCAGTTTAGCTGCACAATTGTGTATATTAAGGGGCTTAGAACATATTCTTGCAAGGCACAGGAGTGGAGAATTAATAAGCAGGATGTTTTGTTGCCTATCCTTGCTGATGGCAGTCTATAGTTAAGAAGTCAAGGTTGCAGTTGCCGAGGAGGGTGCAGATTCCAAAGTCCAGCAGTTTTGAGATGAATTTGGATGGCATTATGGTGTTGAAGGCAGAGCTATGCTCAACAATTAGTAGTTGGATGTAGGTGTCTATGTTATCTACATGTTGCAGGGAAGAGTGAAAGTCGAGGGAGATGGCATTGACCTGTTGCAGCAGTAGCTGATTTGCAGTGGATCAAGGCTGTGTGGGAGGCTGGAGCTAGTGTACGCAACCACCAGCCTCTCAAAGTACTTCATGATGCTGGATGTTGGATCCACCAGATGAAAGTCACCAAGGCACACTACCTGGTGAATCATCTCTGTGCTCTTTCCAGCACAGCCACAACATCGTCACATGTTCCATTTCACTCTTTGTACCACTCAATGAAACGATGTCCACAGTATAATTGTTGGAGCAAAAAGCAGTTTTTTGAAATATTTCATGTTTACAATTGTTCATTGTGGCATCATTGCGTGATTATTATCAGGATTGTGATCCCTGTGACAGGTGCATTGAGAGCTTGCTTGTGAAATTAATAAAAAGGACAGAATACCAAGCAGAATAAACACTTCTTTTCAGATTGGCTAGAAATGTTCTTTCATTGGCCGTATGTTGAAATAAGTATATTTTTCTATAGCCTTGAATCGTCAGATAAATAATATGGAAACCACAAGGAACTGCAGATGCTGGAACCTTGATTAAAACACAGTGCTGGAGTAATGCAGTGGGTCAGGCAGCATCTGTGGAGGAAATGGATAGCCAATGATTTGGGTGGAGCCCCTGACTTTCCTAACCCAACTCATGAGTTACTCCAGCACTTTGTGTTTGCTCAAGATACCAGCATGTGCAGTTCCTTGTGTCCCCATTACCTATTTATAATTAGTTTTAGAAAACTATTAACGAAATGAAACACTTATATTGGAGGTACAATTCTGGAAATCATGTTTCCAGAATTAAAATCAGTTAACAGTGAAGTTGCAGCAAATAGAACATTTCACAATGTATAATACCATTTCAGCAAATTAAGTCCTTATTTTCTTTACTTTGTATTTGCTAATAAATCTTCGATTAATATCTTTAGCCAAGGAGCCGTCCTCTCCACACAGATTGGCTTTATGTTGTATTTTGGAATAATCCGTGCTCTGAAACAGAAAGGGGACATTTTACATCTTTCTGATAACTTGAAATTTTACGTTTACATTGCCACGGTCTTATTTAAATATGGGATTAGCCTTCTGTAAGGATTCTTCTTTGTCTTTTCTACTTTTGCAGATGATCTGCCCATATAAATGCATTTAATTTCTCCAAATGATCAGCAAAACCATTATGGAAATATAAGTGTGACAAGTTTAATTCTTAATAAATGAATTCTTACATGATTTCTGTTCTTCTGCAATGTCTACCCCTGGGAAAGATATCAATTTGTGTTATGTAAATCCCGGGTATCTTCTTCTTATGATAGCCAAGACACTGACACCGTGCATCCTCATCTTCATTTACTGGAACAACTGCAAAATGAATTAAATGTTGTAAAAAATCATTCTCTAAATGGTGATTTACACAGTATTTGTATACATGTGATGTGCCGTGAGAATTAATTATCATTTTGTTACAGTACATGTAACTTGGAAGCAGAGACCTCATTATTGGAATCACAATGCATTTAATGTCTTTTTGTCCTTAAATTTTGACTCCTGCGTTAAACTTTTGCATTAGTCACTGCAGTTGAGCGCAGTGCCAGCACAAATCTATCAGGTAAAAAAAGGTTTGTAGGAAATAGCCTGAGATAGTAGCAAGCACTATATGATGGCAAATCCTTTCTTCTTCCAATTTAACTTTACCTTTCAATATACCTAAGGATATCAAATTGTGCATTATAACAATTTGCAGTGTAGGCTTTACGCAGCTGTTTTATGTACAACATGAAATAATTTAAATTACAAGATTATCAGATTTTTAAAAATCTTGTTTGAGCAAAAATGTTGTTCGGTACACAGACAATTTTTTTTAATGAGTGACATGCAACCTTTTATATGTGCCTGAGAAGACTTTGTTTAATGCCTCATCCTGAAAACAACATGTCCAATTGTCTTTTACTCTAGTAGTTCCTGTGGAAGCGTCAGCTAGGACAGGCTGGGACAGGCAGCATCTTGGGAGAACATGGATAGGTGATGTTTCAGGATCAGGGCCTATCTTCAGGTCCCGACCTAAAACGTCACCTATCCATGTTCTCCAGAGATGCTGCCTAATCCTGCTGAGTCACCACAGCACTTTGTATATATTTTTGTACAACACCACCTGCAGTTCCTTGTTTCTCAGGTTATTTAGCCAATGGTCTGTTTATAAAATGAGATCTCTCGCTTTAAATGAAGCCAATCAGCCAGATGAATTAGTACTACTACTTGGCCAAGAAGTTTTATGCTTCCGTTGCCATGGCATTCCATTTAAGAAGTATGGGATTATATTTCTGTAAGAATTCTCTTGATTGTCCTTTCTAACTTTGCAGATGTTCTGGGATATAAATGAGTTACAAGGTGCAAGATGGTTCCCTTACCCTGAGAGAAAGCTGCACAATGTCCAAACAGCAGCAGGATTGCAACAGTAGCACGACAATTCATTCTAGGATTCCAGTTTTTATCTGACACGTCTCTCTGGTTCTGTAGGTATATCTGCTGCCAGTTTAAGACCTGTGTTTATGACCAAATTTGATGGAGTTGGGGGTGAGGTGAAATAAAATGTTGTAACCACCCTGTTGCAGCAGAAACAAACAGCAGCAGGATGTTACAAAACAATAAAACATTAGATAACGTGATGTTGAAATTAGCAGATAATGTCAAAGTTATGATATTGGTAGAAGCAAGGAACTGCAGATGCAGGTTTACAAATAAAGACACAAAGTGCTGGAGTAACTCAGTGGGTCAGGTGGCATCTCTGGAGCACATAGATAAAAGACGTTTTTAGTCGGGACTCTTCTTCACTCTTCTCTGAATGAACGTCTTGATTTGATTCAGACAAGTTCTTGAAGGGGAAGAGTGTCAAAGGTTATGAGGAGAAAGCAGGAGAAAGCAGGATAATTAGGTTCTCATTAGAGTCCGTCATTATCGAACGATAGAGGAGTCTCAATGGGCCGAATGGCCTCATTCCACTCCTACCTATATTTGTTATGAACTTATGGTCTTATGGACTTGGATTGTTTTCTCTGGAATGCTAGAGGTTGCGGGAAAACCTGATAGAAGAATATAAAATGATGAGATGTATAGATAGAGTAATCAGAACCTTTTTCCCAGGATGGAAAAATCAAATACTAGTGAGCGTAGCCCTAAGGTGTGAAGAACAAGGTTTACAGGAGATAAACCTGTTGTTGGTGATATATGTAAAGAACTTGGATGTAAATGTAGACAGGTTGGTTAGCAAGTTTGCAGAAGACAGCAAAATGTGTGGATTTTTGGACAATGTGGAAGGCTGTCCAATGATACAGTGCGAAATAGATCAGTTATAGATATGGGCAGGAAAATGGCAGATGGAGTTTAAACCAAGTGTTGCACTTTGGGAGGTGGTGCATTAGGGGGAAGTTTACAGTTAGTGGTAAGACCCTTAACAGAATTGATGTGCAGAGGGACCTTGGGGTCCGAGTTGATAGCTCAATGAAAGTGGCAACACAAGTAGAGAGAGTGGTAAAGAAGGCATATGATACGCTTGCCTTCATTGGTCGGGGCACTGACTAAAGAGTCAGGAAGTCAGGTTGTACTTTGGTAAGACCATATTTTGAGGATTGTGTGCAATTCTGGTCTTCCCAATACAGGAAGGATGTGAAGTCTTTGGAGAGGGTACAGAAGAGGAACCAGAATGGTGTCTGGATTATAGTACATAAGCTAAAAGGAGCACTTGGACAAACTTGGATTCTTCTTCTTTTCGTGTCTTTGAAGCTGGTTGGCTATATGACAGTTTCTCATTCCTTTACACAGTCCTTTGCGTTTTTAATGAACACTGCAAGATCCTTTGAGCTGCACTGGTTGGGTAGTAGGGGGCAGACAAGGCAGTGCTGCATTGTGTGGTCCTCTTCTCACCATTCACAGGTGGTTTGGCCAGTTTCATAGCCCCATCTGGCCATGGCATCTTTTGATCGCCCTGTTCCTGTTCTCAGGCGGTTGAGCGTCTTCCACTGGACCCATGGTGCTTCTGAGCCCGGAGGGAGGGCTTCAGAAGGAGGGATACCCATGTCAGTAGGAGGGGAGTCGTCCTCAAGCCTTTTTGTCCATTGTTGGAGTCTGGTTTCTTCCCGTGATGCTTTTAGGGGCTGGACATGGCTGAGAAAGCTTCTCCTGGACTTCAGCCGTTGGGCCGGGGGTACACGTCCGTAGAGGAGATGGCGTTCATCACTGGTGGCCTTGGTCATCTCCACTCGGCTGGCGACTTCCCATCTCACATCAGCAGGGGCAATGCCAGCGAGGAGGTGCAGGTTGTTTATGTTGGTGGGCTTCAAGCAGCCAGTGGAGCATAAAATAAAGATCAAACTTCAAACTGGTAAGTTCTCATTTAATCTTACTATTTTAGTTCGGAGTCACGTGAGTGACTTCATGAAGATTTCAAAGCTCTGTGATTTCAGGCCGTAGATTCAATCCAGGCGCTCACTGCATTGATTGACTCTAAATAAGTAAAATAATCAACAATGCATAACCATAACATGGATGCAACCAATTAATGGTTAATTTATCACCATAATAGGAACCCCTTTATCACAAGAGGAATATTTAATACTAAATCCCAAAAATAACACCACCAAATAACCACAGGTATTATAATCTCCTTATGGTAATAGGTGAATTCTTTCAATTATGCCTGCAGCCACGAGGATATGTTTTATTAGAACATCCAATTCCTTGGCCGTCAAACTTGATGGTGCCCTGGTGAAATAAGATTAAAAATTTTCAGTATCCATACCTACATCAAGCAACACATGCTTTAGCCATTTTTAAAATAGTCTAAACCGACACTTACCTATGCAGCTACTTATGGCTAATAAAATACTCATACTGAACCTCTTTAAGGTTCTGATAGCTTCAATCTAACATTGTAAATGTGATACCACACATAGACGTGGATCCAAGGAAATGCTGAAACCCCAACTTACATCCTGTGATTCCACATGTACTCTGTTTAAGCAATTCATAGACATAGAACACAATAGTAACTGTTTGTCTCTTTCCATCATGTCTATTCTTACTTTCTGCAATAGTTGCACTCTCTGTGCATAAACCAGTCCCCTGAACTTGACTTCCTTAATGATCATTCAAGCCAAGGACAGCACTGTAATAGGAGTCCATAAACAAACAATATAACATATCTCTTACATTCCAGATTATTGCATACTTGTGTCTAAGAGGTTTTAGAATTAAAATCCTTTCATAAATTTGCAGACCAAAGGATGTAACCCTACCACATTTTGTTCTTATTCCTCCATATATATGCAGTAACGGCACTCCTTGCAGTATTCATAGCATTATAGCTTAACTGCTAATAAAATAAAGAGTTTACAGAATTCTAACACTACTGATATGTCTATAGTGTGATATGTAATAGTTTGCTTAAACAAAACATATCCCATTTCTTTATGTAAGAAATGTACTACTTCTGGGTACATCCCTCCAGATTGCAATAATATCCACAGTACAATCTGATAGTCCTCTTCCGATAAATGTCACTCCCTAAAATCTGTAAATCAACAACCAATATGATTATGATAAAGGATGTGAATCATCAGTTATAGAGTGCACAAACAGATTAATTCTGTTTGGAAATCATGAGGCTTTTGTGATCATTTTAAACACCTCAGGGTACCATAGTTTTGTAGATCCAATCTAGTACCACCAATACTCCCAAAACGGAATCCTGTTTGCTCTTCTGTATATACTGTTAAATGAGAAAAATGGAAAATGTATACAAACATTTTACCTCAATGCAGCAAAAAACATTCACCACTACTGCCCCAGTATAAGACTTTATAACATATATTTAGGTAATTGGTGGTTAAATCTGGATACAAACAAGTCATCAATCGTGCTATAATATTGTTAAATTTCTCACGATCCAACATACATTCTATATTATCATTGATTTACATGACTTTTGAGTCTTCAACTATATTGAATCTACCTCATAGGTAGATTGCCAATCAAATATTTCTGGTAAATACCAGATCCAGATCACATTAGCCAGTCTATTACAAGATACTGACTTAAACCACTCAAATGATTGACATACGTTCTATTCCGTAGTGTCAAACTATGTCTAAACATGCAACTTTGCATATAAAAGCAAATAAGCTTTGGGTCATAAATGTTCCTAAAACTTACATTTTTTTATTTTTTTAAAATATTTTATTTATTAGAAGTAAGTACATTACATTTTGATGGTACCTTTTTACAGGTTCCCAGAATTATTAAAACATTCTTTGTACAACTTCCTTTTTTTATTTTTTAGAAAGAAATTAGAAAGAAAGAAGTAGTGAAGAGTAAAGGAAAGTCTAGTGAGTGTGAGGTAAAGAAAAGAAATGGGTAAGAAAGTGAAGCAGAAAGGAGATTCTCCCTCGCCACAAGTCGATGCTTTTTTATATTCTTAATCATTTTTCGCCCAAACCCAGAATTTGTAATTTTTTTTTTTTAAACAGATTAATAGATCATTTTAATATTAGATGGTGTACAGAGCCCCCAAACTGAGGGTATATATTAGGTTTTATAGCACTTTTATAAAACAATTATTTGAAAGTGCGCACTACTACATGAGTGCTAATTCAACCTTGTTGTAATATAAACACATGCTCTCCATCCAACCTTTGGTCAAAAAAGCCTTAACGCCTGACCAGTAATTTCAATACCCTCTCCCCCGCTGACTTGCTTATCATACTCAATACTGCGGGTTTATTTTTGTAGACAGCTCATACCTGGTTAGAACCTGGAGCTGCTGGGAGAGTAAGTATTTTTTTTTTTTTTTTTTAATTTTTATTTATTAGAAGTACATTACATTACAACCACATACATTAATACTCGTCATTTGTATCTTCTTACAATTAATGTACTCCCTTTATTATTTTTTTTACACTAGAAAAGGAAAAGATTGAAAGAAAGAAGAAAGTGAAGGAAAAAGTGAAAGTGTAGAAAAGTGTAGAATTTTTAAATTTTACGATACTATTGCACCACATGAATCCACAAGGTCAATAAATGGAGACCAACTCGTTAAGAATTGGTCTTGTTTATCTATTAGGAGGAGTCTCATTTCTTCCAAGTGGGCAGTTTCCAACATATTACCAATCCACATTTTGAGTGTTGGTATAGTAGCATTTTTCCAAAATTTAAGTATGTTTTTTTGCTATTTTTTTTAATTTTTTTAAAATATTTTTTATTGGAGATAAGTACACAACCTATTAACATCATTACAGTCTTACATTTTTAAATTGATAATATTGTCAATTATTATTACATTGTCTCCAATACCTTTTGCCTTTTTTTTTTATAAAACTAGATAGAACTAAAAAGATAGATGAAGTAAAGAAAGAAAAGAGAGAGAAGAAAAAGAAAAAAAAAAAAAAAAAAAGAGAAAGATAGTTAAAGAAGAATGGAAAAATTTATTAAAATAAAAAACTTCATTCGAGATATATTCGTACATTTCAGCGTATAGCATTTCATCCATTCTTTAGCCCGAGTGTTAGTCAGGTTCCTGTGCTGAACCATTCTGACCCTTTAAATAATCAATAAAGGGAGACCATGTTCCAACGAATAATTCCTGTTTGTCCAACAGGGAAAATCTGATTCTTTCCACGTTTAAGGTCTCCGTCATTTCTATAATCCACATTTTGATTGTGGGGGTCGTAGGGCCTTTCCAAAATTTTAGAATTAATTTTTTTCCTGTTATTATACTATAATCAATAAAGTTTCTTTGTGTTGTTGTAAATGTTTGATTTAATTCTAATGTTCCGAGTATTATTAATTTTGGATCCGGGTCCAATTGTGTGCTGGTCACTTTAGATATTATACTAAAAATATTTTCCCAGAATTT
The DNA here is from genome assembly GCA_038087875.1 of Malacoraja senta. NCBI lineage: Eukaryota > Metazoa > Chordata > Chondrichthyes > Rajiformes > Rajidae > Malacoraja > Malacoraja senta. Next base: position 229,330,683 of record CM075977.1, on the reverse strand, counting down.
TTTAATTTTTATACAGTTTGCAAACATATGAGATAAGGTAGCTTCTAAATGTTGACATTTATCACATATAGGTGAGATATGTTGAAAGATTTTATGTAATTTTGTTTTTGAATAATGTAACCTATGTATTACTTTAAATTGTATTAAAGAATGTCTGGCATTTAATGAACATTGATGTATGTGTTGTAAACTTTCTTCCCAAGTATCTTTCGTTATTATTTGATTTAATTATTTTTCCCATGTTTGTCTGTGTGTCCGTCGATGGAATGTCACTGTCTAATAAGATATTATATATATAAGATATTAATTTTTCTGTATTAGGATGTTTATTCCAACATTCGTCAAGAATTTCTGAATTTCTAATTCGAAAATTTTGAGTATTCTATTTTACATAATCTCTGAGTTGAAGATATCTGAAATAATCATTTCCTCGGAGTCCATAAGTCTGTTGCAACTCCTGAAATGTCAGAAAAGTGCCTTCCTTGTAAAGTTGTCCCATATTTTTAATTCCATAATTCTTCCATTGTGTAAAACCCCTGTCCAACCATGAGGGCTTAAACAAAGGGTTATTCACAATTGGAAGAAAAAGTGATAAATTATCTAATTTTAATGTCTTTTTTAATTGTTTCCAAATTCGTATAGCACTAAATATTATAGGGTTTTCCCTATAATTTTTTTTGTTTAATTTAGATGTAGCAAATAATATCGAACCAATATCAAAAGGTAAACAATCTTCCTTTTCCATTTTTAACCATTTCTTCCAACCAGAAATTCATATTTTTAATATTAACTGCCCAAAAATAAAACAGAAAGTTGGGTAAAACCAAGCCTCCATTTATTTTTGATTTACACAAATGTCTTTTGTTTATCCTATGATTCTTATAATCCCAGATAAAATCATTAACAATGGAGTCCAATTTAAAAAATAAGTTTTTTGACAAATATATCGGAATTGTCTGAAAAATATAATATTTGCGGTAAAAAAATCATTTTTATGGCATTAATTTTGCCAACCATTGAGATAGGAAGTGTTTTCCAGTATTGAATATTCTTATGTAGTTTGTTCAGTAATGGGGGAAAATTTGCTTTAAATAATGATGTATATATCTTAGTTACATAAATACCTAGGTATTTAAATTTTTCATTTACTATTTTAAATGGAAATTGTTGTATTATCTGTTTGTTATGTTCCCTTATTGGCATAATTTCACTTTTATTCCAATTTATTCTGTATCCTGAGAGTGAACCAAATTGGGTTATTAGCTTTAATAAGTTTGGAATACTAATTTGTGGTTTTGTAATGTAAATTAGTACATCATCTGCGTATAGAGAAATTTTATTCACTGTGTCCTTTGTGATATACCCATGTATTTCCGGATGACCCCTAACTCTTTCTGCGAGTGGCTCAATAGCAAGCGCAAATAATAATGGAGATAACGGGCATCCTTGTCTACAACCTCTAGATAGGCTGAATTTAGATGACAACCTTTGGTTTGTTAATATTCTAGCCGTAGGATTTGTATATAACAGTTTTATCCATGTGCAGAATTTCTCCCCTAGCTGCATATTTTCCATCACCGAAAATAAATAAGACCATTTAACCTGATCAAATGCTTTTTCAGCGTCAAGTGAGATTATTGCTAGATCTTCATTAATAATTCTCTTAGAATAAATAATATTAAATAATCTTCTTAGATTATAATATGAGTACCGTTTCTGAATAAAGCCTGTTTGGTCAGGGTGTATTAATTTATTCATCACTGTACTTAATCTATGCGCTAGTATTTTAGTTAATATTTTCTGATCTGTATTTAAAAGTGCAATTGCTCTATATGATCCCGGATCTTCCGGATCTTTATCAGCTTTAGGAATAAGTGTTATTATAGATTAATTTAAAGTATCTGGAAGTTTCTGTTGAGTATAGATATGCTCATACAGCCTTTGTAAACGTGGGCAGAGCAAGTCATAATTTTTTTAATAAAATTCAGAGCCTAAACCATCTGGTCCTACTGCTTTACCATTTTTTAAAGAGCCAATAGGCTCCTCAATATCCTTTATCGTAATCTCCCTTTCTAATAATTCTCTATCGTTTGAATCTAAACCTTTTAAATTACATTTTAGTAAAAAATCTGCTATTCCTTCTGATTGTGCTACAGTTTTAGTTGAATAAAGATTATGATAGTATTGGAGAAATCTTTCATTTATATCCTTGGGCATTTTTAATAATTCTCCTGTCTCTGTTCTAATTTTATGAATTATTTTTTCCCCTTCCATTTTTCGTAACTGACGTGCTAATAGTTTTTGTGGTTTGTCTCCAAATTCAAAATGTAATTGTTTGTTTTTTTTGCTATTATTAAACCATAATTAAAAAATGAAATTTGGGATAGATTTAATTTGTTTCCATCTCCTATTACTCTGAAGATAATCATTTCCATATTAGGTTCCATTTTTATCTTAAATAAACTAGTGAATATATCAAATATATCACACCAAAATCCCTGAAGTTTTGTGCAAGAAACGAAAGAATGTGTGATATTGGCATTTTGAGAAAGACATTTATCACAGATGGGAGAAATATTTGAATAAAATGTATTCAACCTAACTTTTGAATAATATAATCTATGTAATATTTTAAATTGAATTAAATTATGTCTAGCGTTAATCGAACATTTATGTATATATATCAAATACCTCTCCCATGTTTCTTTAGAAATTTTTGTCATTAATTATTTTTCCCAGTCTTCTCTAATTGCCTCTGTTGATGACAATTCTCTATTAAGAATACTATTATATAAATATGATATTAATTTTTGTGAGTCCGCCTTAATATTCATTGCTTCTTCCAGTGGGTCTATCATTATGCTCTGTAGTCTTGGTATATATTTTTTTATAAAGTCACATATCTGTAAATATTTAAAGTATTGGTTATTATTCAGATTAAATTTTGATTTTAATTGTTGAAATGATAATAAATTTCCCATTTCATACATGTCACCCACCTTTTTAATTCCCAATGTTTCCCATTGTCTATATGTTTTATCCATAAAAGATGGTTTAAATACCGGATTATTCACTATTGGTGTTAATGATGATAAGTTCCTTAATTTTAAAGTTAATTTTATTTGTTTCCAAATTCGAATTATATTATGTATAATTGGATTCTTCTTATATAATGTATTATTCAATTTTATCGAGGAAAAGAGGATCGCTCCTAAATCGTACGGAAAACAATCCTCTTTCTCCATTCTTATCCATTCCATCTGTTGAGAAGGGCTGTCCAACCAATAAATGATATTCTTAATATGCACTGCCCAATAATAATATAAAAAATTAGGCAGTGCAAGTCCCCCTACATCTTTAGGTTTACACAGATGATTTCTTTTAATTCTATGTGCTTTGTAGTCCCAAATAAAATTAGTAATATTAGAGTCTAGTTTAAAAAACAAAACATTTTGGTATATATATTGGTATGGATTGAAATAAATATATTATTTGTGGTAGAACTATCATTTTTATAGCATTTATTCTGCCAATTAATGATAGTGGGAGCGTGTTCCAAAATTTAATCAGAGCGTTCAATTTATTTAATAAAGGATTAAAATTAGCATTAAATAATGATTTATATCTTCTAGTAACTTGAATACCTAAATATTTAAATTTTTCTGTTGCAATTTTAAATGGAAATTTTAATAGATGATTCGCTTTCTGGGGCTGTAATGACATAATTTCACTTTTATTCCAATTTATTCTATATCCAGAAAAAGAGCCAAATTCCTCTATTACGTTTAGTAAATTCGGGATACTCATTTCTGAATTTCTAATATATAAAAGTATATCATTTGCATATAATGAAATTTTGTTATTAGAGTCATTAGTATTATATCCCTGAATATTCGGATGTGTTCTTATCCTTTCAGCCAAAGGCTCTATCATAAGGGCAAATGGCAGGGGTGATAAAACACATCCCTGCCTATTGCTTGGTGATAATTGGAATTTTGGAGACAACATATTATTAGTTAATATTCTTGCCATTGGTTTATCATATAATAATTTCACCCATCTAATAAAATTATCTCCCATATTAAATTTTTGGAGTACTAAGTATAAATACTGCCACTCTACCTGATCAAATGCTTTCTCTGCATCCAAAGATATAACTGATAAGTCTTCCTTTTCCACTTTATGTGAATACATTATGTTAAAAAGTCGTCTCAAATTATTAAATGATTGTCTTTTAGGTATAAACCCCGTTTGGTCCGGGTTTATCAATTTATTAATATATTTACTCAATCTTCTTGCTAAAATCTTTGCTAAAATTTTTTGATCTGTGTTTAAAAGTGATATAGCTCTATACGAACCCGGATCTTCTAGATCTTTATCTTTTTTTGGTATAAGCGTAATTGTAGATTCTGCTAAAGTTTCTGGTAATTTCTTTTCGGTAAAAGCATAAGTATATAATTTAAGTAATCGTGGGACCATTAACTCCTGAAATCTTTTATAGAATTCATTATTAAAACCATCAGGCCCTGGTGTCTTCCCATTTTTCAGTTCTTTTATTGTTTCTCTTATTTCTTCACTTGTGTTCTGAGCTCCTAATTCCTCTTGTTCTAAAATATCCAATTTTGGCAAATTACAATTATCTAAAAAATGTATAATTTTATTGTCTTCTATTTTAGTTTTAGATGTATATAAATTTTGATAAAATTGAGTGAACCTTTTATTAATGTCCTTAGGTAAATTTAATAGTTCCCCATTCTCTGATTTAATTTTAATAATTGTGTTTTCCTTTTCTTGCTTCTTCAATTGTCGTGCTAGAAATTTATATGGTTTATCCCCAAATTCAAACTGTACTTGTTTTGTGATCTGAAATAATCTTATTACTCTTGCCGATAATATTCGATTAAGTTTAAATTTCAATAATGTAATCTTATTATGTTTATCTATAGTTGGGTCTTTTGCGTTACCTAATTCTAATAATTTAATTTCCTTTTCTAACGTCCATTGTTCTGTCCTGTTTTTTTTATTTAGACAACTTTGATACGAAATTATAACTCCATGGATGAATGCCTTAAAAGATTCCCATAATAGAGATGGTGAAATACCTGGTGTCTCGTTTGTCTCAAAAAAAAATTTAATTTGCTGTTTTAAATACTCGTAACCTTGTGAGTCATTAGCTATTTGTGTGTTAAATCTCTAAAAGGATTTTATACCTGACATTCCCTCAAGTTTTAAAGTAAAAGTCAACGGGGAGTGATCAGAAATAATACTATTGTGGTATTTAGGATTAATCGTATATGGTATTAATTTTGTATCCACTAAGAAATAATAAATTCTTGAATAAGTTTTATGTACTGATGAGTAAAACGAGTATTCCCTTCCAGTTGGATTAGCTATTCTCCATACATCTGTTATATTAGTGTTTTTTATATATGTGTTTAAGAATTCACTAGACTTGGATTTGACACTACCCTTCCTTAATTGTATTGATTTGTCTAAATATGAATCTATAACACAGTTAAAGTCCCCCCCTAGTATTACATTTTGAAAATTATACTCATCTATTATATCCATAATTTTCTTTAAAAATTGGGGGTTATCAAAATTTGGAGCATAAATATTTATCAGAGTCAGTGGTGTAGAATAAATTTCTCCCGCCACTATCGTGTACCTTCCTTCTTTATCAGATATAGTGTTCTGTAATATAAATGGTATACCTTTCCGAATAATAATAGCCGTTCCTCTAGCTTTAGCAGTAAATGACGAGTGATAAGTTTGGCCTATCCAGTTTGCCCTTAGTCTCATCTGTGTTTGTAGTTTTGTATGCGTTTCTTGCAGAAAAGCTATGTCCACATTTAAAGATTTTAACTGGGCCATAATCTTGCCCCTTTTAATTGGATCATTCGCACCCCTAATATTCCAACTACAGAATGTGAATCCTCCATTCTTTTTTTCCTTATTATCCTGCATTGTAAATAGGTTTTGGTAATTTTGCTTCATGTGGTGTAGTTAAGTACCTCAGGCTTTTGGGTATGTGGGTATCATCCCATACTTCTGATGTCATTTTACCTCTCCTCCGTATATTGAACCTCCATAAGAAAAAGAGAAAAGTGTGTTGAGAAATAGTGAAGAAAGAAAGAAAAATTGTTAGATAATCCACATAAAAGTAAATACAAAAAAAAAAAAGTGAGTTTAAGGTATCAAAAAGGTGATACCCTAAATACAAGAAGCCATCTATGATGGCCAAAAATTGATTGACCTCCGTTGATGGAATTATACATTGAGTTCAGCCCCCTAAATACAATGTCATTTATGACTACATGCCATTTCATCTATATATATATCTTAATATATCTTAATATATCTAAAAAAATAAAAATTAAAAAAAAGATTTCATTAACAAAAATTTATCTGGTCAGGCCGAATAAAACAGAAAAAAAAGTTTCAACAATAGAAAGTTATCATCATCATCTTTACTATTTCAAATATTCTCTTATTTACCCCAATTTTAAACCTTCTATGTTACTTGTTCGGTATAACAGAGTCGTGGAATTGTAAAACATAAAAACACATGCCCTGTACCTGTATCCGAATATATTCATCTGTCCCTTAATTACCAGCCTGTTTCAAGGATTAAATTTCTTATCTTAAATACAACCGTCTTCCAGCCCAAACCTCTGGAACTTTTCTCCAGTATTTCGTGTGGATAGTCCCTGTAGTGATCCAAATCCATAAGCTGCTGCTTCAAAGAGTCAAACTGTTCATTTGATTCATTGCATACAGTATCTATTTTCTTAGACAGATTAACCTCCATTTTAGAGAGTTTATTCTCCAGTTTATTATTCATGCTAGTAAGCATTTTGGAGAATTCCTTAGTGAGATCTGTGGTAAGATCTTTAGTAAGATTAGCTCTTACCGTTTGTTCCCACTGCTTCATCTCTTTCTCCTTTTCTATCCCTTTTGTCTCTCCTTTTGTAGCCATTTCAGATACTGCTTGTTGAGAATCAGCTTCTTCGTCTGAGCTTTCAGTTGTTGTTTGGAGGGCTGCCAAATCTTCCTCCAGCTGGATTCTGATAGTCGATTTCTTGGGTCCCCGTTGATGTTTTCCTTTACTCATCTAAAGGTCCCGTCACTCCCACGACACCAAGCAGCCCCGGTGGGTGTTTTTAAATCGGTCCCGACTTTAAAAACGGCTTTTTACACGATTTTGGCAGGAGCTGAGTTCAATGCTGCACCTTCACCACTTCATAGCGCAACCAGAAGTCCCTAAAACTTACATAATGATCCCTTGTTATTTGATCAAAAGGTACTTTCTCCATATTCCATGTACCTCCACAGCTGAAAATACTTATAAGTATGACCTCAACTTAGAGCACTATCATTAGTGTGTAGCATAATGGAAGGTGTTTAGCCAGAATCTCTCTGGAGGCATTTGAGACACTCCTGATTCATTAAAATTCCAGTAATAACTGTAACTGGCAAATACATGGTCTGGCAAACTTACCATAAATTGTATTATCCATTCCTCTATCAATGCTTACTATAAACTTTGATAATGCCACAATCTAAATTCTACAGCTGAAAATAAGCAAAATTTGTAACATAGGCTTGTTTCCTGCCTATATAACATATAACCATATAACCATAACAGCACGGAAACAGGCCATCTCGGCCCTTCAAGTCCGTGCCGAATATATATATATTTTTTAATAACAAAAAAACAAAAAACAAAAAATACTTCCCCCTAGTCCCATCTACCTGCACTCAGACCATAACCCTCCATTCCTTTCCCGTCCATATACCCATCCAATCTATTTTTAAAGGATAACATCGAACCTGCCTCCACCACTTCCACTGGAAGCTCATTCCACACAGCTACCACTCTCTGAGTAAAGAAGTTCCCCCTAATGTTCCCCCTAAACTTCTGTCCCTTAATTCTCAAGTCATGTCCCCTTGTTTGAATCTTCCCTACTCTCAATGGGAAAAGCTTATCCACGTCCACTCTGTCTAACCCGCTCATAATTTTAAAGACCTCTATCAAGTCCCCTCTTAACCTTCTGCGCTCCAAAGAATAAAGACCTAACTTGTTCAACCTTTCTCTGTAACTTAGTTGCTGAAACCCAGGCAACATTCTAGTAAATCTCCTCTGTACTCTCTCTATTTTGTTGACATCCTTCCTATAATTAGGCGACCAAAATTGTAATCCATACTCCAGAATTGGCCTCACCAATGCCTTGTACAATTTTAACATTACATCCCAACTTCTATATTCAATGCTCTGATTTATAAAGGCCAGCACACCAAAAGCTTTCTTTACCACCCTATCTACATGAGATTCCACCTTCAGGGAACTATGCACAGTTATTCCTAGATCCCTCTGTTCAACTGCATTCCTCAATTCGCTACCATTTACCGTGTACGTCCTATTTTGATTTGTCCTGCCGAGATGTAGCACCTCACATTTGTCAGCATTAAACTCCATCTGCCATCTTTCAGCCCACTCTTCCAAATGGCCTAAATCTCTCTGTAGACTTTGAAAATCTACTTCATTATCCACAACACCACCTATCTTAGTATCATCTGCATACTTACTAATCCAATTTTCCACACCTTCATCCAGATCATTGATGTACATGACAAACAACAGTGGACCAAACACAGGCCCCTGAGGCACCCCACTAGTCACCGGCCTCCAACCTGACAAACAGCCATCCACCATTACTCTCTGGCATCTCCCATTCAGCCACTGTTGAATCCATCTTGCTACTCCACCATTAATACCCAACAATTGAATCTTCTTAACCAACCTTCCATGAGGAACCTTGTCAAAGGCCTTACTGAAGTCCATATAGACAACATCCACTGCTTTACCCTCATCAATTTCCCTAGTAACCTCTTTGGAAAATTCAAGAAGATTAGTCAAGCATGACCTTCCAGGCACAAATCCATGTTGACTGTTCCTAATCAGACCCTGCTTATCCAGATGCTTATATATATTATCTTTAAGTATCCTTTCCATTAATTTGCCCACCACTGACGTCAAACTAACAGGTCTATAATTGCTAGGTTTACTCTTCGAACCCTTTTTAAACAACGGAACAACATGCGCAGTACGCCAATCCTCCGGCACTATTCCCGTTTCTAATGACATTTGAAATATTTCTGTCATAGCCCCTGCTATTTCTACACTAACTTCCCTCAATGTCCTAGGGAATATCCTGTCACGACCTGGAGACTTATCCGTTTTCATATTTTTCAAAAGTGTCCGCACCTCCTCTTCTTTGAATCTCACAGTTTCCATTGCTACTCTGCTCGTTTCACTTACCTCACATAATTCCATATCCTTCTCCTTCGTGAATACCGAAGAAAAGAAATTGTTCAATATCTCCCCCATCTCTTTTGGCTCTGCAGATAGCTGTCCACTCTGACTCTCTAATGGACCGATTTTATTCCTTGTTATCCTTTTGCTATTAATATAGCTGTAGAAACCCTTTGGATTTACTTTCACCTTACTTGCCAAAGCAACCTCATATCTTCTTTTAGCTTTTCGAATTTCTTTCTTAATATTCTTTTTACATTATTTATACTCCTCAAGCACCTCATTTACTCCATACTGCCTATAATTATTGTAGATCTCTCTCTTTTTCCGAACCAAGTGTCCAATTTCCCTTGAAAACCATGGCTCTTTCCATTTTTTACTATTTCCTTTCAACCGAACAGGGAAATAAAGATTCTGTACTCTTAAAATTTCACCCTTAAATGTCCTCCATTTTTCTTCTACATCCATCCCATAAAACAACATGTCCCAATTCACTCCTTTTAAATCCTTTCGCATCTCCTCAAAGTTAGCCTTTCTCCAAACAAAAATCTCAACCCTAGGTCCAGTTCTGACCCTCTCCATAATTATATTGAAACTAATGGTATTGTGATCACTGGACCCGAAGTGCTCCCCGACGCATACCTCCGCCACCTGCCCTGTCTCATTTCCTAACAGGAGGTCCAGCACTGCCCCTTCTCTAGTAGGTACCACTATGTATTGCTGCAAAAAACTATCTTGCACACATTTTACAAACTCCAAACCATCCAGCCCTTTTACAGAATGTGTTTCCCAGTCTATGTGTGGAAAATTGAAATCTCCCACAATCACTACCTTGTGCTTACTACTAATATCTGCTATCTCCTTACATATTTGCTCTTCCAATTCTCGCTCCCCATTTGGCGGTCTATAATACACCCCTATAAGTGTTGCTACACCTTTCCCATTTCTCAGTTCCACCCAAATAGCCTCCCTAGACGAGCCCTCTAATCTGTCCTGCCAAAGCACTGCTGTAATATCTTCCTTGACAAGCAATGCAACACCCCCACCTCTTGCCCCTCCAATTCTATCACCCCTGAAGCAACGAAATCCTGGAATATTTATTTGCCAATCACAGCCCTCCTACAACCATGTTTCACTGATCGCCACAACATCATACTTCCAGGTGTCAATCCAGGCTCTAAGCTCATCCACCTTTCTTACAATGCTCCTAGCATTAAAATATACACATTTAAGAAACCCACCACCACTTATTCTCTGTTTATTATCTTTTTCTTCTTTCTCCCCTACATTTTGGGTCCGAGTGCTTCCCTTCTCTGCCTCCTGCCTCCCACATTTTCCACTAGCTTTCTCTATTTGAGTGCCTAATTGAAGGTTAGTGCTCTCTTTTTTTTTAAATTATTATTTTTTTTTAAATTAGAAGTATATTACATTACAGTAATCTGCAATAACGTAAATTTATACAGTTCTTGTACCACTTCTGTTTTTCAACTTTAATAGAAAAAAAGGATAGAAAGAGCTAGCAAAGACAGTGAGTGAATGAAAAAATGGTCCAGGAACACACATGTGAACCTAAACCACAAGAAGTAGTTAAAGAAGAAAAGAAAAAAAGAGAAAAAAGAAAATAAGATAGGACAATATGAAAGGGATGTACCTACTTCTTATCTTTACTCACCCCTCGCCAGGTCCTAAAACCATTTATTATCATCATTTTGTTGCTCCCTATGTTTGTAATAAGTCGATATATGGAGACAAAATTTTTTGGAATTGGTCTTGTTTACCTGCTAGGAGGAATCCCATATCTTCTAGATGTAACAATTCCGACATATTAGAAGTCCACATTTTTATTGTTGGCGTAGGAGCATTTTTCCAAAATTTCAGTATTATTTTTTTTGCCGTTATTAAGCCATAACTAAGAAAACTCCTTAGAAACGCAGTCAGCTCCAAACTTGCTTCTATTGTTCCAAAAATAATCAGTTCTGCATTCGGTTTCAGTTTTATTTTAAATAATTTAGTGAAAATTTCAAAAATTTCATTCCAAAGTTTTTGAATTTTTATACAAAAAACAAAAGAATGTGCTATAGTTGATTTTTGGACTAGGCATTTATCACAGTTAGCAGAGGTATTTGGGTAAAATTTACTTAATTTAGCTTTTGAATAATATAATCTATGTAAAATTTTAAATTGAATCAGAGTATGTCTTACGTTAATCGAACATTTATGCACATATAATAGATGTTTATCCCAACTCTCTTTCGAGATTTTTATAGCTAGTTCCTGTTCCCATTCTCTTCTGATCCCGTCCGATGATGGAATTTCTATATTTAAAATGTAATTATATAGGTATGATATTAAATTAGCTGATTCCGCTTTTATATTCATTATCCCATCTAATAAGTCAGGAGACATATTTTGATATTCTCGTGTATACTTTTTCAAATAGTCACGTAGTTGAAAATATTTAAAATATTGATTATTATTCAAGTTGTATTTAAGCTGTAATTGGTGAAATGTTAAAAAACTTCCATTATCATACATATCTCCAAACGTTTTAATTCCTACTCTTTCCCAATTCCTCTATCAATGCTTACTATAAACTTTGATAATGCCACAATCTAAATTCTACAGCTGAAAATAAGCAAAATTTGTAACATAGGTTTGTTTCCTGCCTAATTGAAGGTTAGTGCTCTCTAATGAGCTTAATACCACTTCCAATTAAATTCCTAATTAAGGATTAGTGCTCTATATTGACCTTTATACAATGGTTGATGCTCTATAAAGAGCTACGTATAACCTCCACTTAAATGCAGCCTTAATCCTGCAATCCGATCATGAACATGTGTTCTCATTTACTAATGGAACCCAAATAATCAATAACTGTGTTTGGAAACTGTTTTAGATTTATCTCGATGGTTAACAAATCTCCAAAGTGAGCTTTATTCTAACACTCATGGTTCTATTGTAGTCCGAATGTTTCCTTCAATCAGAATATGGCAATAGACCATTACCAAATGGCCCTGAGTACTAGTAAAGCTAATATTAAATCCAACAACTTGTCAAATAGTCTCAAGGCTGAGACTAAACATTAATACAATGCTTTAAATTGCCATCATTGGCTTATCCAGATAAAATAGAAAAATCTATTATACCATACACAGTTACATAGTAAAAATGCTTATTTGTGAAATTGGCTGCATAACATTAACAAATGTTATCCACTGTTTATACTGTATAAAATAGTTAAAATTTTGTCAGATCTAGAATAAATCTACACCCACCATCCTTATTTGGCATTAATTGATGGTAATGGTGAACTGACTTCTTAATCATCTCTTTCCCACAATATTTCATGTTTTGTCTGAATCTACATATTCTCTTATTTTGAGAAAATATATGTCTGGTTTCAAATTACCTTAGTAAAAGAAACCAAATATGGGTAGAACTACATTCTAAACCCCACAATACTGTACAGTATAATATCAATTTGCCATTTTTTAGCTAGAAACGTAATCTTCCCCAACTTGTAAGTGTAAAACATTTAATATGTTTCTTACAGAACCAGCCCTCCTCCTCAGGGTTTGCTTATGGCAATTGTTATCCCCTGATCTTAGTGGAATATTATAACTTCCACATAACTCAGGAGGAGTGCACCTATAACGCACATATGGGAAAGACAGAATTGATTATCCCCAGTCACCACATATTGGTAGGCAAAACTGCCTTAATTTTGTCTGTTAATCACACAGGATCATACCTTTTTAGGCTAGATCTTTCTAAAACAGATTAATAGATCATTTTAATATTAGATGGAGTACAGAGCCCCCAAACTGAGGGTATATATTAGGTTTTATAGCACTTTTATAAAACAATTATTTGAAAGTGCGCACTACTACATGAGTGCTAATTCAACCTTGTTGTAATATAAACACATGCTCTCCATCCAACCTTTGGTCAAAAAAGCCTTAACGCCTGACCAGTAATTTCAATACCCTCTCCCCCGCTGACTTGCTTATCATACTCAATACTGCGGGTTTATTTTTGTAGACAGCTCATACCTGGTTAGAACCTGGAGCTGCTGGGAGAGTAAGTATTTTTTTTTTTTTTTTTAAATTTTTATTTATTAGAAGTACATTACATTACAACCACATACATTAATACTCGTCATTTATATCTTCTTACAATTAATGTACTCCCTTTATTTATTTTTTTACACTAGAGAAAGAAAAGATTGAAAGAGAGAAGAAAGTGAAGGAAAAAGTGCAAGTGTAGAAAAGTGTAGAAAATGTAACAACAAAAAAGGACGAAGACCCTATAAGAGCGAAATTAAAAACAAAAAGAAAAAGAGTTAAGAAATAGGCCCTAAGAAAAGAAAAGAGAAAGAGAAAAAAAGAAAAACAAATGTTTTTTTTTTGAGCATCACGTAAATAGGACATACCAACTCTTCAACTATCATCCCCCCTTACCCGACCTCAATTTTTTATTTTTTTAAAGTACTTTTGCACCCTATGTTTGTAATAATTCTATAAATGCAGACCACGTCAGGTGGAAGTGATCTGGTTTACCTGCTAGGAGGTGTCTTATCTCTTCAAGGTGTAATGTTTCAAACATATTTGAAATCCACATATTTATAGTTGGTATTGGAGCCTTCTTCCAAAATTTTAGAATTAGCTTTTTTCCAGTTATTAACCCATAATCCATTAATTTCTTTTGAAACACATTTAGTTCTGGATCATCTTCCGTTATTCCGAAGATAATCCATTCTGCTTTGGGTATCAGTCTTGTTTTAAATAACTTTGTAAAGATTTCAAAAATTTCATTCCAAAATTTTTGAATTTTTGTACAGAAGACAAATGAGTGCGCTATAGTTGCTTCTTGGGATTGACATTTATCACAAATAGATGATACGTTTGGGAAAATTTTATGAATTTTAGTTTTCGAATAATATAATCTATGTAAAATTTTAAATTGTATTAAAGTGTGTCTTACATTAATCGAGCATTTATGCACTTTTAATAAGTATTCATTCCAACTTTCCTTTGAAATTTTAATAGCTAACTCTTGTTCCCAGTCTCTTCTGATACCCTCCGTAGATGGTATTTGTGCATTTAAGATAATATTGTACAAATATGATATTAAGTTTGCTGATTCCGCTTTTATCTGCATTGCCTCGTCCAGTACATCTGCTGGGTTATTATGATGATCTTTTATATATTTTTTCAAATAGTCGCATATTTGAAAGTATTTAAAATATTGATTATTTCCGAGTTTATATTTTATTTGTAATTGTTGAAATGAAAGTAATTTTCCAGTTTCATACAAGTCACCAAGCATTTTAATTCCTAGTCTATCCCATTGTGTATAAGCTTTATCTATAATAGAAGGACTAAACGAAGGGTTATTGACTATAGGTAATAAAAGTGATAAGTTTCTTAATTTTAAATTTTGTTTTATTTGTTTCCAAATACGGATTGTACTATGAATAATTGGGTTCTTATTATAGTTTATGTTATTCAATTTCATTGGAGAGAGGAGGATCGCTCCAATGTTTCTAGAGGAGCAATCCTCTTTCTCCATTACAATCCAGTCTACTTGCTGGGCGGAGTTATCCATCAGTTGAATCATGTTTTTAATATTTACTGACCAATAATAATACATAAAATTGGGTAGTGCTAGACCCCCCAATACTTTAGATTTATTCAGATGGGTTTTTTGTATTCTATGTGATTTATAGTCCCATATAAAATTAGTGATATCTGAGTCGAGTTTTTTAAAAAACTTCTTAGGTAAGTATATAGGAATTGATTGAAATAGGTATAGAATTTGTGGTAAAAAGATCATTTTTATTGACAATAAGTATTTTATTGACATAGTTTATTTATCTCCCAATGGTTCCCTCATCTTTTTTGGAACCACAACTTTAATATATTGTGCCAACTCTGGTCCTTTGGCTCTGTATTGGGCTCTAGGCCTCATATAATCCGTTACTTGAATCTTTGTATAAACTAAACCTCCTCATGGAGGGGCGAATTTACATCCTGCTTCAGGTATCTCTAGCGCTGGCTCTCCCATAGGCCTACGCATAACAACTCTTCCAGTTGCTCTCCATGCGGGCACTCCTGTAGGCCCATCATAGGCAGCCCTCTTTCAGGTGCTGCTGGCGCTGGCTCACCTCTAGGCCAACGCTAACTTCCAGATATAGTTGGCGCTGGCTCTCCTGTAGACCAACGTACCTTAACCAACCACTTGCTCACACTGGCTCACCTGTAGGCCAGCGCTGAACCGGATTTTTTCTCAAATATTTCTTATGCTGGCTCACCCTTTAGGCCAACATTGAGCCGGACCTTATAAAGCACTCCATGCGCTGGCTCTCCTCTAGGCCAACGCTAAACCTGGACCTCCACCAGGCACCCCTGCACTGGCCCTGTAGGGACAATGTTAAAACAGACCTTCCCCAGGCACTTATACACTGGCCTTCTCTAGCCCAACACAAAGCCCGGACCTTCCCTAGGCACTTCATATGCTGGCTCTATTTAGACCAAACAGTTAACCTGGACATTCCCCAGACATAACATATAACAAACTAGTTACCTGACTCAGGCATTCCCTGCATTGCCTTGTAACTAGGTTTTAAATATAACCAACTAGTTACCTGAAATGGGGATCTCCGGTCTGACTTCTTTAATGGCAATCTCTTATCTATGCGATCTAAATAGCCCTAAACGGCAGCCGTTTAAAAAAAAAAAAAATTTTTAAAGGGCACCCGCTGCTCACAGACCCGCGGTCTGTCTGAGCACTGCAGTACACCTCCACAATTTTCTTCATTATGACTTGTATTTTATTACTACAAGTCTTTTTAAAAAAAAAATGTTTTAAATTTTATTTATTAGAAGTACATTAAATTACAAAAAATTACATTAGTACTCATCACGTATATCCTATTACAATTAATGTACTCCTTCATTTTTTAAAACTAATAAAAAGAAAAGGTTGAAATTAAGAAAAAAGAAAAAGTGAAGGAAAATAGTGAAAGTGTAAAAACGTGTCAACAGGAAAGAACAGAGACCCCGTAGAAAAGAAATTAGAGAGAAAAGATTAAGAGATAGACCCTAAAAAAGAAAAAAAGAGAAAGAAGAGAAAAGAGAAAAACAAGTACTTTATTATGAGCATCACGCAAATGGGATATACCAACTCGCCACCTTTCATCCCCCTTTACCTGACCTCGGTACATTTTTAAAGTACTTTTGCACCTTATGCTTGTAATAGTTCTATAAATGACGACCACGTCAGATGGAAGTGATCTGATTTGCCTGCCAGGAGGAGTCTTATCTCTTCAAGGTGTAATGTTTCAAACATGTTTGAAATCTACATGTTTATAGTTGGTATTGGAGCGTTTTTCCAAAGTTTTAGGATAAGCTTTTTTCCAGTTATTAACCCGTAATCAAATAGGTTCTTTTGAAACACATTTAGTTCAGGGCTATCTTCCATTGTTCCGAAGATAATCCATTCTGCTTTTAAATAATTTTGTAAAGATTTCAAAAATTTCAATCCAAAATTTTTGAATTTTTGTACAAAAAACAAATGAGTGCGCTATAGTAGCTTCTTGAGACTGACATTTATCGCAAATAGATGATACATTGGGGAACATTTTATTAATTTTGGTTTTTGAATAATATAATCTGTGTAAAATTTTGAATTGTATTAAAATGTGTCTTACATTAATCGAGCATTTATGCACATTTAATAAATGTTCATTCCACCTTTCCTTTGAAATTTTAATAGCTAATTCTTGTTCCCAGTCTCTTCTAATACCTTCCGTAGTTGGTATTTCTACATTTAAGATAATATTATACAAATACGATATTGTTTGCTGATTCAGCTTTTATCTGCATTGCTTCGTCCAGTACATCTGGTGGAATGTTATAATCTTTTGTATATTTTTTCAGATAATCACATATTTCAAAATATTTAAAGTATTGATTATTTCCCAGCTTATATTTTATTTGTAATTGTTGGAATGATAGTAATTTTCCAGTTTCATACAAGTCTCCAAGCATTTTAATTCCTAATCTTTCCCATTGTATAAATGATTTGTCTGCAATAGAGGGTTTAAACAAAGGGTTATTAACTATTGGGGATAAAAGCGATAGATTTCTTAATTTTAAATTTTATTTTATTTGTTTCCAAGTTCTAATTGTACTATGTATAATTGGGTTTTTGTTATAATTTATGTTATTCAGTTTCATTGGTGAGAGGAGGATCGCTCCAATATTACAAGAGGAGCAGTCTTCTCTCTCCATTATAATCCAGTCCACCTGCTGGGCAGAGTTGTCCATCAGTTGAATCATATTTTTAATATTTACTGACCAATAATAATACATAAAGTTAGGGAGTGCTAAGCCCCCTAATACTTTAGCTTTGTTCAAATGTGTTCTTTGTATTCTATGGGATTTATAATCCCATATAAAATTAGTAATGTCTGAATCCAATTAAAAAAAAACCTTCTTTGGTAAATATATAGGAATTGATTGAAATAGGTATAGAATTTGTGGTAAAAAGATCATTTTTATTGCATTTATTCGGCCTATTAAAGACATCGGAAGCGTTTTCCAAAATTTAATTAATGTATTTAATTTATTAAGTAGAGGATTATAATTTGCTTTGAACATGCCTTGATATGTTCTGGTAATTTCAATACCCAAGTATTTAAATTTTTCTGTAGCTATTTTAAAAGGGAATTTTAAGAGATGTGTTGAGTCTTTCGGTTTTATTGACATAATTTCACTTTTATTCCAATTTATTCTGTATCCAGAAAAGGATCCAAAATCCTCAATTTTACTTCGGAGTCACGTGAGTGACTACGTGAAGAACCCCGCCAGTGCACCTGCGTGTCATTACGTCAGATGCATTGGCGCAAACGGACGTGAGGAGCAGAGCTCCTCTAGTGGAAATGTAGTTGTAAACTACAAGGTAAGTAAACACTTTTTTCGTAATTTCCATGTCCGTTGGCTGTGGGTCTGTGGGGATTTTTCCACAGGCACCATGGAAAAAACGGGCAAGGGGAGGAGACGAGCGGCACAGCCGGTAGAGAGTCGCGAGATTGCGGTCGGCGACCAGCCGCCTCTGACCCCGGTACAGTCGCCAGCGGAGAGCGTAGCGACTGTGGATTTGGGGCTGAAAAGAATGCAGTCAGCGCCAGTCGGGCGCAAGGCGAAGTTCAAATCCATATGGCCCATGGAGGAGGAGTCCGATGAAATGGAGGTAACTCCAGGGCTGGATTCCGCTTTTGACCGGATATCACAAATGGAAAGCCTCATACACAGGCTTTTGGAAAGAAGCACACTCAGAGAGGAGTGTAGCAAAAGCCAGGCTGCAGAAAGCAGCTCAGCAGCACCTAGCAAAGGGCTGTTGGAATGCACCCTCATTAATGAGGCGCATGCACTGAGTCATGAGAGTTCAGACCCCGGCTCTGACGGTGAGGCTGTTCAAGGCAAAGAACGGCAGCTGCCAGATATTCTACCTCTGGCAGTACGATTCGCTGCCCCGTCAGGGTCAGGAGAGCCATTAGGAGAAGAGTTGGCCTCCCTAATAAATTACTTGGTATCCCATCAGCTGGAACAGCTTGAGGTGGATGACACTGCAAAAAAGCATGAGACTCCAAGTAACTGTGTGTTGTTGAAAGCACCA
The DNA here is from genome assembly GCA_038087875.1 of Malacoraja senta. Lineage (NCBI taxonomy): Eukaryota > Metazoa > Chordata > Chondrichthyes > Rajiformes > Rajidae > Malacoraja > Malacoraja senta. The sequence goes on along the minus strand of CM075977.1, from coordinate 229,311,686 downwards.
GCAGTAAATCAAGTGATCTGGAGTCAGATGAGCATGACTATGAGAGCTCAAGAAGTGAAGTTGCAGAGAATATTAAAGCTGCTGGGTTCTGGAATAACTGCTTTTGCCAGAATAACGGATAGAAGCCAACAGATGATGGAGTTGCATCAGGAGGCACTGGGGTTGCTATGTAGCGCCCACTTCGAGATTAATTGTCTGAGGAAGTGTGCTATCCGGCCTACTATCAATGCTAAATTCGCAGCACTCTGCAAACCAAGTAATATACAATTACCCAACTTACTCTTTGGAGAGGATCTCGGGAGACGTGAAAGGAGTTGGAGGATGAAGCGAAAACAGCCGGATTGATGAAAACATCGATGGTTGGCAAGTCTGTAAAGAGGAGGTATCCTTTCAGACGTCATACTGATCCTGGACCAGGACCAAGTCGCTCATCATTGCAGGGACGTAGTTGGTGACCTGCAGCGGGAGCAAGAACCGGTGTGGGTCCTCCCGGGAGAATCCAGGGACCACAGGTCACTCAAATGACTAAAGAGGTAGGTAGACCTGGTTCTCATGGGAACATACTAACGGGATTACCCCCAAAAGTTGGAGGCAGATTACATCTATAACAATTGGAAGCAGATTACTTCAGATCCTGTAATTCTGAATATTATACAAGGATTTTGAATTGAATTCAATCCAAATTATGATTTGCCTGTCCAGCATGTTCCTAGCAGAATTCTCCACTTTTCACAAAAAGAAGTGACGGAGGTTCAAGCTGAACTTGAAAACCTATATATAAAAGGTGTTATTGAAAAATCAATTTACCAAACTCACCAATTTGTGTCAAATGTATTCCCTCGACCAAAAAAGGATGGAGGATGTAGGATTATTTAGACTTGACAAGTCTTAATCCTTTTGTTCAATTTAGACATTTTAAAATGGAGACGTTTGTAACTGCCAAGCAGCTTATTTCAAAAGCATGTTATATGGAAACTATAGATCTAAAAGATGCATACTATTCAGTGTCTGTTCATTTGGAAGATAGAAAGTATCTTAAATTTACCTGGATGAACCAGTTATGGCAGTTTAAAGTTCTGCCTCATGGGTTAACTTCAGCTTCCAGAATATTCACCAAATTGTTAAAAACCAATTTTTGGATTGCTGAGAAGCCAGGGGCATGTACTAATGGCATACTTGGATGATGTCCTGATTATAGGACGGACAAAAGAGTCAACAGAATCATCTGTTTCAGTTGTGAAATCCACTTTTGAAAGTTGGGGTTTCTAATTCATCCAAAGAAATCAAGGTTAATACCATGCACCTCAATTGATTATTTGGGGTTCACAATTGATTCAGTTCACATGAAAATTACTTTGCCCAGAGAAAAAAGGGTGGAGTTGATTGAAGATTGCAGTAATCTGTTAAACGAGCAAAAACCTTCAATCAAACATGTGGCTAGAGTATTGGGGAAATTAGTAGCAGCATTCTCAGCAGTACAATACGGGCCATTACATTATCAACAGCTGTAGAGAATTAAAGACCAGGCACTGAGAATGCATGCTGGTCATTTTGATAGAACCATGCAACTAACAACAAATGCTGTTTCTGATCTGCAGTGGTGGATTCTACATGTCTCAAGCAGTTTCAGCAAAGTACTGATTGAACAACCTTCCATGATATTACAAACTGATGTCAGTGAACTAGGATGGGGTGCAACGGATTTGGCATCCAGCTGCGGAAGCAGATGGAATCAGGAAGAGTCATTGTTATTGCAGACATGGGGAATTAACTATTTGGAGCTTTTAGGAGGTTTCTATGGACTCCAAGCTTACTGCTCTGACACAACTAATCTGTATGTTCAAGTTCAAATTGATAACACAACAGCAGTTGCCTATATTAATCATATGGGTGGAATCAAGTCGGTGTCATGTGACAAAATGGCTAATCAAATCTGGTCTTGGTGTATTGAAAAGAATATTTGGATTTCAGCTATTCATCTACCAGGTAGATTGAATATTATAGCAGACACCAAGTCAAGAAAATTCCATGATAATAAAGAATGGATGTTAAATCGAGATGTATTCAATGACATAGTAATCAGATTTGGAATGCCAGACATCGACTTATTCGCATCTAGACTAAATCATCAACTATCTAGATATGTGTCATGGGAACCAGATCCAGGAGCAGTAGCGATTGATGCTTTCTCGCTACATTGGGGTGGTATGTTTTATATGCATTTCCACCTTTCTGCCTCATAAGCCGGTGTTTGCTTAAAATCAGGCAAGATACTGCTTCAGGGGTACTAGTGGTATCAGATTGGCCTACACAGCCATGGTTTCCTTTAATATTATAATTAATGACACAGCCTTTGATGAAAGTCCCAAAAAGAAGGGATCTATTGCTGCACCCGGTAACAGGGGAACAACATCCATTATATGATCGTTTGGATTTGTTAATTTGCAGGTTTTAAGAAGGCCTTTTCTGGGGCGAGGACTGTCTGTGCATACTGTGGACATGCTTATGGCAGCCTGGAGGAAGAGCACTCAAAAACAGTACCTTTCTTATATTAAGAAATGGGAAGAGTTCTGTGTACAAAAGAATGTTGAATATTGTACGGCAGATATTTCAAATGTTTTAGAATTTCTGTCAACACTTTACTATGATGAAGGCTTGAGTTATAGTGCTATTAATTCAGCCAGAAGTGCATTGTCCTCATATTTGTTGTGGAGTCAGAAGGAAATCCTATTGGGTCTCATCCACTTGATTCCAGACTAATGAAAGGAATTTTAATTCCAGACCTCCTAAGCCGAGGTACATGACAATCTGGGATGTGAGTGTGGTTCTTAAGCTACTTCGTGAATGGTCACCAAGCGTGTCTTTGCCTTTGGCCAAACTCAGTATGAAAGTGGTCATGCTAATGGCATTAGTGACAGCACAACTAGTCCAGACATTTCAAAAATTACAAATAAACAGGATGGAAGTAGCTGAAGATAATGTTACATTTTACATTTATGACCTACTAAAGCAAAGTAGGCCAGGCGTGACAGGATTTAAAAATGTGCTAGCAGCATATCCAAATGATCCTTGTCTCTGTATTAAGACATATTTGTTACAATACATTGAGGTCACAAAGGTTTTGAGAAATACGGAAACTGGGTTGTTTATCACACACAAGAAACCACACAAGAGAGTCTCGGTACAGACTATTTCAAGATGGCTAAAAGAAGTCTTGACAGCTGCTGGTATTAACACTGATGTTTTTACGTCTCACTCGCTTAGGGCAGCAGCAACGTCGGCGGCCAGGGCGAAGGACGTCCCCGTCGACCATATTCTCGCAGCGCCGGGTGGTCCAATAAGTTGATGTTTCAACAGTTTTACCATCGGCCTATTGTTAATGTGGGATTGTTTGCAGAAACTATTTTAAGTTCTGTATAAATTCCTCTGGTTTAAAGGGGATCTTATTAATTTTCATTATTAAAATAAATGAATTACTGCATTTGTGATACAAATGTTGTTATTAATGCATTATTGATGATTTCTCGTTCCGAGTCAATCAATGCAGTGAGAAGCCGCGATTTGTATCTGCGGCATGAAATCACAAAGCTTTAAAATCTTCACGTAGTCACTCACGTGACTCCGAAGTAAAATAGTAAGATTAAACAAGAACTTACCAGTTTGAAGTTTGATCTTTATTTTATGAGGAGTTACGTTGGTGATTACGTGCCCACCATGGCCCAACCCTCTATCATAAAGGTCAGATGGAAGTTCTTGAATTACTCGTTTTATTATGTTACTATATTACTTCGTTTCTTGTTTTTTGTGATTTCACACCGCTGCTTTGAAGATTGACGCGCAGGTGCACTGGCGGGGTTCTTCACGTAATCACCAACGTAACTCCTCATAAAATAAAGATCAAACTTCAAACTGGTAAGTTCTAGTTTAATCTTGCTATTAAATTTAGTATGTTTGGTATAGTAATTTGAGGTTTTGTGATGTACAATAATATATCATCCGCGTATAAAGATATTTTATTATTTGCATATTTAGTGTTATAGCCATGGATATCTGGATGTGTTCTAATTTTTTCCGCTAAAGGTTCAATTATAAGAGCAAATAACTGCGGTGATAATGAGCATCCTTGTCTGTTACCCCTTGATGGTTGGAATTTCGACGATAATATGTTATTAGTTAATATTCTAGCTGTAGGCTTATTATATAATAATTTAATCCATAGAATAAAATTCTCTCGCAATTGGAATTTTTGTAATACTTTATCAATATAATTCCATTCTACTTGATCAAATGCGTTTTCAGCGTCCAACGAAATAATTGATAATTCTTGTTCTTCGATTTTGTGTGAGTGCATTATATTGAGTAGCCGTCTCATATTATTAGATGAATATCTCTTAGGGATAAACCCCGTTTGATCTGGGTTTATTAATTTACTAATATATTTACTTAATCTTTTAGCTAATGTTTTCGCTAATATTTTTTGATCTGTATTTAACAATGCTATAGCTCTATATGAACCCGGTTCTTCTATATCTTTGTCTTTTTTTAGTATTAATGTGATCGTTGATTCAGCTAATGTATCAGGTAATATTTGTTCTTTAAAGGCATATTGATACATTTTTTGTAACCGTGATATAATTTTGTCATGAAAACTTTTATAAAATTCATTAGTAAATCCGTCAGAGTTTTTCCATTCTTTAATGAATTTATTGTGTCTTCTAATTCCTTGATTGAAATTTGTGCACCCAATTCCTCTTGTTCCTTCAACTCTAACTTTGGAAGATCACAGTTATCCAAGAACTCTGTAATTTTATTGGTGTCCATTGTCGTTTTGGATGTGTACAAATTCTCATAAAATTGCGCAAATCTTTTATTAATATCATTTGGTAAAGTTAGTGATTCCCCTCTATCTGATTTAATCTTTTGAATCGTGTGTTCTTTTTCTCGTTTTTTTAGCTGACGAGCCAAAAGTTTGTGTGGTTTATCCCCAAATTCAAAGTGTTCCTGTCTTGTAATTTGGAAAAGTCTTATAAGTTTGGCTGATAATAATTTATTTAATTTAAATTTCAGAATTATTATTTTATTATGTTTATCCATAGATGGATCTTTAGCATTATCTATATCCAGTTGTCTAATTTGTTCTTCTAACTGTCTTTGTTCATTCTTATTCTTTTTATTTTGAAAAACTTGGTATGAGATTATAACACCTCTAATAAATGCTTTAAAAGATTCCCATAGTAAAGTAGGCGATATATCTGGAGTGTCATTTATTTCAAAAAAGACGTCCATTTGTTTTTTTAGATATATACTCCCTTGCGGGTCTTTTAGGATTTGAGAATTGAACCTCCAAAACGATTTGTTCTTAGACATTCCTTCCAGTTTTAAAAAGAAAGTTAGTGGTGAATGGTCTGAAATCGAGTTGGTATGGTATATTGGGTTCACAGTGTGAGGGATTAATTTTGTATCCACCAGGAAATAATCTATACGTGAGTATGTCTTATGTACCATTGAATAAAATGAGTATTCCCTGCCAGTCGGATTAGCAATTCTCCAAACATCTGTTATATTGGTATTATTTATGTAAGTATTTAAGAGTTCACTAGTTTTAGATTTCGTATTACCTCTCTGTTTTTGGCTAGATTTATCTAAATACGGATCTAAAACACAGTTAAAGTCTCCTCCTATTATAACATTTTGGTAATTAGATTCTGCGATTATGTTCAGAATTTTATTGAAAAAATGAGGATTATTAAAGTTAGGCGCGTATATATTTACCAAGGTAATTGGGGCATCGTGAATTTCTCCGGTAACTATCAAATATCTCCCTTCTTTATCTGTTATGGTATTCTTTGCTTCATATGCCTTTTCGAATAATGATTGACGTACCTCTAGATTTCGAAGTATATGAAGAATGATATATTTGACCTATCCAATTCGCCCTCAATCTAGCCTGATCCTGGGATTTTAGATGGGTTTCTTGTAAAAAAAATGATGTCAGTATTATACAATTTCAGCTGAGCTAATATCTTACCCCTTTTAATAGGTTCATTAATACCTCTTATATTCCAACTGCAAAATGTGACTCCTCCTAGGTTCTTTTGTTTAACGTCTTGCATTTTGAATAGTTATAATACCTTTAAATCTTACGGTGCATCCATACCTCAGATCTTTGGGTATTGGGGGAACCTTTGCGTTACTAAGTTTTGTTGGCATATCCCTTTTACGCTTATCGCTAAACAAAAAACACGAACAAGTGACTTGATGTGATAATTTTAAAAAATTTTAAAATTTGAAAATACAGTGTCTAAAATGGTCGACACTGTAACAAGTGGCCCACCTGTAGGTGGGAGAAAACTTTGTATCGACTTCCATTGTCAATGTTAAACAATTAGCTCCGCACCATTGATTACTCATAACATAATGGGACGGGACCTCGCAATCAGATATATAATACAGATTTACCCTATATATTTCGTTATAACATATCATATATATATATATATAACAATTTTATCTACTAATTGTTAAACGAATGATTTTACCTTCAATAATAATCAACTGTTGATTGAAGGGGTTAACGTGAAACGTGCTCCTGGATCTAAGCCAGGTGCTCGTTTCTCCTCCCCTCCCCCCAGTTATAGATAAGGCTTAGATTTAATGAGAATTTGTGTTAGTTCATACATTGGTTTTTTTCTTGTTAGCGTCCGTTACTATTTCTATATTAATATTGTTAAATTGTTAAATTGTTAAATTATTAATAGGATTAGTTCTTTACAATTTAAATTAGTATTTTAATCTCTTAAACAATTAATGCTTCTGGTATAATCCACTCTCTTCGGCTCGGCGATCCTCTGTTATCCGCTATTTGCTTCGTTTGGAACACAGAATGTCCTTGAGTTAAAATTCCACAGATAAAAAGTCTAGACATCCCCAGCTTGAAGCATTCTTCAAATAAGTTTTTTTTTAAAACACTACAAGAACTGTTTCTTCGCTTCAGATCCGCCATTAACTGTGGAATTATAATTAAAAAGTTTGTCCATACCATCCATATATTCCCGCTACTTTTCCACCATGCTCCGGGCATATTTGTACGCATACTCCGGGTTTACAAATGATCTCTCATGTCCCTTATAAGTAATGCGCATCTTAGCGGGGTAAAAGACACCGTATCTAACATCTGGAATCCCCTTAAGAATTTCTTTCGCCTTTGTGAACTGATTTCTCTTTTGCACAATTTCATACGGATAGTCCCTGAATATTTTGATAGAGTCGTTATCAAGCCTCAGTTGCATTCCATATTTGATTTTACTCATCACCTCTTCAAGTTCTGAAATGTCCCGAAATTTCACAATAATCTGTCGTGGGTGGTCTGGTCTTGCTTGTGATCTTGGTTTAAATCTCGGTACTCGATGTGCCACTTCAATTTTCGGTTCCTTGGTGAGATTAAGCAGTTGTTTGAATAAGCCCATAGCAAACTCACGAATGTCCCTTCCTTCAGCTCCCTCTGAGACTCCAAGAATTCTTAAATTCTGGTGTCTTGAACGAGCTTCCAGGTCCAGGCATTTGTCTGAAACTTTCCCCAGATGAGTCGCTATCTGTCCTGTAGTTTGCTCATGTTCTTGCCTCATTCTCTCCATGTCTTCAGCCATTCGAGCCATATTTTCCTCCATTTCCATGATTGTAGCCATACTTGCAGCCACTGTTTCAAGCACAGCCGTGAACCTGTCCGTGGTAGCTTCTTCCACCTTATCAATTCTCCCCGATAATTCTCCTTTCACATCATCAATTTGTTTGTTTATAGTGCCAATTGAATCAATAACTTTCTGATTACCAGCATTCGTATTCTCCATCATCTTTTCAATTTTTTCCATCATTTTTCCCATCATAATTTTATTTTCATCCAGAATTTCATCTTTCATATCTCTCACCGATTTCTTCAAATCCTCAAATTCTTTATCCTTAGCCAGATCTGTCTTGGATCTTGTAGACATTTCTGCAGCCACTTCAGGGACCCCTTCAGAGGTAACTTCTTCAGGATTCTTCATGCTTTTCAGCAGCTATCTTGTAACTGTTCTCTGAGGACTCTGAGCTGGAGACAGTTTTTTCATTTAAAAGTCCTTAAACCACCGTTTAAATCATCGCGCTTACTGAAGATGTCATCAGCGCGGCGACCAGAAGCTCCGGTAAGGTTTTTAAATCGGTCCCGACCTGTAGACCCGTTTTAACGCGAAAAATCGCGAATTTTTCAGGAGCGGAGCTAGGTGTGCGTCTGTTAGTGTAACATGGCGCCACCGGAATTGACTACAAGTCTTTTAAATCGCCTGAAAACCGTAAGTAAAAACTTACTTTCAGGTTTTTTACTTACCGATTTGGAGGAGCTCTTCTCGCTCCAAACATCGGCACGTCGCTATGCGTCTGACGATATGACACGTGTGCGGCTGGACGGGCTCTTCTTCACGTAGTCACTCACGTGACTCCGAAGTAAAATTATAATCGAGCTGTGCACAGTGTACAAATACAGGATAAAGGGAATAACATTTAGTAGGAAGATTAAATGAGAACATACCAGTTTGAAGTTTGATCTATATTTTATGAGGAGTTATGATGAGGGATTACGTGAAGAAGCCCACCAGCCCGCATGTGCGTCAACCTTCAAAGCAACGGTGTGAAATCACAGAAACAGTTGTTGAACTGATTGTAGGATGATTCGAGAAACTAGAACTACCACATGACCTTTATGAGAAGAGGGTTGGGAGTGGAGGGCACGTAATCCCTCATCATAACTCCTCATAAAATAAAGATCAAACTTCAAACTGGTAATTTCCAGTTTAATCTTCCTATTTTACTTCGGAGTCACGTGAGTGACTACGTGAAGATTTCAAAGCTTTGTGATTTCATGCCGTGAACATGAGTCCATGCAACACACTGCATTAGTTGACCAGAAATGATTGAAAAGATAATGCATTCAGACATGACATAGATTTAAAACATGCTGATGCTAATAATAAGCAAATAATAAGCAAATTATTGAATAGAACTTAAAATTTAGTTGGCAAACGAACCCGGCCAGGCAATCGGTTTAATATAAAAGGTTTTGAAAGTCCACTCATTCGACCATCCTGCTGTCGCTAGGATGCGGTCCAGCGGAACCTCCATGAACCTTGCTGCTGATGTTATCGCAGCCCTGGTGGAGTGAGATTTAATAACATCAGTGTTCACTCCTGCACAAGCCAATACATATCTAAAGCATCTGGAGATGGTCTGCACTGAAATACTCTTGTGTGGTTTTTTGTGGCTAACGAACATTTCCAGCTCAGTGCCTCTAAGGTTCTTTGTAGCCTTAAAATATTGATGAATATGTGACAACACACAATCTATGGTCCATAGGATATGCCAGAAATTCCAGCTTTAGACCCAACGCCCCCGATCTGCTTAGTTTAATAACTCATTTACATAGAACATTATTTTGTTGGTAGATATAACCATTCTGTTCAGCCGTAGCTTATGCAACGACTGGACGCGTTGCGCTGAACCAGCGCCATGAGCATAACTACCTTGTATGAGAGCCGGGCCAAAGATAAGGACGTAGCTGGAGCCCACCGGCGAAGTAGTGTTAACACAATCTTAATATCCCATACTTCCGTGTACCTGGGCCTGGGAGAATTTGTGTTAAAGATATCCTTCATAAATCTGGATATCAGAGGGTGAGACCTGACAGAGCGGGTCCCGATCCCTGCAGCAAATATGATGAGAAGGCACTTTTGGCACAGTTAATGGCACTATAACTTAATTTTTTGTCAAAGACCCATTTGAAAATGAACTCCAAGATGTCACTTATCCGTGCCGTATTATATGTTATATTAGCATTTAAACAAAACACTTCCCATCTCCTGATGAGGAAATGTACTGCTTTTTGGTGCTATCCCTCCAAGCGACAGTGAGCACGTCCATGGTTCGGTCTGACAACCTGAGCCCCAGGAACGGTCTTCTTAGAGACTGCAAGTCAATAAATTGATTCTATCATGCAGAGGATGGCTTACCGAGTCATGGGATGAACCAGCAAATGTTTGTGTTTAGAGATAACCATATAAGGTTCTATAATCATTCCCAACATCAGCGGGAACCATGGCTGCATAGGCCAGTCAGGCACTACGAAAATGCCTGAAGCGGAATCTTGCTGGATTTTTTGCAAGACCCGACTGATGAGGCAAAATGGAGGAAAGGCATAAAAGAACATTCCTCCCCAGTGTAGCGAGAATGCATCTATCGCCACTGCCCCTGGGTCTGGCTGCCATGCCACATAGTTTTGCAACTGGTGATTGAGCCTAGATGCAAACAAATCGATATTCGGTGTTCCATATCGAGCAACGATGTCATTAAATACTTTGTGATCCAACATCCATTCTGTGTTGTCATTAAATTTACGTGATGATACACCAGCGCCAAATGAGGTTAGGTAAACTATCACAGGATACTGACTTGATTCCACCCATGTGATTAATATATGCCACCACCGTAGAGTTGTCAACTTGTAGTTGAGCATGCAGATTATGCATATTCGCACAATAAGCCTTTAACCCATAGAATGCCCCCAGTATCTCTAGGTAGTTGATACCATATAACTGAAGAATTGGTAACTCATGCACATCCCATCCGCCTCTGTAACTAGAGATGATATTAGTAATTTCCCATCTTTGAGCACTACCATCAGTTTATAATATAACTGAAGGTTTACTGACCAAAATGTTAGTGGAGCAATGCTGAATACTGTTCGTCCACCATTGTAACTCTGATAGCTTCAGCTGGTATAGCATAGGTCTGTTAACAATGACCTAAATGGTACTTGAGAGCTTGCTCCTTTGCATGTTGTAAGTTCTGATAATGCAAAGGTCCAAATTGCGCAGCTGGAAAAAAAGCCACTATATTGCCAATTACACTAGCCACCCGACGAATAGATGGCTACTTGATAACAACAAGGTTGTTACAGGCTTCTATTAATTCTAATCTCTTGCCTCAGGGCGGAGTCACAGACATATTAATAGAGTTCAAGGTAAATCCCAAATAATCAATAACTCTAGTTGGTAACAACTTAAATTTAACTGGAAGGTTGAGAAACCCCAATTTCTCAAATGTTAGTTTTGCGGCTGAAACAGCTAATTTAGCCAAATACAGTGTTTTAGAATATCATCCAGTTAGGCCATAACAATGTGTTTTTGAGCTCTGAGCAGCCCAAGCACCGGCTTTAGTAATTTGATAAATAACCTGGGAGCTGAAGTTAGCCCATTTTGCAATGCTTTAAACTGCTATCGTTGCCCCATCCAGCTAAATTTGAAATATCTCCGGTGATCCCTGTGAATGGGAACTGAATAGTATGCATCTTTGAGATTGATGCATGCCATATAGCATCCTTTGGGAATCAGTTGTTAGACAGTAACAAAGTTTTCCATTTTAAAATGTCTATACTGCACATGTGAGTTAAGTGTGAGATAGATCAAGGATGATCCGACATCCTCCATCTTTCTTTTTTGGAGGGGCAGCGTGTCGTCGCCGAAATGGTGAAGCTTTGCTCGTCGTGGGTGCTTTAATTAACCCGACAGCTTTTGCTTCCTCATCCAGATCTTTTACTTGTTTGGATATCTGCTTGTATATCAAAACCTTTTTGTTTGGAATGAATAAATGCCCAACTTGGTGTATATTGTAAACTTGTAACTGGTCCACACACCCCATGTTTTGGAAAGAACCAGACCCACCTACCTCCATGGTTACCGGTGGTTTTATGGTATGCCCAAAGGCCCCTGATGCGGGTTCTATTTCCGTCCTCGAGATTTGGAGGGTAGGACTGCTGGGGTGCGTGGATTGCGCATTTTCCCTGAGGGCCGGCTTGGGCCTTGGCCTAAAAGACCTCTGTCCAGAGAATCAGCTTTCGAGCTGCCACCAGCTTACTGAACCGCTTACTGCCGATGGAGGCGTAGGGGTGTTGTCGCCGAAATGGTGAAGCTTTGCTCGTCGTTGGTACCTTGATTAGTCCGACAGCTTTTGCCTCCTCATCCAGGTCTTTTACCTGTTTGGGTAGGTCTTCCCCGAAGAGAAGATTCGGCGGCTGGACATTGCTGGCCTTACATAAGCCTGCAAATTTGGGATTTAAGGCAGGTCTGATGGCGTTCTTCTGAAAGCAGTTCATTTCAAAGTGTGCATTGCACATCAACGCTAGGGCATCCTGCTGGACGTCCGATAAGGGCCTGCCATCCACAGATCTGGCAAATGCCGTGATGCCCCCTCCAATGTCTCCCCAGATAGTGCTGTTCACTGCCGGCACTTTCAGGAATGCACAATTTACAGGTGTATGGTATTTTGCAGCTGTCACCTGTTCCTGTAATGATGTGACGTGAGGTAGTTGATGCTGGAAGCGAACTCTTCTTGCAGCGGCTCCTTTGTTTGCAAGGGTATCGCAAACCTTGATGCCATGACAGACAATTCTTGAACCTCACGCATGCATTCCAGTATGTTCCACGGACATACTTAGAAATTCAGAGTCAGTCATACACTGACCCCTGGCACTCCCCTCCACAGAGAGGGAGATTTTTTTTTAATTTAAAAAAATATATATTTTATTTATTAGAAGCACATTACGTTACAACCACATCCATTAGTACTCGTCACATATATTTTATTACAATTAATGTACTCCATTTTTTTTTTTTTTTTTACATTTATAAAGGGAGTGGATAAGATTAAGAGAAAGAGGAAAGTGAAGGAAAAGGTGAAAGTGTAAAAAACAAAACAAAAAACGTGACAACAAGAAAGAACAAAGACCCTATAAGAAAAAGAGTTAAGAAGTAGACCCTAGAAAAGAAGAAGAAAAAGAGAAAGGAAAAAGAGAAGAACAAATACCTTTTTTATCAGCATCCCGCAAATGGGACATACCAAATCTCCAATTTTCATCCCCCCCCTACCCGACCTCAGTTTTTTTAAAGTACCTTTGCACCCTATATTTGTAATAATTTTAAAAATGCCGACCACGTCAGATGGAAGTGGTCTGGTTTACCTGCCAGGAGGAGTCTTATCTCTTCTAGGTGTAATGTTTCAAACATATTTGAAATCCACATGTTTATAGTTGGTATTGGAGCATTTTTCCAAAATTTTAGGATTAACTTTTTTCAAGTTATTAACCCATAGTCTATTAGTTTCTTTTGAAACACATTTAGTTCTGGACTATCTTCCGTTATTCCGAAGATAATCCATTCTGCTTTGGGTATCAGTTTTATTTTAAATAATTTTGTAAAGATTTCAAAAATGTCAATCCAAAATTTTTGAATTTTTGTACAAAAGACAAATGAATGCGCTATAGTAGCTTCTTGAGATTGACATTTATCACAGTTTGATGATATATTTGGGAAAATTTTATGGATTTTAGTTTTAGAATAGTATAATCTATGTAAAATTTTGAATTGTATTAAAGTATGTCTTACATTTATCGAACATTTATGCACTTTTAATAAGTATTCATTCAACTTTTCCTTTGAGATTTTAATAGCTAAATCTTGTTCCGATTCTCTTCTAATACCTTCCGTAGATGGTATTTCTACATTTAAAATAATATTATACAAATATGATATTGAATTTGCTGAATCAGCTTTTATCTGCATTGCATCATCCAAAACATCTACTGGGCTATTATAATGATCTTTTATATATTTTTTCAAATAGTCACATATTTGAAAATATTTAAAATATTGATTATTTCCAAGTTTATATTGTATTTGTAATTGCTGAAATGATAGTAATTTTCCAGTTTCATACAGGTCACCGAACGTTTTAATTCCTAGTCTATCCCATTGTATGAAGGCTTTATCTGTAGTAGAGGGATTAAACGAAGGGTTATTAACTATGGGAGATAAAAGTGAAAAAAATCTTAATTTTAAATTTTGTTTTATTTGTTTCCAAATTCTGATTGTACTATGTATGATTGGGTTCTTATTATAGTTTATGTTATTCAGTTTCGTTGGTGAGAGGAGGATCGCTCCAATGTTTCTAGAGGAGCAGTCCTCTCTCTCCATTACAATCCAATCCACTTGCTGAGCAGAATTATCCATCAGTTGAATCATATTTTTAATATTTACTGACCAATTTACATGAAATTAGGGAGTGCTAAGCCCCCTAGTACTTTGGGTTTGTTCAGGTGTGTTCTTTGTATTCTGTGTGATTTATAGTCCCATATAAAATTAGTAATGTCTGAGTCCAGTTTTTTTTTAAACTTCTTTGGTAAGTATATAGGAATCGATTGAAATAGGTATAAAATTTGTGGAAGAAAGATCATTTTTATTGCATTTATTCGGCCTATTAAAGACATCGGGAGCGTTTTCCAAAATTTAATTAATGTATTTAATTTATTAAGTAAAGGCTCAAAATTTGCTTTAAACATACCTTGATATGTTCTGGTAATTTCGATTCCCAGGTATTTAAATTTTTCTGTAGCTATTATAAAAGGGAATTTTAAAAGATGTGTTGAGTCTTTCGGTTTTATTGACATAATTTCACTTTTATTCCAGTTTATTCTGTATCCAGAAAAAGATCCAAAGTCTTCAATTAAGTTTAATATATTTGGTACAGTGATTTGAGGTTTTGTAATGTACAGTAATATATCATCCGCGTATAAAGATATTTTATTATTTGAGTATTTAGTATTATACCCATGGATATCGGGATGTATTCTAATTTTTTCTGCTAGGTTCAATTATAAGAGCAAACAACTGTGGTGATAATGAGCACCCTTGTCTATTTCCCCTTGATAGTTGAAATTTCGAAGATAATATATTATTAGTTAATATTCTAGCTGTAGGTTTATTATATAGTAATTTAATCTATAAAATAAAATTCTTTCCCAATTGGAATTTTTCTAATACTTTATCCATATAATTCCATTCTACTTGATCAAATGCTTTTTCAGCGTCCAGCGAAATAATTGATCATTCTTGTTCTTCAAATTTATGTGAATGCATTATATTGAGTAAACGTCTCATATTATTAGCTGAGTATCTCTTCGGGATTACCCCCGTCTGATCTGGATTTATTAGTTTGCTAATATATTTACTTAATCTTCTAGCTAATGTTTTTGCTAATATTTTTTGATCTGTGTTTAACAGTGCAATAGCTCTATATGAACACGGTTCTTCTATATCTTTGTTTTTTTTAAGTATTAATGTAATCGTTGATTCAGCTAATGTATCAGGTAGTATTTGTTTTTTAAAAGCATGTTGGTACATTTTTTGTAATCTAGGTATAATTTTATCATAGAAATCTTTATAAAATTCATTAGTAAATCCATCAGGACCTGGAGTTTTTCCATTCTTTAGTGATTTTATTGTATCTTCTAATTCCTTAATTGAAATTTGTACTCCCAGTTCCTCTTGTTCCTTCACCTCTAACTTTGGAAGATTACAGTTATCCAGAAACTCAGTAATTTTATAGGAATCAGTTGTCGTTTTAGATGTATACAGATTCTCATAAAATTGTGCAAATCTTTTATTAATATCCTTCAGTGTAGTTAGTAACTCCCCTCTATCTGATTTAATCTTTGGGATCGTATGTTCTTTTTCACGTTTTTTTAGCTGGCGGGCCAGAAGTTTATGCGGTTTATCCCCAAATTCAAAGTACTCTTGTTTTGTAATTTGAAAAAGTTTTATCAGTTTAGCTGATAATAGTTTATTTAATTTAAATTTCAGAATTATTATTTTATTATGTTTTTCTATTGATGGATCTTTAGCATTATCTATATCCATTTGTCTAATAAGTTCCTCTAGTTGTTTTTGTTCATTCTTATTATTTTTTATTTTGAAAAGCTTGGTATGAAATTATAATACCTCTAATATATGCTTTAAAAGATTCCCATAATACAGTAGGCGATATGTCTGGAGTGTCATTTATTTCAAAAAAGGCATCCATTTGTTCTTTTAAATATATACTCGCTTGTGGATCTTTTAAGATATGAGAGTTAAATCTCCAGAACGATTTATTCTTAGACATCCCTTCCAGTTAAAAAAAAAAGTTAGTGGTGAATGATCTGAAATAGAGTTTGTATGATATGTTGGGTTAAAAATATGAGGGATTAATTTGGTGTCCGCCAGGAAATAATCTATACGTGAGTATGTTTTGAGTACCATTGAATAAAACGAGTATTCCCTGCCAGTTGGATTAGCAATTCTCCAAACATCGCTATATTAGTGTTGTTTATGTAAGTATTTAAAAATTCACCAGATTTAGATTTCGTATTCCCTCTCAGTTTTTTGCTTGATTTATCTAAATACGGATCTAAAACACAGTTAAAGTCTCCTCATTATAACATTTTGATAGTTAGACTCTGCGATTCTATTCATAATTTTATTTTAAAAATGAGGGTTGTCAAAGTTAGGCGCGTATATATTTACCAAAGTGATTGGAGTATCATGAATTTCTCCATTAACTATTAAGTATCTCCCTTCAATGTCTGTTATAGTATTCTTTGCTTTGAATGGTATACCTTTTCTTATAATAATTGACGTACCTCTAGATTTTGAGGTAAATGAAGAATGGTATGTTTGACCTATCCATTTCGCCCTCAACCTAGGTTGATCATGGGATTTTAGATGAGTTTCTTGTAAAAAGATAATGTCAGAATTGTACAATTTCAGCTGATCTAGTATCTTAGCCCTTTTAATAGGTTCATTAATACCTCTTATATTCCAACTGCAGAATGAGACTCCTCCTAGGCTCTTTTGCTTAGCATCTTGCATTTTGAGTAATTATAGTACCTTTAAATTTTGAGGTGCATCCATATCCCAGGTCTTTGGGTATTGGGGGGAGTTTTAAATTTCTAAATTTTGTTGGTATATCCCTTTTACGCTTATCCCTAAACACAAAAAACAAACATGTGAATTTAAGTGATAATAAAAAAATTAATTAAAAAAAAGTGAAAATACAGTGTCTAAAATAGTCGACACTGTAACTAGTGGCCCACCTGTAGGTGGGAGAAAACCTTGTTTCGACTTCCGTTGCTGATGTTAAGCAACTAGCGCCGCTCTCTTAATTAATCATAACATATTAAAACTGGGACACACATTAAGATATATAATACAATTTTACCCTCTATGTTTCATTAGAACATGTCATGTATAAATCACAGTTTTAGCTAATAATTTTTAAACAGATAGTATTAACTTCAATAATGGTCAACTGTTGGTTGAAGGGGTTAACGAGACGTGTCCCTGGCCTAAGCCAGGTGCTCGTTTCTCTTCCCCTACTCCCAGTTATAGATAAGGTTTAAATTTCGTAGCAATTCATATTAGTATTGTTAATTCTATATTGTATGTTATTATTTTTTATTTTTATTAGCGTCCATAGCTATTCTAATCTAACATAGATAACTTATTAAGTTATTAATAGGATAAGTTCCTACAACTGGATTTAATATTGTAGTCCATTAAACAAATAGTGCTTCTGGTGTATTTACTTTATTTCAACTGTTTTCTCATTTTAAACTGAGAGTGTCCTTGGTTCAGAATTCCATTGATAACAGTCTAGCCACCAAACCAAAACATTGCATAGAGTGAACTAATCTGCCAAACCTCCATTAGCCGTGGAGTTCTAGTGTTTTAAAGTTAAACTTTCTGTTTTTCAATGATACTTTGGGCATATTTGAACGCATCTTCCGGTTTTACAAATGACTTTTCAGAACCCCCAAAGGAAATACGCATTTTAGCTGGATAATAAATCCCGTATCTGACACGTTGTTTCCCTCTTCAAAGCTCCTTAACCTTCCCGAATTGATTCCTCTTTTGCACAATTTCATATGGGTAGTCCCTGAATATCTTAATAATATCATTTTCCATCCGTAATTGCTCTCCGTATTTGATATGGCTCATGACTTGTTCCAGTTCTAAAATATCCCGAAATTTCACTATGATATGTCGTGGATGGGCTTTTCCAGCTTCAGATCTCTGTTTAAATCTTGGGACACGATGGGCCACTTCAATTTTCGGTTCTTTGGGAAGATTAAGCAGTTGTTTAAGCAGACCCATGGCGAACTCCCGAACGTCCTTCCCTTCCACTCCCTCTGAGACTCCAAGAATTCTCAAATTCTGGCGCCTAGAGCGAGCTTCCAGGTCCAGGCATTTGTCCGAGACTTTCCACAGTTCAGTCTTCATCTGTAGTGAAGTTTGCTCGTTTTCCAGCTTCATTTGCTCATGTTCTTGCCTCATTTTTGCCATATCTTCCATCACTCAAGCCATATTTTTCTCCAGTTCGGTAATTGTGCGCATACTTGCAGCTACTGTTTCAAGCACAGCCGTGAACCTGTCGGTAGAAGTTTCATCCATCTTATCCATTCTCCCCGATAGTTCATCTTTCACATCATCAATTCGTTTGTTTATAGTGTCGAGTGAATCAATCACCATCTGGTTACCAGCATTCATAGCCTTCTGGTTATCAGCATTCAAATCCATCAGCATCTTTCCAATTTTTTCCAAAATTTCATCTTTCATATTTTTCACAGATTTTTTCAAATCATCAAACTCTTTGTCCTTACCAGGCTCCGTCTTAGATCTTGTATCCATTTCTGCAGTCACTTCAGAAGCTTCAGAGGTCACTTTTCCTTCAGGCTTCTTCAGGTCTCTCAGCAGCTTTTTCACTGATCTCGGAGGGCTCTTGGCTGGAGACAGTTTACTCATTTAAAAGTCTCTTTAAACCACCGTTTAAAATATCGCGCTTACTGATGACGTCATCAGCGCGGCGACCAGAAGCTCCGGTAAGGTTTTTAAATCCACTCCCGTTTTATGGACCCGTTTTACACGAAAAATCGTGCATTTTCTCGGGAGCGGAGCTAGGTGAATGTTTGTTAGTCCAACATGGCGCCACCGGAAGTCGAGGGAGATTTTTAAGCAGCCCTGAAACAGGCGCTGCCGCAGGCCCCCGAGGAGACCTGCGCTGATATGGCACCATTTCACGGAGCATATCTTGATGGAGCAACCTCGGTGGGATGAACGCCCGAGGACGCTATCCATGCTCCATCTGGGATAAACGCCCGAGGATGCTACCCATGTTTGTCAGAGGGGAACCCTCCTGGCCTGACTCGTCCGGGTCCACAGGCCTCTCAGACTACCGTTTGGCTGTACACCCTTTCGGGGTTGCCAAAGTCTGAAGTCGCCGACCGCACTGTCAGCGACTTGGGTAGCGAACCCGACGGCCGCCGGCTACCCGCACTCCCGCGGTCCTCCGTAGCCGGTTTCCCCGCTGCCCGTCTGGATTTCGCCCCGGATTTCCATATCCAGCAGGAAACTCTGTAAAAGAGATTCCTGCAACCAAAAATATAACCTGAAAATAAGTTTAAAACTTACCTGCTTTCACGTGACTACGAAGTAAAATGCAAGATAAAGACCGGTAAAATCCGACTAAGGATAGTCTGGGGTTGTCTGATGAGGTAGATGGTAGGTCAGGGCAGCTCTCCAGTTGGTGATTGGTCAATTGCCTGATAACAGCTGGGAAGAAACTGTCCCTGAATCTAGAAGTATGCATTTTCACACTTCTGTACCCTTTCCCTGATGGGAGAAGAGGGAATATCTGGAGTGAGACTCGTCCTTAATTATGCTGGTGGCTTTGCCAAGGCAGCATGAAATTTAGATAGGGCCAATGGAATAGATGGTGGATTGTGTGATGGTCTAGTCTGCGATCACTAATTAAGAACTTATTAAGTGGAGCACTAATTGCACGCAGATATAAACATTGATAGATGAACAGATTAAGATATTGCTCCAGTGAAGTAAACTGCGTGGATCCAGGAGCAACCAACCAGCCTACTGTATGCAAAGTAAATGGGGCTGGGATTACAGCTAATTTCATGCTCTTTCTCCACTTAATTATGTGGACTAATATAGGATCAACTTACAAATATTTTGGTTTTAGTGCTGATAGTTACTGAAAGACTGCAAATTACTGAGAGGGCAGTAATATTCAATGTACAGTCTGCTTTGATGCAAGATTTGACAATGGAAATCAAATAAACATATTAAAGATGGAGATAAACTCATGAGAAGGGATGGCCCATGAATACAGGTTGTGAAATGTTGTGCAACAACCTGTTCTAATTGTGTTGTGAAATCAAAAACAGTTTGAGTGCTAACTCAAGGGGTCACCACCACAATGTGTACTCTATCATTGGTGAACGAGGGCAGGGACATTATATTGAGTAGAATTCTCACATTTTTAAAAACATTCAGTAATACTTAAAGGGAATTGTGATGACAAGAAAACATTTTATCAGGATGGATCACAGCTTGGTTTGGAAAGAGCTCCATCCAAGACCGCAGTAAATGCAGCCAATTGTGGACAGAGCCCAGCTCAGACCATCACACAATCCATCCTTCCTTCTATTGACTCCATTTATACCTCACGCTGCCTTGGCAAGGCCAGCAGCATAATCAAGGACCAGTTGCACCCTGGTCACTCCCTCTTCTCCCCTCTTCGATCAGGCAAAAGGTATAGAAGTGTGAAAACACACACCTCCAGATTCAGGGACAATTTCTTCCCAGTTGTTGTCAGGCAATTGAATCATCCTACCACAACCAGAGAGCAGTGTTGAACTATCTACCTCATTGGTGACCCTTGGACTATCCTTGATCGGACTTTGCTGGCTTCACCTTGCACTAAACATTATTCCCTTATCATGTATCTATACACTGTACATGGCTCAATTGCAATCATGTTTTGTCTTCCTGCTGACTGGATAGCATGCAACAAAAGCTTTTCACTGTACGTCGGTACATGTGACAATAAACAAAACTGAACTGAGGAGGGTCTTGGGGAAGTCTTTGTGGGCGTTCAGAAGCTGCAGCAGAATTATATTACATCCCAAATTACTCAATCTTTATTCATCATCACAGGGTCTAAATATTAGAACCCCCGACCCTCCACTATCTTGGGAATATCTTCATCATACCGTGGATCAAGTTTAGTTAGAGGTGGAAATAAATGCTGGCCTTTGCTTGATTGAGATCTTGGATAATTTACCAAAAAGAGTTGCTGAGGGTCGTATGATTGATGTATAGATGGACGTTCACAGAGCTGACAGAGACACGATAGGACAAGCGGCCTTTTCAGTGCACTATCACTGCATCATTATTAACAACATTGTGTCTCTTGCGACAAGGACAATCAGTTTGTATGTGAATTTAACCCTATGACAAGGCACAGAGTTGGGTGAAGGGTTGGGTTGTCAGACTACATGGAATCATATAATAGTGTAAACTGTGGGAGGGACAAGAGACAGGCTGGTAAAGTGTGCAGACATGGTGAGGGAAATCTCATGGACAGAAATGTGAAGAGAAATATTTGAGTATGAAGAGGGGCAACATACTGTAACTGAAGTAGTGACATTACAGTAGGAGGCAGGACTGAAGGAGGGGACACACAAGTCTCTGGCAGGGCAAGTTTGGAATGGTGCACAAAGGTGGATGGTATGCTTGAATTTATACATTAGTTATATTGAGAAATTGGAGAATCAGTAGTAAGAAAGGCAAATGCAATGTTGTACTTATTCCAAGAGGACTAGAATACAAAAACAGGGATGCAACGCTGAGGTTTTATAAAGCACTGGTAAGACTGCCTTTGGATTATAGTGAGCAGTTTTGGGTCCCATATCTGAAGAAAGATGTGCTGGTGTTGGAGAGGGTCCAGAGGAGGTTCACGAGAATTGATCTATCTCTCCCCCTCAACCCCATTCTCCTGCCTTCTCCCCATTACCCCTGACATGCATACTAATCAAAAATCTATCTATCTCTGCCTTAATAATTGACCTGGCCTCCACAGCCTTCTGTGGCAATGAATTTCACAGATTCACCACCCTCTGACTAAAGAAATACCTCCTTATCTACTTCCTAAAGAAACATAATTTTATTCTGAGGCTATGATGCCTGGTCCTAGACACTACTGGTTAGAATCGTCGATCACTACTCCCCTCCATCCCACAGATGCTGGGAGTTCCTTCAGCAGATAATTTGTTGCGAAATAAAAATATGTTTGATAAACTATTGACAGTTTTAGCATGCAGTTTGTAGATGACACTAAAGTAGGTGGTGTTGTGGACAGTGAAGATGGTTGTCAAGGATTGCAGTGGGATCTTGATCAGCTGGGCGAATGGGCTGAGGAATAGCTGATGGAGTTTGGTGCAGGTGGATGAGGGGTGTTTTGGGATTTTGGGAGGTCCGGTTGAGATGGGACCTTCATGGTGTATGTGTGCCCTGGGGCCGTGGTGGAGCAAGGGATGTAGGGTGCTGGTGCATGGTTCCCTGGAGGTTGTGTTATATGGTGGGTAGGATGATGGAGAGGGCTTGTTCTACATTGGCCCTTGGCGTTCAGGGTATTTAGTTGTACAGGACGTTGTGGGGCCACATTTGGAGCGCTGTGTTCAGTCTTGGTCACAGGGATGTCATTGGGCTGGATGGAGAGTACAGAGAAGATGTGTGAGGATGTTGCTGGGACTGAGGGGCCTGAGCTGTAAGGAGGTTGGGACTTTGTTCCATGGAGTGCAGGATGCTTATTGAATAATGGAGAAGGATGACGAGGCTTTAAGACCTCCTTGTGCTTCCATGAGTCAAGATCATACATGATCAGATCACTGAGAAAAGAATGTGAGGCAGCATGAGGATTTTTTTTTTTTAAAGATGAACTGGTTGTGATCTGCAATTCATTGATTGAAAAGTTACTGGAAACAGAATTTTAAATGGTATGAATGAATTTTAAAGAAAGACTGAGCCAACTGTTTTACTTTATAGGTTCTGTTACCAAGCTGTCTGAGGCACATTCGCTCTACACATTCCATCAGCGCTATATGTTCCTATTAATAGTATAAAAGGTCTGTTAAAAATAACACTTGTAATAGCTTGGAAGACTGACGCATCTCATCCAGGGAATATACAACATTAGCTTTGATCTTTCAGATCAAGGTGTTTTATATTTGCTGGGCAATGGATTGTCATAGAGTTAAAGGCAGCAGAGTAGCTGGTGCTAGCATATCAGATTGAATTACAAATGGAATTTAATCCATTTTAAATTTTTTTTTAAAATATTTTAATTTTATTAGAAGTAAGTACAATTGTATACAATCATATTTTCATAATACATTTTATGTACAGCTTCTTCTTTTTTTTTAATAATAAAGAAGAAAAATAAAAATAAATTAGATAATGAAGTATAGAAAAATGTGAGATATATAGTGTGTGGAAAAGAAAATTAGAAAGTGAAAGAAGAAAGTTAAAGAATAGAAAATAGGAAAAAGAGAATAAAAGAAGAAAAGGGAAGAAAAAGAAAAAAGATGTAAGGAGATCTTATTTATAATCTTGACCATCCCTCGCCCAGTCACGAGTTAGCTTTTACAATTGTGTTGCACCATATGATTCCAAAAAGACGACAAATGGAGACCAACTCGTTATGAATTGGTCAAATTTATCTATTAGGAGGAATCACATTTCCTCAAGATGTCCAACATACTTCCATCCACATTTTGAGCGTTGGGATTGGTGTATTTTTCCAAAATTTAAGTATTAATTTTTTTGCTATTATTAAACCATAATTAAAAAATAATTTTTGAGATGGATTCAATTTATTCCCATCTTCCATTACCCCAAATATAATCAATTCATTATTAGGTTCCATTTTTATCTTAAATAATTTTGTGAATATTTTGAAAATATCACTTCAAAATCTATAAAGTTTTATACAGGAAACCAAAGAGTGTTGCATCTTGGGTTAAACATTTATCGCAAGTGGGGGATATATTTGGGTAGAATTTATTTAATCTTGTTTTTGAGTAATATAATCTATGTAAAATTTTAAATTGAATTAGATTATGTCTTGCATTAATCGAACATTTGTGAATGTATGTCAAATACTTTTCCCATGTAACCTTCGTAATTTTTATCATTAATTCCCGTTCCCACTCTTCTCTAAGTACCTCTGTCGATGGTAGGTCTATATTGGATTGTCATAGAGTTAAAGGCAGCAGAATAGCTGGTGCTAGCATATCAGATTGAATTACAAATGGAATTTAATCCTGATAGTTATGAGATATTACACAAATTCCGAGGTGTTAACATCTCAGATAACATGTCCTGGGCCAGCACGTAGATGGAATCATGAAGGGCCAACAACCCTACTTTTTTCAAAGTTTAAAGAGATCTGGCATGTCACTATATACTCCAACACAATTCCACAGAAACACTGTAGAAAGTATTGTGACTGGTCGCATCATGGCCTGGTATGGCAATTCTATCGCACAGGAATAAAAGAGTTGCCGTCCATGACAGGTGCAAACCCCCCCAACCCCCCCCCCCCTCCATCGAACGCATCTGCATGAGGTGTTGCTAACATCAAGGATCCCGGCCATCTCGGCCACACCCTCTTATTGTTGCTACCAGGGGTGGAAATCCCAGGGGGGCCAGGGGGACATGTCCCTGCGATTTAAAAACACGTTGAAATCTCCGCTTTCCGCGACAGTGGGAGTGGGACTGCTGATCGAGGGCGCCGATTGGACGAGAGAGATGTCGGTCAGCAGGCAATGGGGGCGGGACCATCATGATTCAGTGCGATGATTGGAGGACGGAGGTGTCGGTCAGAGGCTGAAGTAGGGGGGGTGGGACTGAGGATAGAGCGCGGTGATTGGAGGAGGGAGGTCAGAAGGGAGAGGTGCCCCCAGGCTCACAGCCAGCGCAGAGAAGCAGCGCTAAATCCAGCTCAACTCTGCCTGTCCCGCCAGGTTAACCTACAGCCCTGCCTAGATTTACGGGAAATATGTCATCAGCCCAGGCATGACCAGGTGAGACAGGCACAGTTGAGCTGCATTTAGCGCTGGATTGAGCTGAAATTACCATTCACAGGGCCTCCGAAGCCTCGCTCGTGTGTGTGAGTATGCGCGTGCGGCCGCCAAGATATTGTGTGTCCCCTATCCCCCGTCCCCCTCATATTTTGATAGCAATTTCCATGCCTGGCTGCTACTGTCAGGCAGGAGGTCCAGAAGCCTGAATCCCGCACCACCAGGTTCAGGAATAGATACTCTCTTACACCGTCAGGTTCTTGAACTGACCTGAACAAATCTAATCCTACCTCGGCAACAGAATAAAGACCACTTCTTGCACTACCTTGGACTTGGACATTTTACCACAGTGGGTGGCGTGGATAGGTTTCTCACAACATTATAGAAGCTTCTGGATGAGCACTTGTATTGCCAATGCATAGAAGTTCACAGACAAAGTACCAGTAAATGGCAGTAATATAGATGAGTACTGGATATCATCGACATAGAATGCTGATTTGCCTGTTTCTGTCGAAGATAGACACAAAGTGTTGGAGGAACTCATTGGGTCAGGCAGCAATTCTGGAGAAAATAATAGGTGATGTTTCGGGTCAAGACCCATCTTCAGACTCATTCAGCCTGTTTGTGTGTTCTATAAATCTAATTGACTTAACTTAGCTTTGGTGTTCCGTATCATTCTCCCTGTGTCTCTTTAAAATGGTGACCAGGATACGATTATTGGATTCAAAGCAGTTTATTAACAAAAGTTGAACGCACACAATTTCTCATACATATAATATAGCAAGCTCTCGACAGACACATTTCTTGCTGTACCATGCTGCTTATAGCTTAAAATAATATGAAGTATGCTCTTAAACTAAAGACCATTTATCCACATTACTCTGGTTACTCTAATTTAATGTTCCTTGTGTTACCGACAGAGAAAATGTGAATGACAGAATAATAGAGACCCTGAAAAGAATGGAGCAGTGGCTGGAAAGATGTGTCTGGGAAAAGCGGAGTCGGGTATAGTACCGTGCCCCTGGATTTACAATGTCATCAGATCAGGAAAGCTCAATCAACTCCATCCTGATATGCCAATGACTGCCATTAAAAAAAGGAAACAGGGATTCTGCTCTTTGTCCATCTCATCACAGAATAAAAAAAGCAAGGCACTATGATAAACCTTTCATAGGTTTCTCGCTGATGTAATCCTTCCAGTTCTTGGCACCAAATTACGTCCAAAATCAAAGTCCCACAAAGCTGATTTAGAAGAATGAAGCCATGTTTTTGGAATCTCTATTTTATTGAGAAAATGGAGAAGCTTGGATTATTTAACAGGGCATAGGTGGAGTGAAGGTGAGGTTTGGAGCATACTGTATATCCAATATCCAGTATATCATGAAATATAAAATGGAGAATGTAAGATGGAAGTGTTGCTCATGGCAAAAGCATCATTGACTAGAGGGCTCGGTTGTGGAGAAATTTGCAGAAGAAACACAAGGAAAAGAGCTGTTAATCTGGAGTTTCTCTGAAAAGGCAGTTGAAGCAGATTTAATGGTAACTTTCAATAAAGAGTTAGTTGGAAGAACTTTAAAAGCAGAGAAATTTGCATGGCTTTGAGAATACCTGAAATGGTGGTGGAGCTTTGATGGTGGTTGGGAGTTGAAGAGCTAGAGGTGAGAGTACTTGAATATCACTTTTACATAACCAGCAAAGACATTTGGGCTGAATGATCTGCTGTGAACCTCATTCTATGATTTAATATTGGAAACGTTCCCTTATAGGGAAGAGATACAAGATTTGGCATTATATTTAGGAACAGACAAATACATTTTAGAATGCCATGTATTTGATGCTTAAATCATATCAGAGATACAATCCATTTTATTTAGAATTAAAATCACTTCACCATAAAAACATTTGTAGGTATAAAACCTGTTTCATCACCTCAGGATACCATTGTGGCAACGAAGCCCTTCAAAATGTATCCTACTATGCAGTTTTGGTAAGTAACTCAATAATAAGCGTCTTCACCCAGGAAGTCTTCCCACTCAAACAAACTTTCTCAGGTGGTGAAATCTGATGAGCACTGAAAGAAAAAGGGAGACATTTAATCTTTCTAGTTATTAGATTTTTTTTAGGAGGTTGGGGGGGGGGGGGGGGGGATAAATTGCAACATCATTTAATTAAAAAATGTTTGTCAGATTTCTCTTGTTTGTTCCTTTCACATGTGGCAGATGATCTGCAGATAAAAATGTAATTCATACAATTTCTCCACATTATCACGAATCCCACCCATTGAAATATAAGCATGACAATTTAAATGTATGAACAATTCTTACATGATTTCCGTGTATTTGCACCTTCTGCTCCCGGTGAAGATATCAATTTTATAAAACTTATCCTTGGACATGGAATTTTTTGCATACTTACTGCACATACAATGTGCTCCTTCATTGATATTTTTATGAGCCACTGTAAAACAAATGACATGTTGTAAAAATGTATTCCTTAAAATTAGTTTTATTAATTTCAGTGTTCACAATGTGACCTCTTCTTTGGCCTTCTGCACTGTTATAACAAGGCCTATTCTAAGACCAAGGAAGAAAACATCAAGTTCCATCTGGACACATAGTAACCTGCAAGACTGAACATCAAATAGAACAACCTGGAAAACACACACTGTCTTTGGATCAGAATCAGCCAAACCCCCTCAGGATTCTATGTTTCAGTGTGATCACCGCTCATTTTTTAAGTTACAATGAGAACAGACCCACTGGCTTAAACCAGTTATTATAAGACAATCCATATCTAATGTTATCCAAGTGAACATTCGGTGAACTGTCTTCAACAGTTCATTCAACTGGCTGAATGAATCAAAAATCTAATTACAACTATAAATCTTAAAGACTATAAATGACAAGATGTAGGATATTTTTCTCACCCGTAGACAAAGCTGCACAAATTCCAAGCAGCAGCAGGAGTGTAACACTAACACTGTAGTTCATTGTCGGATTCCAGTCTTCCCGAGCCTTGCCTTTCTGATTCAGTTGGTTTTTCTTGGTGCCTTCTATTTCCCCTGCATTTATATTCCGAATAACTAGGGTTGCTCAACATAATGAATTTGCAAAGGCCAGTCATTGGTGCAACAGAAAACACTGCTTACATCAAGATAGTCAAATTAATAATAAGCAGATATGTTGCAATTTGTAGATCAAATCAAAATAGACATTTTTTAAAAAGAAGCTGAAAACAAGTTAATTGTGTGATGGAGACCATAGGAAATTGGAACAGGAGCAGGCCATTCAGCACTTGAGCCTCTCTCATGCTCAATAAAACTATGGCTAATCCAACGTTCCAAATCTGCTCTCCCACGCTGTCCCATTGCACTCGATTCTTTTACTGATTATAAATTTGTCTCCACTTTGAATATATTCAAAGATTCAGCCTTTCCTGGGATAAGGAATTCAGATAAGTCACCGATTTTTGAGAGAAGATATTCTTCCTTGTCTCATTCATAAATGACTCCTCCACCTTATTCTGCGTTGATGTGTTTTGGTCCCAGACTTTACTACAAGCAGGATCATCCTTCCAACACACGGCTGCCAAACCCCCTATGGATTTTTATGTTTCAGTGTGATCACCTCTTATATTTTAAGTTACAATGAGCACACCCCCACCCGTTTCAACCTTTCTCGAATAAGACAATCCATATCCAAGTGAACATTCTGTGAACTGTGTCTAATAATTATCTATTGTTCCTTAAATAACAGGATCACATAACACATGTCCCTACATCTCCTCTCTCACTTCCCTCCAGGAACCACAGCAGCCCGTCCATGCTCCTCCACAAACCTCGTCTACTGCATTTAGTAGTATGCGAGCAGTTTGGCTCAATGCGGTGTCCAGGAACAGTTTGTGAGATTAAGGTTACAACTGACAGGAGGCTGTACAGAACTGTGAACAATGATCCTTTCATGGTGCGAGGTGCTTGATACATCCTCATCACTCTATGTTCAGTGTGTCCATAAAAGTCATGTTCAGTCTTTAGTCTTACAGTATTAATTCCATAGTTGTTTGTTCTGTTAGTTATGATATGTTCAATTTTTTGTTAAGATATTTTAATGATTTGCTCTGATGCAGTATGTCCATTGTGCCTGAACAAAAAGTTTAAAACTCTTCCACTGGACTCAGCAAATCATTGAGAATTCAGTGAGCCTAAAGAACCAACGATGGAACAATGAAATACTTACAGGACAATGAGGAAGGCTGTCCAATGATACAGTGTGAAATAGATCAGTTACAGATATGGGCAGAGAAATGGCAGATGGAGTTTAAACCAAGTGTTGCACTTTGGGAGTCGTTGCATAAGGGGGAAGTTTACAGTTAGTGGTAAGACCCTTAACAGAATTGATGTGCAGAGGGACCTTGGGATCTGAGTTGATAGCTCAATGAATGTGGCAACACTAGTAGAGAGAGTGGTAAAGAAGGCGTATGATACGCTTGCCTTCTTTGGTCGGGGCACTGACTAAAGAGTCAGGAAGTCAGGTTGTACTTCGGTCATATTTTGAGGATTGTGTGCAATTCTGGTCTACCCAATACAGGAAGGATGTGAAGTCTTTGGAGAGGGTACAGAAGAGGTACCAGAATGGTGTCTGGTTTATAATGCATAAGCTAAAAGGAGCACTTGGACAAACTTGGATTGTTTTCTCTGGAGCATCAGAGGTTGTGGAAAGCTGATAGAGGTATAACATTATGGGAAGCACAGATAAGATAGATAGTCAGAACCTTTTCTCCAGGCTAGAGATTTCTAAGGCTGGAGGGCATAGGTTTGAAGTCTGAGGCGTTGAGTTTAAGGGAGACATGCAGGGCAGGTTTTTTACCATGAGGATGCCTGGAGTACGCTGCCTGAGGTGGTGGTGGAGGCAGGTACGATAGTGGCGTTTAAGAAGCTTTTAGATAAGCACATAGATATGCAGGGAAGGGGAATATTGGGATCATATTTAGGCAGATGAGATCAGTTTGTTTTTTTATCATGTTTGGCGCAGACACTGGTCTGATGGACCTGTTCCTTTATTGTGCCGTTCTATATAACATGTTTGAAGGTCCTGTTTCCATGCTGTCATACTCATGTTCAGTTATTTTGTATCTTTGTGAAAGAGATGAACAAAGGCTCCAGTTTGATTATTTTGTTACATTGCATATTAAACATGGTAATGTGCATAATTGTTCTGTCTATCAGTACTTGGGATATTTTAGCTGGGCTCCGGGGAGTGTTGTAGAGCAGAGGGAACTGGGAGGGCAGGCACATTGTTCGTTGAAAGTGGTCTGCTTCTTGCCTATGGCGTGCACAGCCTAAAGTTGTAGGTCAACTTGTTCTATTTGATCTTGTTTGTGCACGTCAGGTTGATTGCATTAGTCGAAACAGGGTGGACCACGTGACGGTTGCAATCTTCCACCCCCTTGAACGTGGTGTCACAGATAGATAGAGAGGTCAAGAAGGCTTTTGGCACATTGGCCTTCATCAGTCAGGATATTGAGTACAGGAGTTGGGATGTTATGTTACTGTTGTACAAGATGCTGGTGAGGCCACATTTGGAGTCTTGTGTTCAGTTTTGGTCACGCTGCTATAGGAAAGATGTTGTTAGACTGAAAGGAGTGCAGAGAAGATTTACGAGGATGTTGCCAGGATTTGAGGGCCTGAACTATAGGGCGAGGTTGAGCTGGCTAGAACCTTATTGCATGGGGCGCAGGAGGATGAGTGGTGATCTTATAGAAGTGTATAAAATCATGAGGGGAAAAGATAGAATAGGTGGACACAATGTTTTACCGAAAGTAGGGAAATCATGAACCAGAGGACATAGGTTTAAGGTGAGAGTGGAAAGATTTAATAAGAATCTGATCTGCAAGTTTTTCACACAGAGCACAGTGGGTATATGAAACGAGCTGCCAAAGGAAATCGAGGCAGATAACATTTAAAAGACATTTGGCCAGGTGCATGGACAGGAAATGTTTAGAGGGATATGGGCCAAACATGGGCAGATGGGACCAGTGTAGATAGGGCAGCTTGGTCAGCAAGGGCAAGTAGGGCTGAAGGGCCTGTTTCTGTGCATGCACTGTATAACTGCATGAGTCCAAGACTGAATTTGTGTTCTCAGAGAATCAACCCTCACAACACTAATTTAAGTGTCTGCGGTATCTGACCCTGAAGCTTTCAGACCATCCATGTGAATAACTTTGTCCCAACAAAGGTTCTTTTCAGTTCAGTATAAATGGAGTTGTAGCAGAGTTTAGCTGCACAATTGTGTATATTAAGGGGCTTAGAACATATTATTGCAAGGCACAGGAGTGGAGAATTAATGAGCAGGATGTTTTGTTGCCTATCCTTGCTGATTGCAGTCTATAGTTAAGAGGTCAATGATCCAGTTGCCGAGGAGGGTGCAGATTACAATGTCCAGCAGTTTTGAGATGAATTTGGATGGCATTATGGTGTTGAAGGCAGAGCTGTGCTCAACAATTAGTAGTTGGATGTAGGTGTCAATGTAATCTACATGTTGCAGGGAAGAGTGCAGGGCGAGGGAGATGGCATTGACCAGTTGCGGCAGTAGCTGATTTGCAGTGGATGAAGGCTGTGTCGGAGGCTGGAGCTAGTGTACGCCACCACCAGCCTCTCAAAGTACTTCATGATGTTGGATGTTGGATCCACCAGATGAAAGTCACCAAGGCACACTACCTGGTGAATCATCTCTGTGCTCTTTCCAGCACAGCCACAACATCGTCACATGTTCCATTTCACCCTTTGTACCACTCAATGAAACGATGTCCACAGTATAATTGTTGGAACAAAAAGCAGTTTATTGAAATATTTCATGTTTACAATTGTTCATTGTGGCATCATTGCGTGATTATTATCAGGATTGTTATCAATGTGATAGGTGCATTGAGAGCTTGCATGTGAAATGAATAAAGGGACAGAGCACCAAGCAGAGTAAACACTTCTTTTCAGATTGGATAGCAATTTTCTCTCATTGGCCGTATGTTGAAATAAGTTTATTTTTCTATTGCCATAAATTGTCAGATAAACAATATCGAAACACAGGGAACTGCAGATGCTGGAACCGTGATTAAAACAAAGTTCTGGAGTAACTCAGCAGGTCAGGCAGCATCTGTGGAGGAAATGGAGACCACCAGTGGCGCCAGGGAGATGGCAGCCCTGCCGGCAGCCTGTTCGTTTTCTCATCTTTTGTTATTTTTAGCGTTTGTTAAAAGTTTGTTTTTATGTACTTCGATTTGTTTTATGTGGAGGGAGGGGGGAGGGGATCGGTGGGAACTTTTTTTTTCAAGTTCCTACCTTATCAGAGATGTGATCCATTTTTGGATCACATTCTCCGGGCTCTGCGGCCTACCATCGCTGGAACTGGAAGCCTCCTTGGACTGTCGTAAGCCCCACGGACTTAACATCGGAGCGGATCCCTTACCTGGGATCGCTCCCACTGCGGCCGGCTGACTTACCATCAAGAGCTCGCAGTCTTGGATGAGGCTAGTCGTGAGCTCCAACGCCGCGGAAGGCTCGACCAGCCCTGATGCGAGGTTCGATTGCCCGGCGCGGGGTAGCTGACAACCCCGATGCAGGAGCTGAACGCCTCGACGTGGAGGGCCCGAACGCCGCCCGAACTACGGGAGGCAAGACCGTCCCATCAACGGAGGGCGCGAGGCCCTCTACCGAGGAAGAACAAAAGGAAGGACTTGAACTTTATTTCGCCTTCCATCACAATGAGGAAATTGTAGGATTCACTGTGGTGGATGTTCATGTCAAAATGTGTTTTTGAGTCTGTTGCTTTTAATTGCATGACTGACCTGGCCAGAGAAATTCCTCGTATGTTGCAAAACATACTTGGCGAATAAAATCTGATTCTGGATAGCCAATGATTTGGGTGGCGCCCCTGACTTTCCTGATCTAACGTCATGAGTTACTCCAGCACTTTGAGTTTGCTCAAGATACCAGCATGTGCGGTTCCTTGTGTCCCCATTACCTATTTATAATTTATTTTAGAAAGCTATTAATGAAATGAAACACTTATATTGGAGTACAATCATGTTTCCAGAATTAAAATCATTTAACAGTGAAGTTGTAGCAAAAAGAACATTTCACAATGTATAATACCATTTCAGCAAATGAAGTCCTTAATTTCTTTACTTTGTATTTGCTAATAAATCTTTGATTAATGTCTTTAGCCAAGGAGCCGTCCTCTCCACACAGATTGGCTTTATGTTGTATTTTGGAATAATCCGTGCTCTGAAACAGAAAGGGGACATTTTACATCTTTTTGATAAATTGAAATTTTACGTTTACATTGCCACGGGCTTATTTAAATATGGGATTAGCCTTCTGTAAGGATTCTTCTGATTGTCTTTTCTACTTTTGCAGATGATCTGCCCATATAAATGCATTTACTCAATTTCTCCAAATGATCAGCAAAACCACCAAGGAAATATAAGTGTGACAAGTTTAATTCTTAATAAATCAATTCTTACATGATTTCTGTTGTATTGCAACTTCTCCTCGGGGGAAAGATATCAATTTGTGTTATGTAAATCCCGGGTATCGTGTTCTTATGATAGCCAAGACACTGACAGCGTGCATCCTCATCTTCATTTACAGGAACAACATGCAAAATAAATTAAATGTTGTAAAAAATCATTCTCCAAATGGTGGTTTACATAGTATTTGTATACATGTGATGTGCCGTGAGAATTAATTATCATTTTGTTACAGTACATGTAACTTGGAAGCAGAGACCTCATTATTGGAATCACAAAGCATTTAATGTATTTTTGTCCTTAAATTTTGACTCCTGCGTTAAACGTTTGCATTAGTCACTGCTGTTGAGCGCAGTGCCAGCACAAATCTATCAGGTAAAACACAGTTTGTTGCAAATATCCTGAGATAGTAGCAAGCACTATATGCTGGCAAGTCCTTTCTTCTTCCAATTTAACTTTACCTTTCAATAAACCTAAGGATATCAAATTGTGCATTATAACAATTTGCAGTGTAGGCTTTACGCAGCTGTTTTATGTACAACATGAAATAATTTAAATGAAAAGATTATCAGATTTTTTAAAATCTTGCTTGAGCATAAATTTTGTTCGGGACATAGACAATTTTTTTGTATATATTTTTGTACAACACCACCTGCAGTTCCTTGTTTCTCAGGTTATTTAGCCAATGGTCTGTTTATAAAATGAGATCTCTCGCTTTAAATGAAGCCAATCAGCAAGATGAATTAGTACTACTACTTGGCCAAGACGTTTTATGCTTCCGTTGCCTTGGCATACCATTTATGATGTATGGGATTATCTTTCTGTTAGAATTCTCTTGATTGTCGTTTCTAACTTTGCATATGTTCTGGGATATAAATGAGTTACAAGGTGCAAGATGGTTCCCTTACCCTGAGAGAAAGCTGCACAATGTCCAAACAGCAGCAGGATTGCAACAGTAGCACCACAATTCATTCTAGGATTCCAGTTCTCCCTGACACATCTCTCTGGTTCTGCAGGGGTATCTGCTGTCAGTTTAAGACTTGTGTTTATAACCAAATTTGAAGGAGTTGGGTGTGAGGTGAAATAAAATGTTGCAATCACCCTGTTGCAGCAGAAACAAACAGCAGCAGGATGTTACAAAAAAATAAAATATTAGATAACGTGATTTTGAAATCAGCAGAGAATGTCAAAGTTATGATATTGGTAGAAGCAAGAAACTGCAGATGCAGGTTTACAAATAAAGACACAAGTGTTGGAGTAACTCAGTGGGTCAGGTGGCATCTCTGGAGCACATAGATAAAAGACGTTTTGAGTCGTGCCTCTTCTTCAGACTCTTCTCTGAAGGAACGTCTTGATTTGATTCAGACAAGTGCTTGTAGGGGAAGGGTGTCAAAGGTAATGAGGAGAAAGCAGGAGAAAAGCAGGAGAAAGCTGGAGAAAGCAGGAGAATGAGGTTCTCATTAGAGTCTGTCATGATCGAACGATAGAGCAGTCTCAATGGGCCGAATGGCCTCATTCCACTCCTACCTATATTTGTTATGAACTTATGGTCTTATGGACTCAGATTGTTTTCTCTGGAATGCTAGAGGTTGCGGGAAAACCTGATAGAAGAATATAAAATGATGAGATGCATAGATTGAGTAATCAGAACATTTTTCTGAGGATGGATAAATCAAATACTAGTGAGCGTAGCCCTAAGGTGTGAAGGACAAGGTTTACAGGAGATAAACCTGTTGTTACTGATATATGTAAAGAACTTGGATGTAAATGTAGACAGGTTGGTTAGCAAGTTTGCAGAAGACAGCAAAATGTGTGGATTTTTGGACAATGTGGAAAGCTGTCCAATGATACAGTGCGAAATAGATCAGTTACAGATATGGGCAGGGAAATGGCAGATGGAATTTAAACCAAGTGTTGCACTTTGGGAGTCGTTGCATAAGGGGGAAGTTTACAGTTAGTGATAAGACCCTTAACAGAATTGATGTGCAGAGGGCCTTGGGGTCCGAGTTGATAGCTCAATGAAAGTGGCAACACATGTAGAGAGAGTGGTAAAGAAGGCGTATGATACGCTTGCCTTCATTGGTCGGGGCACGGACTAAAGAGTCAGGAAGTCAGGTTGTACTTTGGTAAGACCATATTTTGAGGATTGTGTGCAATTCTGGTCTTCCCAATACAGGAAGGATGTGAAGTCTTTGGAGAGGGTACAGAAGAGGAACCAGAATGGTGTCTGGATTATCGTGCATAAGCTAAAAGTAGCACTTGGACAAACTTGGATTGTTTTCTCTGGAGCATCAGAGGTTGTGGAAAGCTGATAGAGGTATAACATTATGGGAATGACAGATAGGAAAGACAGACAGGACCTTTTCTCCAGGCTAGAGATTTCTAAGGCTGGAGGGCATAGGTTTGAAGTCTGAGGTATTGAGTTTAAGGGAGTCAAGCGGGGCAGGTTTTTACCATGAGGATGCCTGGAGTGCGCTGCCAGGGGTGGTGGTGGAGGCAGGTACGAAAGTGGCATTTAAGAAGCTTTTAGATAACCATATAACATATAACCATATAACCATATACAAATTACAGCATGGAAACAGGCCATCTCAGCCCTTCAAGTCCATGCCGAACACTTTTTCTCCCCTAGTCCCATCTACCGGCACTCAGACCATAACCCTCCATTCCTTTCTCGTCCATATACCCATCCAATCTATTTTTAAATGATAAAATCGAACCTGCCTCCACCACTTCCACTGGAAGCTCATTCCACACAGCTACCACTCTCTGAGTAAAGAAGTTCCCCCTAATGTTACCCCTAAACTTCTGTCCCTTAATTCTCGTCATGTCCTCTTGTTTGAATCTTCCCTACTCTCAATGGGAAAAGCTTATCCACGTCAACTCTGTCTATCACTCTCATCATTTTAAAGACCTCTACCAAGTCCCCCCTTAACCTTCTGCACTCCAAAGAATAAAGACCTAACTTGTTCAGCCTTTCTCTGTAATTTAGTTGCTGAAACCCAGGCAACATTCTCGTAAATCTCCTCTGTACTCTCTCTATTTTGTTGACATCCTTCCTATAATTAGGTGACCAAAATTGTACTCCATACTCCAGAATTGGCCTCACCAATGCCTTGTACAATTTTAACATTACATCCCAACTTCTATACTCAATGCTCTGATTTATAAAGGCCAGCACACCAAAAGCTTTCTTTACCACCCTATCTACATGAGATTCCACCTTCAGGGAACTATGCACAGTTATTCCTAGATCCCTCTGTTCAACTGCATTCCTCAATTCGCTACCATTTACCATGTACGTCCTATTTTGATTTGTCCTGCCAAGATGTAGCACCTCACATTTATCAGCATTAAACTCCATCTGCCATCTTTCAGCCCACTCTGCCAAATGGCCTTAATCTCTCTGTAGACTTTGAAAATCTACTTCATTATCCACAACACCACCTATCTTAGTATCATCTGCATACTTACTAATCCAATTTTCCACACCATCATCCAGATCATTGATGTACATGACAAACAACAGTGGACCCAACACAGACCCCTGAGGCACCGCCACTAGTCACCGGCCTCCAACCTGACAAACAACCATCCACCATTACTCTCTGGCATCTCCCATTCAGCCACTGTTGAATCCATCTTGCTACTCCACCATTAATACCCAACAATTGAATCCTCTTAACCAACCTTCCATGAGGAAACTTGTCAAAGGCCTTACTGAAGTCCATATAGACAACATCCACTGCTTTACCCTCATCAATTTCCCTAGTAACCTCTTCGAAAAATTCAAGATTAGTCAAACATGACCTTCCAGGCACAAATCCATGTTGACTGTTCTTAATCAGACCCTGTTTATCCAGATGCTTATATATATTATCCCTAAGTATCCTTTCCATTAATTTGCCCACCACTGACGTCAAACTAACAGGTCTATAATTGCTAGGTTTACTCTTAGAACCCTTTTTAAACAATGGAACAACATGCACAGTACGCCAATCCTCCGGCACTATTCCCGTTTCTAATGACATTTGAAATATTTCTGTCATAGCCCCTGCTATTTCTACACTAACTTCCCTCAATGTCCTAGGGAATATCCTGTCAGGACCTGGAGACGTATCCGTTTTCATATTTTTCAAAAGTGTCCACACTACCGCTTCTTTGAATCTCATAGTTTCCATTGCTACTCTGCTCGTTTCCCTTACCTCACATAATTCAATATCCTTCTCCTTCGTGAATACCGAAGAAAAGAAATTGTTCAATATCTCCCCCATCTCTTTTGGCTCTGCAGATAGCTGTCCACCCTGACTCTCTAATGGACCAATTTTATTCCTTGTTATCCTTTTGCTATTAATATAGCTGTAGAAACCCTTTGGGTTTACTTTAACCTTACTTGCCAAAGCAACCTCATATCTTCTTTTAGCTTTTCGAATTTTTTTCTTAATATTCTTTTTACATTCTTTATACTCCTCAAGCACCTCATTTACTCCATGCTGCCTATAATTATTGTAGATCTCTCTCTTTTTCCGAACCAAGTGTCCAATTTCCCTTGAAAACCATGGCTCTTTCCAATTTTTACTATTTCCTTTCAATCGAACAGGGACATAAAGATTCTGTACTCTTAAAATTCCACCTTTAAATGTCCTCCATTTCTCTTCTACATCCTTCCCATAAAACAACATGTCCCAAATTCACTCCTTTTAAATCCTTTCGCATCTCCTCAAAGTTAGCCTTTCTCCAGTCAAAAATCTCAACCTTAGGTCCAGTTCTGACCCTCTCCATAATTATATTGAAACTAATGGTATTGTG
The DNA here is from genome assembly GCA_038087875.1 of Malacoraja senta. Classification (NCBI taxonomy): domain Eukaryota; kingdom Metazoa; phylum Chordata; class Chondrichthyes; order Rajiformes; family Rajidae; genus Malacoraja; species Malacoraja senta. The sequence goes on along the minus strand of CM075977.1, from coordinate 229,273,522 downwards.
ATCACTGGACCCAAAGTGCTCCCCAACGCATACCTACGCCACCTGCCCTGTCTCATTTCCTAACAGGAGGTCCAGCACTGCCCCTTCTCTTGTAGGTACCTCTATGTATTGCTGCAAAAAACTATCCTGCACACATTTTACAAACTCCAAACCATCCAGCCCTTTTACAGAATGTGTTTCCCAGTCTATGTGTGGAAAATTGAAATCTCCCACAATCACTACCTTGTGCTTACTACTAATATCTGTTATCTCCTTACATATTTGCTCTTCCAATTCTCGCTCTCCATTAGGCGGTCTATAATACACCCCTATAAGTGTTGCTACCCCTTTCCTATTTCTCAGTTCCACCCAAATAGCCTCTCTAGACGAGCCCTCTAATCTATCCTGCCAAAGCACTGCTGTAATATCTTCCTTGACAAGCAATGTAACACCCCACCTCTTGCCCCCAACTCTATCACACCTAAAGCAACAAAATCCTGGAATATTTAGTTTCCACTCACAGCCCTCCTGCAACCATGTTTCACTGATCGCCACAACATCATACTTCCAGGTGTCAATCCAGGCTTTAAGCTCATCCACCTTTCTTACAATGCTCCTAGCATTTAAATATACATATTTAAGAAACCCACCACCACTTATTCTCTGTTTATTATCTTTTTCTTCTTTCTTCCCTACATTTTTGGTCCGAGTGCTTCCCTTCTCTGCCTCCTGTCTCACACCCTGACTACTAGCTTTCCCTATTCGAGTCCCTCCCCCCAACCATTCTAGTTTAAAGTCCCCCCAGTTGCCTTTGCAAATCTCCCCGCCAAGCACATAGATATGCAGGGAAAGGGAATATTGGGATCATATTCAGGCAGATGCGATCAGTTTATCTTTTGATCATGATTGGTTCAGACACTGGTCTGATGGACCTGCTCCTTTGTTGTGCCGTTCTATATAACATGTTTGAAGGTCCTGTTTCCATGCTGTCATACACATGTTCAGTTATTTTGCATCTTTGTGAAAGAGATCAACAAAGGCTCCAGTTTGATTACTTTGTTACATAGCATATTAAACATGGTAATGGGCATAATTGTTCTGTCTATCAGTACTTGGGATATTTTGGCTGGGCTCCGGGGAGTGTTGTAGAGCAGAGGGAACTGGGAGTGCAGGCACATTGTTCCTTGAAAGTGGTCTTCTTGCCTATGGCATGCACAGCCTAAAGTTGCAGGTCAACTTGTTCTATTTGAACTTCTTTGTGCACGTCGGGTTGATTGCATTAGTCGAAACAGGGTGGACCACGTGACGGTTGCAATCTCCCACCCCCTTGAAAGTGGTGTCATGGATAGATAGGGAGGTCAAGAAGGCTTTTGGCACATTGGCCTTCATCAGTCAGGATATTGAGTACAGAAGTTGGGATGTTACGTTACTGTCGTACAAGATGCTGGTGAGGCCACATTTGGAGTCTTGTGTTCCGTTTTGGTCACACTGCTATAGGAAAGATTTTGTTAGACTGAAAGGAGTGCAGAGAAGATTTACGAGGATGTTGCCAAGATTTGAGGGCCTGAACTATAGGGAGAGGTTGAGCTGGCTAGAACTTTATTCCATGGGGCGCAGGATAATGAGTGGTGATCTTATAGAAGTGTATAAAATCATGAGGGGGAAAGATAGAATAGGTGGACACAATGTTTTACCGAAAGTAGGGAAATCATGAACCAGAGGATATAAGGTGAGAGGGGAAATGTCCCAACAAAGTTTCTTTTCAGTTCAGTATAAATGGAGTTGTAGCAGAGTTTAGCTGCACAATTATGTATATTCAGGGGCTTAGAACATATTCTTGCAAGGCACAGGAGTGCAGAATTAATGAGCAGGATGTTTTGTTGCCTATCCTTGCTGATTGCAGTCTATCGTTAAGAAGTCAAGGATCCAGTTGCCGAGGAGGGTGCAGTTTTGAGATGAATTTGGATGGCATTATGGTGTTGAAGGCAGAGCTATGCTCAACAATTAGTAGTTGGATGTAGGTGTCAATGTTATCTACATGTTGCAGGCAGGAGTGCAGGGCGAGGGAGATGGCATTGACCAGTTGCGGCAGTAGCTGATTTGCAGGGGATCAAGGCTGTGTGGGAGGCTGGAGCTAGTGTACGCAACCACCAGCCTCTCAAAGTATTTCATGATGCTGGATGTTGGATCCACCAGATGAAAGTCACCAAGGCACACTACCTGGTGAATCATCTCTGTGCTCTTTCCAGCACAGCCACAACATCGTCACATGTTCCATTTCACCCTTTGTACCACTCAATGAAACGATGTCCACAGTACAATTGTTGGAGCAAAAAGCAGTTTATTGAAATATTTCATGTTTACAATTGTTCATTGTGGCATCATTGCATGATTATTATCAGGATTGTGATCCCTGTGACAGGTGCATTGAGAACTTGCTTGTGAAATTAATAAAGGGACAGAGCACCAAGCAGAGTAAACACTTCTTTTCAGATTGGATAGAAATTTTCTTTCATTGGTCGTATGTTGAAATAAGTATATTTTTCTATTGCCATAAACTGTCAGATAAACAATATCGAAACACAGGGAACTGCAGATGCTGAAACCTCGATTAAAACACACAGTGCTGGAGTAAATCAGCAGGTCAGGCAGCATCTGTGGAGGAAATGGATAGCCAATGATTTGGGTGGCGCCCCTGACTTTCCTGACCCAACGTCATGAGTTGCTCCTGCACTTTGTGTTTGCTCAAGATACCAGCATGTGCAGTTCCTTGTGTCCCAATTACCTATTGATAATTAATTTTAGAAAGCTATTAATGAAATGAAACACTTATATTGGAGGTACAATTCTGGAAATCATGTTTCCAGAATTAAAATCATTTAACAGTGAAGTTGTAGCAAAAAGAACATTTCACAATGTATAATACCATTTCAGCAAATGAAGTCCTTATTTTCTTTACTATGTATTTGCTATTAAATCTTCGATTAATATCTTTAGCCAAGGAGCCGTCCTCTCCACACAGATTGGCTTCCTCTTGTATTTTGGATGAATCCGTGCTCTGAAACGGAAAGGGGACATTTTACATCTTTTTGATAACTTGAAATTTTACGTTTACATTGCCACGGGCTTATTTAAATATGGGATTAGCCTTCTGTAAGGATTCTCCTAATTGTCTTTTCTACGTTTGCAGATGATCTGCCCATATAAATGCATTTACTAATTTCTTCAAATGATCAGCAAAACCACCATGGAAATATAAGTGTGACAAGTTTAATTCTAATTAAATCAATTCTTACATGATTTCTGTTGTTCTGTAACTTCTACTCTTGGGAAAGATATCAATTTGTGTTATGTAAATCCAGGGTATCTTGTTCTTATGATAGCCAGGACACCGACAGTGTGCATCCTCATCTTCATTTACAGGAACAACTGAAAAATAAATTAAATATTGTAAAAAACCATTCTCTAAATGGTGATTTACACAGTATTTGTATACATGTGATGTGCAGTGAAAATTAATTATCATTTTGTTACAGTACACGTAACTTGGAAGCAGCGACCTCATTATTGGAATCACAATGCATTTAATGTCTTTTTGTCCTTAAATATTGACTCCTGCGTTAAACTTTTGTATTCGTCACTGCAGTTGAGCGCAGTGCCAGCACAAATCTATCAGGTGAAAAACAGTTTGTTGGAAATTGCCTGAGATAGTAGCAAGCACTATATGATGGCATGTCCTTTCTTCTTCCAAATTAACTTTACCTTTCAATAAACCTAAGGATATCAAATTGTGCATTATAACAATTTGCAGTGTAGGCTTTACGCAGCTGTTTTATGTACAACATGAAATAATTTAAATGAAAAGATTATCAGATTTTTTTCAATCTTGCTTGAGCATAAATTTTGTTCGGGACATAGACAATTTTTTTTTAATGAGTGACATGCAGCCTTTTATATGTGCCTGAGAAGACTTTGTTTTATGCCACATCCTGAAAACAACATGTCCAATTGTCCTTTACTTTAATAGTTGCTGTGAAAGAGTCAGCTGGGACAGGCTGGGACAGGCAGCATGTTGGGAGAACATGGATAGGTGATGTTTCAGGATCAGGGCCTATCTTCAGGTCCCGACCTAAAGCGTCACCTATCCATGTTCTCCAGAGATGCTGCCTAATCCTGCTGAGTCACCACAGCACTTTGTATATATTTTTGTACAACACCACCTGCAGGTCCTTGTTTCTCAGGTTGTTAGTGATATATGTAAAGAACTTGGATGTAAATGTAGACTGGTTGGTTAGCAAGTTTACAGAAGACAGCAAAATGTGTGGATTTTTGGACAATGAGGAAGGCTGTCTGAAAGCTGATTTCGCTGATACAGTGCGAAATAGATCAGTTACAGATATGGGCAAAGAAATGGCAGATGGAGTTTAAACCAAGTGTTGCACTTTGGTAGTCGGTGCATAAGGGGGAAGTTTACAGTTAGTGGTAAGACCCTTAACAGAATTGGTGTGCAGAGGGACTTTGGGGTCCGAGTTGATAGCTCAATGAAAGTGGCAACACAAGTAGAGAGAGTGGTAAAGAAGGCATATGATATGATTGCCTTCATTGGTCGGGCCACTGACTAAAGTGTCAAGATGTCAGGTTGTACTTTTGTAAGACCATATTTTGAGGATTGTGTGCAATTCTGGTCTTCCCTATACATGAAGGATGTGAAGTCTTTGGAGAGGGTACAGAAGAGGAACCAGAATGCTGTCTGGATTATAGTGCATAAGTTAAAAGGAGCACTTGGACAAACTTGGATTGTTTTCTCTGGAACATCAGAGGCTGTGGAAAGCTGATAGAGGTATAATATTATGGGAAGCACAGATAAAATAGACGGTCAGGACCTTTTCTCCAGGCTAGAGATTTGTAAGGCTGGAGGGCATAGGTTTGAAGTCCAAGGCGTTGAGTTTAAGGGGGACATGCGGGGCAGGTTTTTCTGCATGAGGATGCCTGGAGTGCGCTGCCAGGGGTGGTGGTGGAGGCAGGTACGATAGTGCAGTTTAAGAAGCTCTTAGATAAGCACATAGATATGCAGGGAAGTGGAATATGGGGATCATATTCAGGCAGATGCGATCAGTTTATCTTTTGATCATGTTTGGTTCAGACACTGGTCTGATGGACCTGCTCCTTTGTTGTGCCGTTCTATATAACATGTTTGAAGGTCCTGTTTCCATGCTGTCATACTCATGTTCAGTTATTTTGCATCTTTGTGAAAGAGATCGACAAAGGCTCCAGTTTGATTATTTTGTTACGAAGCATATTAAACATGGTAATGGGCATAATTGTCCTGTCTATCAGTACTTGGGATATTTTGGCTGGGCTCCGGGGAGTGTTGAAGAGCAGAGGGAACTGGGAGTGCAGGCACATTGTTCCTTGAGAGTTGTCTTCTTCTTGCCTATGGCGTGCACAGCCTAAAGTTGTAGGTCAACTTGTTCTATTTGATCTTGTTTGTGCACGTCGGGTTGATTGCATTAGTCGAAACAGGGTGGACCACGTGACGGTTGCAATCTCCCACCCCCTTGAACGTGGTGTCACGGATAGATAGGGAGGTCAAGAAGGCTTTTGGCACATTGGCCTTCATCAGTCAGGATATTGAGTACAGAAGTTGGGATGTTACGTTACTGTTGTATAAGATGCTGGTGAGGCCACATTTGGAGTCTTGTGTTCAGTTTTGGTCACGCTGCTATAGGAAAGATGTTGTTAGACTGAAAGGAGTGCAGAGAAGATTTACGAGGATGTTGCCAGGACTTGAGAGCCTGAACTATAGGGAGAGGTTGAGCTGGCTGGAACTTTATTCCATGGGGCGCAGGAGGATATGTGCTGATCTCATAGAAGTGTATAAAATTATGTGGGGAAAAGATAGAATAGGTGGACACAAAGTAGGGAAATCATGAACCAGAGGACATAGATTTAAGATGAGAGGGGAAAGGTTTAATAAGAATCTGAGTTGCAAGTTTTTCACGCAGAGCACAGTGGGTATATGAAACGAGCTGCCAGAGGAAGTCGAGGCAGATAACATTTAAAAGACATTTGCCAGGTGCATGGACAGGAAATGTTTAGAGGGATATGGGCCAAACATGGGCAGATGGGACCAGTGTATATAGGGCAGCTTGATCAGCATGGCAAGTAGGGCTGAAGGGCCTGTTTCTGTGCATGCACTGTATAACTGCATGAGTCCAAGACTCTGTTTGTGTTCTCAGAAAATCAACCTTCACAACACTAATTTAAGTGTCTGCGGTATCTGACCCTGAAGCTTTCAGACCATCCATGTGAATAACGTTGTCCCAACAAAGGTTCTTTTCAGTTCAGTATAAATGGAGTTGTAGCAAAGTTTAGCTGCACAATTGTGTATATTAAGGGGCTTAGAACATATTCTTGCAAGGCACAGGAGTGGAGAATTAATGAGCAGGATGTTTTGTTGCCTATCCTTGCTGAATGCAGTCTATAGTTAAGAGGTCAATGATCCAGTTGCCGAGGAGGGTGCAGATTACAATGTCCAGCAGTTTTGAGATGAATTTGGATGGCATTATGGTGTTGAAGGCAGAGCTATGCTCAACAATTAGTAGTTGGATGTAGGTGTCTATGTTATCTACATGTTGCAGGGAAGAGTGCAGGGCGAGGGAGATGGCATTGACCTGTTGCGGCAGTTGCTGATTTGCAGTGGATCAAGGCTGTGTGGGAGGCTGGAGCTAGTGTACACCACCACCAGCCTCTCAAAGTACTTCATGATGCTGGATGTTGGATCCACCAGATGAAAGTCACCAAGGCACACTACCTGGTGAATCACCTCTGTGCTCTTTCCAGTACAGCCACAACATCGTCACATGTTCCATTTCACCCTTTGTACCACTCAATGAAACGATGTCCACAGTATAATTGTTGGAGCAAAAAGCAGTTTATTGAAATATTTCATGTTTACAATTGTTCATTGTGGCATCATTGTGTGATTATTATCAGGATTGTGATCCCTGTGACAGGTGCATTGAGAGCTTGCTTGTGAAATTAATAAAGGGACAGAGCACCAAGCAGAGTAAACACTTCATTTCAGATTGGATAGAAATTTTCTCTCATTGGTCGTATGTTGAAATAAGCATATTTTTCTATTGCCATGTACCGATAAACAATATCGAAACACAGGGAACTGCAGATGCTGGAACCTTGATTAAAACACACAGTGCTGGAGTAATGCAGCGGGTCAGGCAGCATCTGTGGAGGAAATGGATAGCCAATGATTTGGGTGGTGCCCCTGACTTTCCTAACCCAACTCATGAGTTACTCCAGCACTTTGTGTTTGCTCAAGATACCAGTATGTGCAGTTCCTTGCGTCCCCATTACCTTTTTATAATTAGTTTTAGAAAGCTATTAATGAAATGAAACACTTATATTGGAGGTACAATTCTGGAAATCATGTTTCCAGAATGAAAATTATTTAACAGTGAAGTTGTAGCAAAAAGAACATTTCAAAATGTATAATACCATTTCAGCAAATGAAGTCCTTAATTTCTTTACTTTGTATTTGCTAATAAATCTTTGATTAATATCTTTAGGCAATGAGCCGTCCTCTCCACACAGATTGGCTTTATGTTGTATTTTGGAATAATCCGTGCTCTGAAACAGAAAGGGGACATTTTACATCTTTTTGATAACTTGAAATTTTACGTTTACATTGCCACGGGCTTATTTAAATATGGGATTAGCCTTCTGTAAGGATTCTTCTGATTGTCTTTTCTACTTTTGCAGATGATCTGCCCTTATAAATGCATTTACTCATTTCTTCAAATGATCAGGAAAACCACCATGGAAATATAAGTGTGACAAGTTTAATTCTAATTAAATCAATTCTTACATGATTTCTGTTGTTCTGTAACTTCTACTCTTGGGAAAGATATCAATTTGTGTTATGTAAATCCCGGGTATCTTGTTCTTATGATAGCCAAGACACTGACAGTGTGCATCCTCATCTTCATTTACAGGAACAACTGCAAAATAAATTAAATGTTATAAAAAATCATTCTCTAAATGGTGATTTACACAGTATTTGTATACATGTGATGTGCAGTGAAAATTAATTATAATTTTGTTACAGTACATATAACTTGGAAGCAGCGACCTCATTATTGGAATCACAATGCATTTAATGTCTTTTTGTCCATAAATTTTACTTCGGAGTCACGTGAGTGACTACATGAAGAACCCGTCCAGCATGCATGCGCGACATTAGCGTTCACGCAGAGCAACAGCGACGAACGGGAGTACAGGCGCTCCCGCTACAAGCTTAAAAAAGTGGACCATCAGGTAAGTACTTACTCTGAGGTCGTAATTAGGAAGCTTTGCTCTGCTTTGTGAACTCCAGATCGAAAAGCTGGAAAATGAGCAAAGCACGGCAAGGGAAAAAATACCGGCCCCCGTTCGACTCCAACAGAACAGGAATGTCCCATCAGTGGGGGGCGAGAGGCGGCACTTGGACCGCACATGCTGCGGTCCACAATCATTGATACCGAGCCGAGCCCAGTACCACTAGCGCAGCCTGAACAACAGCAGCGGACTGGAGGTAAACCAAAACGAAAAAGTGACCGGCCGGTAATCTCTGATAACTCCGACGTGGAAGACTCTCCGCCTGAGAGCGGCAGAGGTAGCCACCTGAGCCGCATGGAAAGGCTCATGGAGCAAATGCTCCAGCGAGACTTGCTTCGGGAGCTGGAGCAGTCTCGCCAAGGGAATTCAGGCACTCCCGCACCAGTGCCTTACAATACACTGGCCATCGCTTCCCCCTCAGCCGAGGGCAGCGTTGGCGACCAGGGCTGGGCTGGTCAGGAACAGGGGTCACTGGCCGAAGATGTTGGGAGTATGCTTGGGGTACAGGACCAGGAAGAGCTGCTGGGTGTGGTGAATCGCTACGTGGCTACACCACGCGCAGGGCGGTCGTTGCAGCCAAAACTGGCGGCCAGCATTGACTACCTGTCCCTCAAACCCCTACAAGAACAGGTAGTCAATGAGGCACTAGAACTCTACTCACCTCCAGAGAACTGCATTTCACTCAACGTACCGGCCATTAACAGCCAAATCTGGGGGTACGTTGGACAGAGTATCTGAAACCAGGAGCTAAAATTACAGCGTATCCTCAAGCTCCTGACGACAGGTATAACATCCTATGCTTGTTCCGTGGATGGGGTGGATATGACCACCAACCAGCAAGACACTCTGGCTCTGCTGTGTAACACCCAATATGAGATAAACAACCTCCGCAAGGAGATAATAACACCTGCCCTCAATTCCAAATTTGCAGCACTGTGCAAAACACCGGCCTCAGAGCCACAGATCCTGCTATTTGGTAAGGACTTGTCAAAACAAGTAAAAGACCTGGAGGAAGAGTCAAAATCATTCGGCCTCATGAGGGCAGGCCCCGGAACGAGCAGACCCACACAACCCAGACGGCAGTACCCCACCGCGTCCACCAGTCGACGTCAAACTTATGGGACTGGTGAAAGCTCGGGGTCCGCATACCATCCCCGAAAGCCTTTTTTAGGCCAGGGCCCAGAGCGGACCCCATGGAAAATGCGCCACCCCCAACCAGCAGTACATCCAGCAGCATAACGACGGATGAAGAAACCGAAGAAAGGAACACTCCCATAACTATGGAGGTAGGTGGGTCTGGTTCCTACCAGCATATAAAAATGGGGGAACTTTACTAACAGGGGGGAGATTACACCTGTTCATGGAAGCATGGAGGTCTATCACGAATGATAGTTATATACTTAACAGTATTCGTGGATACAAAATAGAGTTCATTCAAGAAAATAGGCCACCAGTTCAGCATGCACCCGAAAGGGTCTTTACCCTCTCAGTCAAAGAAAAACTAGAGGGTCAAGCAGAACTGGTGAGGTTACTTACAAAGGGTATCATTGAGAAATCCAAACATGAACCTTTGGAATTTGTCTCAAATATATTTACCAAAAACAAAAAAGATGGTGGATATCGCATCATCATTGATTTAACCTCACTAAATAACTTTGTTAAGTATATACATTTCAAAATGGAAACATTTGTAACTGCCAAACAACTGATTTCCAAAGGATACTTTATGGCAAGCATTGATTTAAAAGATGCCTACTATACTGTACAGTACCCATTCAAAAGGATCATCGCAGATACCTGAAATTTACCTGGATGGGGCAACTATGGCAGTTTAAATGGGTTAACATCAGCCCCAAGAGTATTTACCAAGATATTAAAACCAGCCTTGGCAACATTAAGAAAACAGAGACATATTGTCATGGCATATCTTGATGATATTCTAATAGTAGGCAAAACCATGGAATTGGCTAAATCAGCTGTATTAGCTACAAAACAATTGTTTGAAACCCTGGGATTTGTCTTACATCCAGATAAATCTAAGTTGACGCCATCCACAACTATGGACTATCTGGGATTCACAATTAACTCAGTCCACATGTCTGTAACGTTGCCAAAAAGATAAAGCAGCAGAATTGGCACAGATGTGTAACAATTTAATGGTTAGCGATCGACCAACCATCCGACAAGTGGCAAGAGTAATTGGCAAAATGGTAGCAGCATTTCCAGCTACACAATTTGGACATCTGCACTATCAAAACTTACAAAGGGCAAAAGTACAGGCGTTAAAACGACATGCAGGTCACTTTGACCGAACCATGAAATTACCCATTGAAGCAATATCAGAGTTACAATGGTGGATAGAGCACATTTGTGATAGTTCCAGCCCTATCATCATCAATAACCCAACATTAACTATACAAACAGAAGCCAGTGCTCAAGGCTGGGGAGCAACTAATACCATATCCAGCACAGGTGGTAGATGGACTAACCTAGAATCATCTTTACTACAAACACTGGGCATAAATTATTTGGAAATGTTGGGTGCGTTTTATGGTTTAAAAGCATATTCTACGAATATGCACCATTTGCATGTTCGTTTACAGATTGATAATACCACGTTGGTGGCCTATATTAACCATATGGGCGGAATAAAATCGATATCATGTGACAATTTGGTCAACATAATCTGGCAATGGTGTGTCGATAGACATATTTGGCTATCAGCAACTTACCTACCAGGTAAGCTAAATACAGTGGCAGACACCAGGTCACGCAAATTCAATGATAACACCGAATGGATGTTAAATCCTAAAGCTTTTGCTAAAATCGCAAAGCAATATGGCACACCAGATATCGATCTCTTTGCATCCAAACTAAATCACCAGGTACCAATGTAAGTCGCTTGGGAACCAGACCCTGAGGCAGCAGCGATAGATGCATTTGCGCTGAACTGGGGAAACTATTTCTTTTATGCCTTTCCCGCCTTCTGCCTCATCAGTAGGGTACCATGCAAAATACAGATGGACTCTGCTTCAGGTATTTTGATAGTACCCGACTGGCCTACACAGCCATGGTTCCCAGTGGTCCTCGACATGGTCATCGAAACTCCTATGACCTTTCCCAGTAGCCCAGACCTATTGACTCAGGCATAAGTCATCCATGCCATGACAAAATTAACCTACTGGGTTGCAGATTATGAAAAGACCACTGCTGGGCCTGGGATTGTCTGACAGGACCATCAACACGATGACAGCGTCCCACCGTATGTCCACCAGGAAACAATACCTATCGAGCATCAGGAAGTGGGAAAGATACTGCTCGAATACTGGGACAACATACTCATCTACAACCATAACCAATGTACTGGAGTTCCTGGCCGGCCTTCACCATAATGAAGGACTGAGCTACAGCGCCATCAATACTGCCAGAAGTGCTCTGTCAGCCTACTTAAAACAGGCACCAGGACAACAGGCCATAGGGTCTCACCCGCTGGTGATCAAACTCATGAGAGGTATATTCAACTCCAACCCCCCTAGACCTAGGTACACCCAAATCTGGGATGTCAGTGTGGTCCTGACATACCCAAGGGGATGGTCACCAGCCAGGTCTCTCACCCTCGAACAGCTAACCCTGAAAACGGTCATGCTGATGGCACTAGTCTCAGCACAAAGAGTCCAGTCCCTCCACTTACTGCGACTGGACAACATGGTTATAACACCAGACCGTGTCTCATTCACCATTCAGGAGCTGGTAAAGCAGAGCAGGCCAGGAACTTCAGGCCTAGTTATGGATTTCCGGGCATACCCACCTGACCCACGGTTATGTGTCATGACTCACTTACTCACTTACATCAACACAACAAGAGATTCCCGAGGGAGAGAAAAAGCCTTATGGGTCAGCCACAAGAAACCTCATGGTCGGGTGTCGAGCCAAACTATCTCAAGATGGCTCAAGCAGGTACTGGGAGCCGCTGGAGTAGATACTGACGTATATACATCTCACTCCACCAGGGCAGCATCCACATCGGCGGCTAAAAGGATCGAAGTGCCACTGGACCACATCCTGGCTACAGCAGGGTGGTCCATGGAGAAAACGTTCCAAACGTTCTACAACAAGCCGCTAGCAGAACCTGTATTATTTGCAGAAAGAGTTTTAGAATCTGCAAATATATAATTTAAGCCCGGGGGAGCATTTTTCTTTTGTTATTGTTTAATAAATACCATTATTGTTTACAAACAGATTCATGGTTGATTACGATAACATACTTCCTCCCTTGAATGACTTCGGCAGCGAGTGAAATATCAACTGTTACACGGTTTGAAAACACAGAGCTTTAAAATCTTCACGTAGTCACTCACGTGACTCCGAAGTAAAATAGTAAGATTAAACGAGAACTTACCAGTTTGAAGTTTGATCTGTATTTTATGAGGAGTTACGATGAGGGATTACGTGCCCTCCGCTCCCACCCTCAATTATAGAGATCAACTGGTATCTTAGTTCTCCTTTTCTTTACTATGTTTATTTCAATTATTGTGTTCCTGTGATTCCACAACGCTGCTTTGAAGTATGTCGCGCATGAGTGCTGGACGGGTTCTTCACGTAATCCCTCATCGTAACTCCTCATAAAATACAGATCAAACTTCAAACTGGTAAGTTCTCATTTAATCTTACTATTTTGAATCCTGCGTTAAACTTTTGCATTCGTCACTGCAGTTGAGCGCAGTGCCAGCACAAATCTATCAGGTGAAAAACAGTTTGTTGGAAATTGCCTGAGATGGTAGCAAGCATTATAAGATGGCAAATCCTTTCTTCTTCCAATTTAACTTTACCTTTCAATAAACCTAAGGATATCAAAATGTGCATTATAACAATTTGCAGTGTAGGCTTTACGCAGCTGTTTTATGTACAACATGAAATAATTTAAATGACAAGATTATCAGATTTTTTAAAATCATGAGCATAAATTTTGTTCTGGACACAGACAATTTTTTTTTCAATGAGTGACATGCAAACTTTTATATGTGCCTGAGAAGACTGTTTAATGCCTCATCCTGAAAACAACATGTCCAATTGTCCTTTACTCTAGTAGTTGCTGTGGAAGAGACAGCTGGGACAGACTGGGACAGGCAGCATCTTGGGAGAACATGGATAGGTGATGTTTCAGGATCAGGGCCTATCTTCAGGTCCCAACCTAAACGTCACCTATCCATGTTCTCCAGACATGCTGCCTAATCCTGCTGAGTCACCACAGCACTTTGTATATATTTTTGTACAACACCACCTGCAGTTCCTTCTTTCTAAGATTATTTAGCCAATGGTCTGTTTATAAAATGAAATCTCTCGCTTTAAATGAAGCCAATTAGCCAGTTGAATTAGTACTACTACTTGGCCAAGAAGTTTTATGCTTCCATTGCCATGGCTTTCCAATTAAGAAGTATGGGATTATCTTTCTGTAAGAATTTTCTTGATTGTCCTTTCTACCTTTGCAGATGTTCTGAGATACAAATGAGTTACAAGGTGCAAGATGCTTCCCTTAAACCTGAGAGAAAGCTGCACAATGTCCAAACAGCAGCAGGATTGCAACAGTAGCACCACAATTCATTCTTGGATTCCAGTTCTCCCTGACACGTCTCTCTGGTTCTGCAGGTGTATCTGCTGTCAGTTTAAGACCTGTGTTTATAACCAAATTTGATGGAGTTGGGTGTGAGGTGAAATAAAATGTTGCAATCACCCTGTTGCAACAGAAACAAACAGCAGCAGGATGTTACAAAAAAATAAAACATTAGATAACGTCATGTTGAAATTAGCAGATAAAGTCAAAGTTATGATATTGGTAGAAGCAAGGAACTGCAGATGCAGGTTTACAAATAAAGACACAAAGTGCTGGAGTAACTCAGTGGGTCATATTCATTCAAGAGTCATCTCTGGAGCACATAGATAAAAGACGTTTTGAGTCGGGACTCTTCTTCAGACTCTTCTCTGAAGGAACGTCTTGATTTGATTCAGACAAGTTCTTGAAGGGAAGGGTGTCAAAGGTTATGAGGAGAAAGCAGGAGAAAAGCAGGGGAAAGCAGGAGATTGAGATTCTCATTAGAGTCCGTCATGATTGAACGATAGAGTTGTCTCAATGGGCCGAATGGCCTCATTCCACTCCTACCTATATTTGTCGTGAACTTTGGTCTTATGGACTTGGATTGTTTTCTCTGGAATGTTAGAGGTTGTGGGAAAACCTGATAGAAGAATATAAAATGAGATGTATAGATAGAGTAATCAGAACCTTTTTCCCAGGAGGGAAAAATCAAATACGAGTGAGGTTTATGGGAGCTAAACCTGTTGTTAGTGATATATGTAAAGAACATGGATGTAAATGTAGACAGGTTGGTTAGCAAGTTTGCAGAAGACAGCAAAATGTGTGGATTTCTGGACAATGAGGAAGGCTGTCCAATGATACAGTGCGAAATAGATCAGTTACAGATATAGGCAGAGAAATGGCAGATGGAGTTTAAACCAAGTGTTGCACTTTGGGAGGTGGTGCATAAGGGGGAGGTTTACAGTTAGTGGTAAGACCCTTAACAGAATTGATGTGCAGAGGGTCCTTGGGGTCCGAGTTGATAGCTCAATGAATGTGGCAACACTAGTAGAGAGAGTGGTAAAGAAAGCGTATGATACGCTTGCATTCATTGGTAGGGGCACTGACTAAAGAGTCAGGAAGTCAGGTTGTACTTTGGTAAGGCCAAATTTTGGGGATTGTGTGCAATTCTGGTCTTCCCAATACAGGAAGGATGTGAAGTCTTTGGAGAGGGTACAGAAGAGGAACCAGAATGGTGTCTGGATTACAGTGCATTAGCTAAAAGGAGCACTTGGACAAACTTGGATTGTTTTCTCTGGAGCATCAGAGGTTGTGGAAAGCTGATAGAGGTATAACATTATGGGAAGCACAGATAGGAAAGACAGTCAGGACCTTTTCTCCAGGCTCGAGATTTCTAAGGCTGGAGGGCATAGGTTTGAAGTCTGAGGCATTGAGTTTAAGGGAGACATGCAGGGCAGGTTTTTTACCATGAGGATGCCTGGAGTGCGCTGCCAGGGATGGTGGTGGAGGCAGGTACGATAGTGGCGTTTAAGAAGCTTTTGGATAAGCACATAGATATGCAGGGAAGGGGAATATTGGGATCATATTTACGCAGATGAGATCAGTTTGTCTTTTAATCATGTTTGACACAGACACTGGTCTGATGGACCTGTTCCTTTGTTGTGGCGTTCCATATAACATGTTTGAAGGTCCTGTTTCCATGCTGTCATACTCATGTTCAGTTATTTTGCATCTTTGTGAAAGGGATCAACAAAGGCTCCAGTTTGATTATTTTGTTACATAGCATATTAAACATGGTAATGGGCATAATTGTTCTGTCTATCAGTACTTGGGATATTTTGGCTGGGCTCCGGGGAGTGTTGAAGACCAGAGGGAACTGGGAGTGCAGGCACATTGTTCCTTGAAAGTGGTCTTATTCTTGCCTATGGCGTGCACAGCCTAAAGTTGCAGGTCAACTTGTTCTATTTGATCTTCTTTGTGCACGTCGGGTTGATTGCATTAGTCGAAACAGGGTGGACCACGTGACGGTTGCAATCTCCCACCCCCTTGAACGTGGTGTCACAGATAGATAGGGAGGTCAAGAAGGCTTTTGGCACATTGGCCTTCATCAGTCAGGATATTGAGTACAGAAGTTGGGATGTTATGTTACTGTTGTATAAGATGCTGGTGAGGCCACATTTGGAGGCTTGTGTTCAGTTTTGGTTACGCTGCTATAGGAAAGATGTTGTTAGACTGAAAGGAGTGCAGAGAAGATTTACGAGGATTTTGCCAGGATTTGAGGGCCTGAACTATAGGGAGAGGTTGAGCTGGCTAGAACTTTATTCCATGGGGCGCAGGAGGATGAGTGGTGATCTTATAGAAGTGTATAAAATAATGAGGGGAAAAGATAGAATAGGTGGACACGATGTTTTACAGAAAGTAGGAAAATCATGAACCAGAGGACATAGGTTTAAGGTGAGAGTGGAAAGATTTAATAAGAATCTGAGCTGCAAGGTTTTCACACAGAGCACAGTGGGTATATGAAACGAGCTGCTAGAGGAAGTCGAGGCAGATAACATTTAAAAGACATTTGGCCAGGTGCATGGACAGGAAATGTTTAGAGGGATATGGGCCAAACATGGGCAGATGGGACCAGTGTATATAGGGCAGCTTGGTCAGCATGGGCAAGTAGGGCTGAAGGGTCTGTTTCTGTGCATGCACTGTATAATTGCATGAGTCCAATACTCTGTGTTCTCAGAGAATTAACCCTCACAACAATAATTTAAGTGTCTGCGGTATCTGACCCTGAAGCTTTCAGACCATCCATGTGAATAACGTTGTCCCAACAAAGGTTCTTTTCAGTTCAGTATAAATGGAGTTGTAGCAGTTTAGCTGCACAATTGTGTATATTAAGTGGCTTAGAACATATTCTTGCAAGGCACAGGAGTGTAGTTGGATGTAGGTGTCTATGTTATCTACATGTTGCAGGGAAGTGTGCAAGGCGAGGGAGATGGCATTCACCAGTTGCGGCAGTTGCTGATTTGCAGTGGATCAAGGCTGTGTCGGAGGCTGGAGCTAGTGTAGGCAACCACCAGCCTCTCAAAGTACTTCATGATACTGGATGTTGGATCCACCAGATGAAAGTCACCAAGGCACACTACCTGGTGAATCATCTCTGTGCTCTTTCCAGCACAGCCACAACATTGTCACATGTTCCATTTCACTCTTTGTACCACTCAATGAAACGATGTCCACAGTATAATTGTTGGATCAAAAAGCTGTTTATTGAAATATTACATGTTTACAATTGTTCATTGTGGCATCATTGCGTGATTATTATCAGGATTGTGATCCATGTGACAGGTGCATTGAGAGCTTGCATGTGAAATTAATAAAGGGACAGAGCACCAAGCAGAGTAAACACTTCTTTTCAGATTGGATAGCAATTTTCTCTCATTGGCCGTATGTTGAAATAAGATTATTTTTCTATTGCCATAAATTGTCAGATAAACAATATTGAAACACAGGGAACTGCAGATGCTGGAACCTTGATTAAAACACAAAGTGCTGGAGTAACTCAGCAGGTCAGGCAGCATATGTGCAGGAAATGGAGACCACCAGTGGCGCCGGGGAGATGGCAGCCCTGCCGGCAGCCTGTTCGTTTTCTCATCTTTTGTTATTTTTAGCGTTTGTTAAAAGTTTGTTTTTATGTACTTCGATTTGTTTTATGTGGAGGGAGGGGGGAGGGGATCGGTGGACACTTTTTTTTTCAAGTTCCTACCTTCCCGGAGATCTGATCAATTTTTGGATCACATTCTCCGGGCTCTGCGGCCTACCATCGCTGGAACTGGAGGCCTCCTCGGACTGTCGTAAGCCCCACTGCGGGGCGCGGACTTAACATCGGAGCGGATCCCTTACCTGGGATCGCTCCCACTGCGGCCTGCGGACTTACCATCAAGAGCTCGCAGTCTTGGATGAGGCTAGTCGTGAGCTCCAACGCCGCGGAAGGCTCGACCAGCCCTGATGCGAGGTTCGATTGCCCGGCGCGGGGTAGCTGACAACCCCCGATGCAGGAGCTGAACGCCTCGACGTGGAGGGCCCAAACGCCGCCCGAACTACGGGAGGCAAGACCATCCCGTCAACGGAGGGCTCGAGGCCCCCAACCGAGGAAGAACAAAAGGAAGGACTTGAACTTTATTTCGGCTTACATCACAATGAGGAATGTGTAGGATTCACTGTGGTGGATGTTCATGTCATAATGTGTTTTTGAGTCTGTTGCTTTTAATTGCATGACTGACCTGGCCAGTGAAATTCCTCGTATGTTGCAAAACATACTTGGCAAATAAAATCTGATTCTGGATAGCCACTGATTTGGGTGGCGCCCCTGACTTTCCTGACCTAACGTCATGAGTTACTCCAGCACTTTGTGTTTGTTTGCTCAAGATACCAGCATGTGCGGTTCCTTGTGTCCCAATTACCTATTTATAATTAATTTTAGAAAGCTATTAATGAAATGAAACACTTATATTGGAGTACAATCATGTTTCCAGAATTAAAATCATTTAACAGTGAAGTTGTAGCAAAAAGAACATTTCACAATGTATAATACCATTTCAGCAAATGAAGTCCTTAATTTCTTTACTTTGTATTTGCTAATAAATCTTTGATTAATATCTTTAGGCAATGAGCCGTCCTCTCCACACAGATTGGCTTTATGTTGTATTTTGGAATAATCTGTGCTCTGAAACAGAAAGGGGACATTTTACATCTTTTGATAACTTGAAATTTTACGTTTACATTGCCACGGGCTTATTTAAATATGGGATTAGCCTTCTGTAAGGATTCTTCTGATTGTCTTTTCTACTTTTGCAGATGATCTGCCCATATAAATGCATTTACTCAATTTTTCCAAATGATCAGCAAAACCACCATGGAAATATAAGTGTGAGAAGTTTAATTCTTAATAAATTCTTACATGAATTCAGTTGTTCTGCAACTTCTACTCCTGGGAAAGATATCAATTTGTGTTATGTAAATCCCGGGCATCTTGTTCCTCTGATAGCCAGGACACCGACAGCGTGCATCCTCATCTTCATTTACAGGAACAACATGCAAAATGTTGGATTGATATTTTTGAAATAATTTCTGAAGTTGTTAATACTAAATTGGATCCAGACTCAAAATTAATAATACTTGGGATATCAGAACAAAGTTTAATACTCACAACAAGCCAAAGAAACTTCCTTGACTACAGTATAATAACTGGGAAAAAATTAATATTAAAATTTTGGAAAGGTCCTATAACCCCCACAATTAAAATGTGGATTGTGGAAATGTTGGAGACCTTACATCTAGAAAGATGGATAAACAAGAACTTTTTGTTAAAATATGGGCTCCATTTATTAACTATTTGAAGGGATAGATGGGCCCAGCACGAAAACCCAACTGAAGCTTGAATTCAGGATTAGATGTAAAATTATCATAACCTACGAACTTATCTCCAATGACGTATTATAAATAACTCATTCCACCTCTTTTTTTTCCTTCTCGATATTTGTAATGCTTTTTTCTTTCTACCTCTCTTTTTCTATCTATATAAAAAAAAACATTAGAAGCAGAATTAATTGACAATTGACAATTTTAATAATGTATGATTGATGTATATGAAAAGTTATATTATTCTATTATAATATGTTACTATACTTTATAATATGTTTGCTTCTAATAAAAATATTAATAAAAAAAAATTAAAAAATGGTGGTTTACACAGTATTGGTATACATGTGATGTGCCGTGAGAATTAATTATCATTTTGTTACAGTACATGTAACTTGGAAGCAGAGACCTCATTATTGGTATCACAATGAATTTAATGTCTTTTTGTCCTTAAATTTTGACTCCTGCGTTAAACTTTTGCATTAGTCACTGCAGTTGAGCTCAGTGCCAGCACAAATCTATCAGGTAAAAAATAGTTTATTGCAAATATCCTGAGATAGTAGCAAGCACTATATGCTGGCAAGTCCTTTCTTCTTCCAATTTAACTTTACCTTTCAATAAACCTAAGGATATCAAATTGTGCATTATAACAATTTGCAGTGTAATCTTTACGCAGCTGTTTTATGTAAACATTAAATAATTTAAATGAAAAGATTATCAGATTTTTTTCAATCTTGCTTGAGCATAAGTTTTGTTCGGGACATAGACAATTTTTTTTTAATGAGTGACAGCAACCTTTTATATGCGCCTGAGAAGACTTTGTTTTATGCCACTTCCTGAAAACAACATGTCCAATTGTCCTTTACTCTAATAGTTGCTGTGGAAGAGTCAGCTGGGACAGGCTGGGACAGGCAGCATGTTGGGAGAACATGGATAGGTGATGTTTCAGGATCAGGGCCTATCTTCAGATCCCGACCTAAAACGTCACCTATCCATGTTCTCCAGAGATGCTGCCTAATCCTGCTGAGTCACCACAGCACTTTGTATATATTTTTGTACAACACCACCTGCAGGTCCTTGTTTCTCAGGTTATTTAGCCAATGGTCTGTTTATAAAATGAGATCTCTCGCTTTAAATGAAGCCAATCAGCCAGATGAATTAGTACTACTACTTGGACAAGACGTTTTATGCTTCCGTTGCTATGGCATTCCATTTAAGAAGTATGGGATTATCTTTCTGTAAGAATTCTCTTGATTGTCCTTTCTAACTTTGCAGATGTTCTGGGATATAAATGAGTTACAAGGTGCAAGATGGTTCCCTTACCCTGAGATAAAGCTGCACAATGTCCAAGCAGCAGCAGGATTGCAACAGTAGCACCACAATTCATTCTAGGATTCCAGTTCTCCCTGACACATCTCTCTGGTTCTGCAGGTGTATCTGCTGTCAGTTTAAGACCTGTGTTTATAACCAGATTTGATGGAGTTGGGGGTGAGGTGAAATAAAATGTTGTAACCACCCTGTTGCAGCAGAAACAAACAGCAGCAGGATGTTACAGAAAAATAAAACATTAGATAACGTGATGTTGAAATTAGCAGATAATGTCAAAGTTATAATATTGGTAGAAGCAAGGAACTGCAGATGCAGGTTTACAAATAAAGACACAAAGTGCTGGAGTAACTCAGTGGGTCAGGTGGCATCTCTGGAGCACATAGATAAAATACTTTTTGAGTCGGCACTATTCTTCAGACTCTTCTCTGAAGGAACGTCTTGATTTGATTCAAACAAGTTCTTGAAGGGGAAGGGTGTCAAAGGTTATGAGGAGAAAAGCAGGAGAAAGCAGGAGAATGAGGTTCTCATTAGAGTCCATCATGATTGAACGATAGTGCACTCAATGGGCCGAATGGCCTCAATCCACTCCTTCCTATATTCGTTGTGAACTTATGGTCTTATGGACTTGGATTGTTTTCTCTGGAATGCTAGAGATTGTGGGAAAACCTGATAGAAGAATATAAAATGATGAGATGTATAGATAGAGTAATCAGAACCTTTTCCCCAGGATGGAAAAATCAAATACTAGTGAGCGTAGCCCTAAGGTGTGAAGGACAAGCTTTACAGGAAATAAACCTGTTATTAGTGATATATGTAAAGAACTTGGATGTAAATGTAGACAGGTTGGTTAGCAAGTTTGCAGAAGACAGCAAAATGTGTGGATTTTTGGACAATGAGGAAGGCTGTCCAATGATACAGTGCGAAATAGATCAGTTACAGATATGGGCAGGGAAATGGCAGATGGAGTTTAAACCAAGTGTTGCACTTTGGGAGGTGGTGCATAAGGGGGAAGTTTACAGTTAGTGGTAAGACCCTTAACAGAATTGATGTGCAGAGGGACCTTCGGGTCCGAGTTGATAGCTCAATGAAAGTGGCAACACAAGTAGAGAGAGTGGTAAAGAAGGCGTATGATACGCTTGCCTTCATTGGTCGGGGCACTGACTAAAGAGTCAGGAAGTCAGGTTGTACTTTGGTAAGGCCATATTTTGAGGATTGTGTGCAATTCTGGTCTTCCCAATACAGAAAGGATGTGAAGTCTTTGGAGAGGGTACAGAAGAGGAACCAGAATGGTGTCTGGATTATAATGCATAAGCTAAAAGGAGCACTTGGACAAACTTGGATTGTTTTCTCTGGAGCATCAGAAGTTGTGGAAAGCTGATAGAGGTATAACATAATGGGAAGCACAGATAAGATAGACAGTCAGGACCTTTTCTCCAGGCTAGTGATTTCTAAGGCTGGAGGGCATAGGTTTGAAGTCTGAGGCGTTGAGTTTAAGGGAGACATGCGGGGCAGGTTTTTTACCATGAGGATGCCTGGAGTGCCCTGCCAGGGCTGGTGGTGGTGGAGGCAGGTACGATATTGGCGTTTAAGAACTTTTTAGATAAGCACATAGATATGCAGGGAAGGGGAATATTGGGATCATATTCAGGCAGATGCGATCAGTTTATCTTTTGATCATGTTTGGCGCAGACACTGTTCTGATGGACCTGTTCCTTTGTTTTGCCGTTCTATATAACATGTTTGAAAGTCCTGTTTCCATGCTGTCATACTCATGTTCAGTAATTTTGGATATTTGTGAAAGAGATCAACAAAGGCTCCAGTTTAATTATTTTGTCACATAGCATATTAAACATGGTAATGGGCATAATTATTCTGTCTATCAGTACTTGGGATATTTTGGCTGGGCTCCGGGGGGTGTTGTAGAGCAGAGGGAACTGGGAGTGCAGGCACATTGTTCCTTGAAAGTGGTCTTCTTCTTGCCTATGGCGTGCACATCCTAAAGTTGTAGGTCAACTTGTTCTATTTGATCTTCTTTGTGCACGTCGGGTTGATTGCATTAGTCGAAACAGGGTGGACCACGTGATGGTTGCAATCTCCCACCCCCTTGAAAGTGGTGTCACGGATAGATAGGGAGGTCAAGAAGGCTTTTGGAACATTGGCCTTCATCAGTCAGGATAGTGAGTACAGAAGTTGGGATGTTACGTTACTGTCGTACAAGATGCTGGTGAGGCCACATTTGGAGTCTTGTGTTCAGTTTTGGTCACGATGCTATAGGAAAGCTGTTGTTAGACTGAAAGGAGTGCAGAGAAGATTTACGAGGATGTTGCCAGGTTTGAGGGCCTGAACTATAGGGAGAGGTTGAGCTGGCTAGAACTTTATTCCATGGGGCGCAGGAGGATGAGTGGTGATTTTATAGAAGTGTATCAAATCATGAGGGGAAAAGATGGAATAGGTGGACACAATGTTTTATCGAAGTAGGGAAATCATGAACCAGAGCACATAGGTTTAAGGTGAGAGGGGAAAGAATTAATAAGAATCTGAGCTGCAAGGTTTTCACACAGAGCACAGTGGGTATATGAAACGAGCTGCCAGAGGAAGTCGAGGCAGATAACATTTAAAAGACATTTGGCCAGGTGCATGGACAGGAAATGTTTAGAGGGATATGGGCCAAACATGGGCAGATGGGATCAGTGTATATAGGGCAGCTTGGTCAGCAAGGGCAAGTAGGGCTGAAGGGCCTGTTTCTGTGCATGCACTGTATAACTGCATGAGTCCAAGACTCAATTTGTGTTCTCAGAGAATCAACCCTCACAACACTAATTTAAGTGTCTGCGGTATCTGACCCTGAAGCTTTCAGACCATCCATGTGAATAACTTTGTCCCAACAAAGGTTCTTTTCAGTTCAGTATAGATGGAGTTGTAGCAGAGTTTAGCTGCACAATTGTGTATATTAAGGGGCTTAGAACATATTATTGCAAGGCACAGGAGTGGAGAATTAATGAGCAGGATGTTTTGTTGCCTATCCTTGCTGATTGCAGTCTATAGTTAAGAGGTCAATGATCCAGTTGCCGAGGAGGGTGCAGATTACAAAGTCCAGCAGTTTTGGGATGAATTTGGATGGCATTATGGTGTTGAAGGCAGAGCTGTGCTCAACAATTAGTAGTTGGATGTAGATTTCTATGTTATCTACATGTTGCAGGGAAGAGTGCAGGGCGAGGGAGATGGCATTGACCAGTTGCGGCAGTAGCTGATTTGCAGTGGATCAAGGCTGTGTGGGAGGCTGGAGCTAGTGTACGCAACCACCAGCCTCTCAAAGTACTTCATGATGCTGGATGTTGGATCCACCAGTTGAAAGTCACCAAGGCACACTACCTGGTGAATCATCTCTGTGCTCTTTCCAGCCACAACATCGTCACATGTTCCATTTCACCCTTTGTACCACTCAATGAAACGATGTCCACAGTATAATTGTTGGAGCAAAAAGCTGTTTATTGAAATATTACATGGTACAATTGTTCATTGTGGCATCATTGCGTGATTATTATCAGGATTGTGATCCATGTGACAGGTGCATTGAGAGCTTGCATGTGAAATTAATAAAGGGACAGAGCACCAAGCAGAGTAAACACTTCGTTTCAGATTGGATAGCAATTTTCTCTCATTGGCCGTATGTTGAAATACGTTTATTTTTCTATTGTCATAAATTGTCAGATAAACAATATCGAAACACAGGGAACTGCAGATGCTGGAACCTTGATTAAAACAAAGTGCTGGAGTAACTCAGCAGTCAGGCAGCATCTGTGGAGGAAATGGAGACCACCAGTGGCGCCAGGGAAATGGCAGCCCTGCCGGCAGCCTGTTCGTTTTCTCATCTTTTGTTATTTTTAGCGTTTGTTAAAAGTTTGTTTTTATGTACTTCGATTTGTTTTATGTGGAGGGAGGGGGGAGGGGGGAGGGGTTCGGTGGACCACTTTTTATTTCAAGTTCCTACCTTATCGGAGATGTGATCCATTTTTGGATCAGATTCTCCGGGCTCTGCGGCCTACCAGGAAGCCTGCTTAGACTGTCGTAAGCCCCACGGACTTAACATCGGAGCGGATCCCTTACCTGGGATCGTTCCCACTGCGGCCTGCTGACTTACCATCAAGAGCTCGCAGTCTTGGATGAGGCTAGTCGTGAGCTCCAACGCCGCGGAAGGCACGACCAGCCCCGATGCGAGGTTCAATTGCCCGGCGCGGGGTAGCTGACAACCCCCGATGCAGGAGCTGAACGCCTCGACGTGGAGGGCCTGAACCCCCGCCCGAACTACGGGAGGCAAGACCGTCCCGTCAACGGAGGGCTCGAGGCCCCCTACTGA
Source organism: Malacoraja senta (assembly GCA_038087875.1). Taxonomy (NCBI): domain Eukaryota; kingdom Metazoa; phylum Chordata; class Chondrichthyes; order Rajiformes; family Rajidae; genus Malacoraja; species Malacoraja senta. The sequence goes on along the minus strand of CM075977.1, from coordinate 229,248,458 downwards.
GGAAGAACAAAAGGAAGGACGAACTTTATTTCGCCTTCCATCACAATGAGGAAATTGTAGGATTCACTGTGGTGGATGTTCATGTCAAAATGTGTTTTTGAGTCTGTTGCTATTAATTGTATGACTGACCTGGCAGTGAAATTCCTCGTATGTTGCAAAACATACTTGGCGAATAAAATCTGATTCTGGATGGCCAATGATATGGGTGGCGCCCCTGACTTTCCTGACCTAACGTCATGAGTTACTCCAGCACTTTGTGTTTGCTCAAGATACCAGCATGTGCGGTTCCTTGTGTCCCCATTACCTATTTATAATTAATTTTAGAAATCTATTAATGAAATGAAACACTTATATTGGAGTACAATCATGTTTCCAGAATTAAAATCATTTTACAGCGAAGTTGTAGCAAAAGGAACATTTCACAATGTATAGATACATAGATACATAGAAAATAGGTGCAGGAGTAGGCCATTCGGCCCTTCGAGCCTGCACCGCCATTCAATATGATCATGGCTGATCATCCAACTCAGTATCCCGTACCTGCCTTCTCTCCATACCGCCTGATCCCCTTAGCCACAAGGGCCACATCTAACTCCCTCTTAAATATAGCCAATGAACTGGCCTCAACTACCCTCTGTGGCAGAGAGTTCCAGAGATTCACCACTCTCTGTGTGAAAAAGTTTTTCCTCATCTCGGTCTTAAAGGATTTCCCCCTTATCCTTAAGCTGTGACCCCTTGTCCTGGACTTCCCCAACATCGGGAACAATCATCCTGCATCTAGCCTGTCCAACCCCATAAGAATTTTGTACGTTTCTATAAGATCCCCTCTCAATCTCCTAAATTCTAGCGAGTATAAGCCAAGTCTATCCAGTCTTTCTTCATATGAAAGTCCTGACATCCCAGGAATCAGTCTGGCGAACCTTCTCTGCACTCCCTCTATGGCTATAATGTCCTTCCTCAGATTTGGAGACCAAAACTGTACGCAATACTCCAGGTGTGGTCTCACCAAGACCCTGTACAACTGCAGTAGAACCTCCCTGCTCCTATACTCAAATCCTCTTGCTATGAAGGCCAACATACCATTCGCTTTCTTCACTGCCTGCTGCACCTGCATGCCTACTTTCAATGACTGGTGTACCATGACACCCAGGTCTCGCTGCATCTCCCCATTTCCTAATCGGCCACCATTTAGATAATAGTCTGCCTTCCCGTTTTTGCGACCAAAGTGGATAACCTCACATTTATCCACATTATACTGCATCTGCCAAACATTTGCCCACTCACCCAGCCTATCCAAGTCACCTTGCAGTCTCCTAGCATCCTCCTCACAGCTAACACTGCCCCCCAGCTTAGTGTCATCCGCAAACTTGGAGATGTTGCTTTCAATTCCCTCGTTCAGATCATTGATATAAATTGTAAATAGCTGGGGTCCCAGCACTGAGCCTTGCGGTACCCCACTAGTCACTGCCTGCCATTGTGAAAAGGACCCGTTTACTCCTACTCTTTGCTTCCTGTTTGCCAGCCAGTTCTCTATCCACATCAATACTGAACCCCCAATACCGTGTGATTTAAGTTTGTATACTAATCTCTTATGTGATACCTTGTCGAAAGCCTTCTGAAAGTGCAGATACAACACATCCACTGGTTCTCCCCTATCCACTCTACTAGTTACATCCTCGAAAAATTCTATAAGATTCGTCAGACACGATTTACCTTTCGTAAATCCATGCTGACTTTGTCCAATGATTTCACCACTTTCCAAATGTGCTGCTATCCCATCTTTAATAACTGACTCTAGCAGTTTCCCCACTACCGATGTTAGACTAACTGGTCTGTAATTCCCCGTTTTCTCTCTCCCTCCCTTCTTAAAAAGTGGGGTTACGTTTGCTACCCTCCAATCCTCAGGACCATTTCAGCAAATGGTGTCCTTAATTTCTTTACTTTGTATTTGCTAATAAATCTTCGATTAATATCTTTAGCCAATGAGCCATCCTCTCCACACAGATTGGCTTTATATTGTATTTTGGAATAATCCGTGCTCTGAAACGGAAAGGGGACATTTTACATCTTTTTGATAACTTGAAATTTTAAGTTTACATTGCCACAGGCTTATTTAAATATGGGATTAGCCTTCTGTAAGGATTCTTCTGATTGTCTTTTCTACTTTTGCAGATGATCTGCCCATATAAATCCATTTACTCAATTTCTCCAAATGATCAGCAAAACCACCATGGAAATATGTGTGAGAAGTTTAATTCTTAATAAATCAATTCTTACATGATTTCTGTTGTTCTGCAACTTCTACTCCTGGGAAAGATATCAATTTGTGTTATGTAAATCCCGGGTATCTTGTTCTTATGATAGCCAGGACACCGACAGCGTGCATCCTCATCTTCATTTACAGGAACAACATGCAAAATGAATTTAATGTTGTAAATAATGATTCTCTAAATGGTGATTTACACAGTATTTGTATACATGTGATGTGCCGTGAAAATTAATTATCATTTTGTTACAGTACATGTAACTTGGAAGCAGCGACCTCATTATTCGAATCAAATGCATTTAATGTCTTTTTGTCCTTAAATTTTGACTCCTGCGTTAAACTTTTGTATTCGTCACTGCAGTTGAGCGCAGTGCCAGCACAAATCTATCAGGTGAAAAACAGTTTGTTGGAAATTGCCTGAGATAGTAGCAAGCACTATATGATGGCATGTCCTTTCTTCTTCCAATTTAACTTTACCTTTCAATAAACCTAAGGATATCAAATTGTGCATTATAACAATTTGCAGTGTAGGCTTTACGCAGCTGTTTTATGTACAACATGAAATAATTTAAATGAAAAGATTATCAGATTTTTTTCAATCTTGCTTGAGCATAAATTTTGTTCGGGACATAGACAATTTTTTTTTAATGAGTGACATGCAGCCTTTTATATGTGCCTGAGAAGACTTTGTTTTATGCCACATCCTGAAAACAACATGTCCAATTGTCCTTTACTCTAATAGTTGCTGTGGAAGAGTCAGCTGGACAGGCTGGGACAGGCAGCATGTTGGGAGAACATGGATAGGTGATGTTTCAGGATCAGGGCCTATCTTCAGGTCCCGACCTAAAGCGTCACCTATCCATGTTCTCCAGAGATGCTGCCTAATCCTGCTGAGTCACCACAGCACTTTGTATATATTTTTGTACAACACCACCTGCAGTTCTTTGTTTCTCAGGTTATTTAGCCAATGGTCTGTTTATAAAATGAGATCTCTCGCTTGAAATGAAGCCAATCAGCCAGATGAATTAGTACTACTACTTGGCCAAGACGTTTTATGCTTCCGTTGCCATGGCATTCCATTTAAGATGTTTGGGATTATCTTTCTGTAAGAATTCTCTTGATTGTCCTTTCTAACTTTGCAGATGTTCTGGGATATAAATGAGTTACAAGATGCAAGATGGTTCCCTTACCCTGGGAGAAAGCTGCACAATGTCCAAACAGCAGCAGGATTGCAACAGTAGCACGACAATTCATTCTAGGATTCCAGTTTTTATCTGACACGCCTCTCTGGTTCTGTAGGTATATCTGCTGCCAGTTTAAGACCTGTGTTTATAACCAAATTTGATGGAGTTGGGGGTGAGGTGAAATGAAATGTTGTAACCACCCTGTTGCAGCAGAAACAAACAGCAGCAGGATGTTACAAAAAAATATAACATTAGATAACGTGATGTTGAAATTAGCAGATTTACAAATAAACACACAAAGTGCTGGAGTAACTCAGTGGTCAGGTGGCATCTCTGGAGCACATAGATAAAAGATGTTTTGAGTCGGGACTCTTCTTCAAACTCTTCTCTGAAGGAACGTCTTGATTTGATTCAGACAAGTTCTTGAAGGGGGTGTCAAAGGTTACGAGGAGAAAGCAGGAGAAAAGCAGGAGAAAGCAGGAGAATCAGGTTCTCATTAGATTCCGTCATGATTGAACAATAGAGCAGTCTCAATTGGCCTAATGGCCTCATTCCACTCCTACCTATATTTGTTATGAACTTATGGTCTTATGGACTTGGATTGTTTTCTCCGGATTGCTAGAGGTTGTGGGAAAACCTGATAGAAGAATATAAAATGATGAGATGTATAGATTGAGTAATCAGAACCTTTTTCCCAGATGGAAAAATCAAATACTAGTGAGCGTATCCCTTAGGTGTGAAGGACAAGGTTTACAGGAGATAAATCTGTTGTTAGTGATATATGTAAAGAACTTGGATGTAAATGTAGACAGGTTGGTTAGCAAGTTTGCAGAAGACAGCAAAATGTGTGGATTTTTGGACAATGTGGAAGGCTGTCCAATGTTACAGTGCGAAATAGATCAGTTACAGATATGGGCAGGGAAATGGCAGATGGAGTTTAAACCAAGTGTTGCACTTTGGGAGGTGGTGCATAAGGGGGAAGTTTACAGTTAGTGGTAAGACCCTTAACAGAATTGATGTGCAGAGGGACCTTGGGGTCCGAGTTGATAGCTCAATGAAAGTGGCAACACATGTAGAGAGAGTGGTAAAGAAGGCGTATGATACGCTTGCCTTTATTGGTCGGGGCACTGACTAAAGAGTCAGGAAGTCAGGTTGTACTTTGGAAAGACCATATTTTGAGGATTGTGTGCAATTCTGGTCTTCCCAATACAGGAAGCATGTGAAGTCTTTGGAGAGGGTACAGAAGAGGAACCAGAATGGTGTCTGGATTATAGTGCATAAGCTAAAAGGAGCACTTGGACAAGCTTGGATTGTATTCTCTGGAGCATCAGAGGTTGTGCATAGCTGATAGAGGTATAACATTATGGGAAGGACAGATAGGAAAGACAGACAGGACCTTTTCTCCAGGCTAGAGATTTCTAAGGCTGGAGGGCATAGGTTTGAAGTCTGAGGCGTTGAGTTTAAGGGAGACATGCGGGGCAGGTTTTTACCATGAGGATGCCTGGAGTGCGCTGCCAGGGGTGGTGGTGGAGGCAGGTACGATAGTGGCGTTTAAGAAGCTTTTAGATAAGCACATAGATAAGCAGGGAAGGGGAATATTGGGATCATATTCAGGCAGATGCGAACAGTTTATCTTTTGATCATGTTTGACACAGACACTGGTCTGATGGACCTGTTCCTTTGTTGTGGCGTTCCATATAACATGTTTGAAGGTCCTGTTTCCATGCTGTTATACACATGTTCAGTTATTTTGCATCTTTGTGAAAGGGATCAACAAAGGCTCCAGTTTGATTATTTTGTTACATAGCATATTAAACATGGTAATGGGCATAATTGTTCTGTCTATCAGTACTTGGGATATTTTGGCTGGGCTCCGTGGAGTGTTGTAGAGCAGAGGGAACTGGGAGTGCAGGCACATTGTTACTTGAAAGTGGTCTTATTCTTGCCTATGGCATGCACAGCCTAAAGCACAACCTTTGTGCACGTCAGGTTGATTGCATTAGTCGAAACAGGGTGGACCACGTGACGGTTGCAATCTCCCACCCCCTTGAAAGTGGTGTCACGGATAGATAGGGAGGTCAAGAAGGCTTTTGGCACATTGGCCTTCATCAGTCAGGATATTGAGTACAGAAGTTGGGATGTTATGTTATTGTTGTACAAGGTGCTGGTGAGGCCACATTTGGAGTCTTGTGTTCAGTTTTGGTCACGCTGCTATAGGAAAGATGTTGTTAGACTGAAAGGAGTGCAGAGAAGATTTACGAGGATGTTGCCAGGACGTGAGGGCCTGAACTATAGGGAGAGGTTGAGTTGGCTAGAACTTTATTCCATGGGGCGCAGGAGGATGCGCGCTGATCTTATAGAAGTGTATAAAATCTATGAGGGGAAAAGATAGAATAGGTGGACACAATGTTTTACCGAAAGTGGGGAAATCATGAACCAGAGGACATAGGTTTAAGGTGAGAGTGGAAAGATTTAATAAGAATCTGAGCTGCAAGGTTTTCACACAGAGCACAGTGGGTATATGAAACGAGCTGCCAGAGGAAGTCGAGGCAGATAACATTTAAAAGACATTTGGCCAGGTGCATGGACAGGAAATGTTTAGAGGGATATGGGCCAAACATGGGCAGATGGGATCAGTGTATATAGGGCAGCTTGGTCAGCAAAGGCAAGTAGGGCTGAAGGGCCTGTTTCTGTGCATGCACTGTATAACTGCATGAGTCCAAGACTCAATTTGTGTTCTCAGAGAATCAACCCTCACAACACTAATTTAAGTGTCTGCGGTATCTGACCCTGAAGCTTTCAGACCATCCATGTGAATAACTTTGTCCCAACAAAGGTTCTTTTCAGTTCAGTATAGATGGAGTTGTAGCAGAGTTTAGCTGCACAATTGTGTATATTAAGGGGCTTAGAACATATTATTGCAAGGCACAGGAGTGGAGAATTAATGAGCAGGATGTTTTGTTGCCTATCCTTGCTGATTGCAGTCTATAGTTAAGAGGTCAATGATCCAGTTGCCGAGGAGGGTGCAGATTACAATGTCCAGCAGTTTTGAGATGAATTTGGATGGCATTATGGTGTTGAAGGCAGAGCTATGCTCAACAATTAGTAGTTGGATGTAGGTGTCTATGTTATCTACATGTTGCAGGGAAGAGTGCAGGGCGAGGGAGATGGCATTGACCAGTTGCGGCAGTAGCTGATTTGCAGTGGATCAAGGCTGTGTGGGAGGCTGGAGCTAGTGTACGCCACCACCAGCCTCTCAAAGTACTTCATGATGCTGGATGTTGGATCCACCAGATGAAAGTCACCAAGGCACACTACCTGGTGAATCATCTCTGTGCTCTTTCCAGCACAGCCACAACATCGTCACATGTTCCATTTCACCCTTTGTACCACTCAATGAAACGATGTCCACAGTATAATTGTTGGAGCAAAAAGCAGTTTATTGAAATATTTCATGTTTACAATTGTTCATTGTGGCAACATTGCGTGATTATTATCAGGATTGTGATCCATGTGACAGGTGCATTGAGAGCTTGCTTGTGAAATTAATAAAGGGACAGAGCACCAAGCAGAGTAAACACTTCTTTACAGATTGGATAGCAATTTTCTCTCATTGGCCGTATGTTGAAATAAGTTTATTTTTCTATTGCCATAAATTGTCAGATAAATAATATCGAAACACAGGGAACTGCAGATGCTGGAACCTTGATTAAAACAAAGTGCTGGAGTAACTCAGCAGGTCAGGCAGCATCTGTGGAGGAAATGGAGACCACCAGTGGCGCCAGGGAGATGGCAGCCCTGCCGGCAGCCTGTTCGTTTTCTCATCTTTTGTTATTTTTAGCGTTTGTTAAAAGTTTGTTTTTATGTACTTCGATTTGTTTTATGTGGGGGGAGGGGGGAGGGGGGAGGGGATCGGTGGACACTTTTTATTTCAAGTTGCTACCTTATCGGAGATGTGATCCATTTTTGGATCAGATTCTCCGGGATCTGCGGCCTACCAGGAAGCCTGCTTGGACTGTCGTAAGCCCCACCGCGGTTCGCGGACTTAACATCGGAGCGGATCCCTTACCTGGGATCGCTCCCACTGCGGCCTGCTGACTTACCATCAAGAGCTCGCAGTCTTGGATGAGGCTAGTCGTGAGCTCCAACGCCCCGGAAGGCACGACCAGCCCCGATGCGAGGTTCGATTGCCCAGCGCGGGGTAGCTGACAACCCCCGATGCAGGAGCTGAACGCCTCGACGTGGAGGGTCAGAACGCCACCCGAAAAACAAAACTGAGGAAGAACAAAAGGAAGGACTTGAACTTTATTTCGCCTTCCATCACAATGAGGAAATTGTAGGATTCACTGTGGTGGATGTTCATGTCAAAATGTGTTTTTGAGTCTGTTGCTATTAATTGTATGACTGACCTGGCCAGTGAAATTCCTCGTATGTTGCAAAACATACTTGGCGAATAAAATCTGATTCTGGATGGCCAATGATATGGGTGGCGCCCCTGACTTTCCTGACCTAACGTCATGAGTTACTCCAGCACTTTGTGTTTGCTCAAGATACCAGCATGTGCGGTTCCTTGTGTCCCCATTACCTATTTATAATTAATTTTAGAAATCTATTAATGAAATGAAACACTTATATTGGAGTACAATCATGTTTCCAGAATTAAAATCATTTTACAGCGAAGTTGTAGCAAAAGGAACATTTCACAATGTATAGATACATAGATACATAGAAAATAGGTGCAGGAGTAGGCCATTCGGCCCTTCGAGCCTGCACCGCCATTCAATATGATCATGGCTGATCATCCAACTCAGTATCCCGTACCTGCCTTCTCTCCATACCGCCTGATCCCCTTAGCCACAAGGGCCACATCTAACTCCCTCTTAAATATAGCCAATGAACTGGCCTCAACTACCCTCTGTGGCAGAGAGTTCCAGAGATTCACCACTCTCTGTGTGAAAAAGTTTTTCCTCATCTCGGTCTTAAAGGATTTCCCCCTTATCCTTAAGCTGTGACCCCTTGTCCTGGACTTCCCCAACATCGGGAACAATCATCCTGCATCTAGCCTGTCCAACCCCATAAGAATTTTGTACGTTTCTATAAGATCCCCTCTCAATCTCCTAAATTCTAGCGAGTATAAGCCAAGTCTATCCAGTCTTTCTTCATATGAAAGTCCTGACATCCCAGGAATCAGTCTGGCGAACCTTCTCTGCACTCCCTCTATGGCTATAATGTCCTTCCTCAGATTTGGAGACCAAAACTGTACGCAATACTCCAGGTGTGGTCTCACCAAGACCCTGTACAACTGCAGTAGAACCTCCCTGCTCCTATACTCAAATCCTCTTGCTATGAAGGCCAACATACCATTCGCTTTCTTCACTGCCTGCTGCACCTGCATGCCTACTTTCAATGACTGGTGTACCATGACACCCAGGTCTCGCTGCATCTCCCCATTTCCTAATCGGCCACCATTTAGATAATAGTCTGCCTTCCCGTTTTTGCGACCAAAGTGGATAACCTCACATTTATCCACATTATACTGCATCTGCCAAACATTTGCCCACTCACCCAGCCTATCCAAGTCACCTTGCAGTCTCCTAGCATCCTCCTCACAGCTAACACTGCCCCCCAGCTTAGTGTCATCCGCAAACTTGGAGATGTTGCTTTCAATTCCCTCGTTCAGATCATTGATATAAATTGTAAATAGCTGGGGTCCCAGCACTGAGCCTTGCGGTACCCCACTAGTCACTGCCTGCCATTGTGAAAAGGACCCGTTTACTCCTACTCTTTGCTTCCTGTTTGCCAGCCAGTTCTCTATCCACATCAATACTGAACCCCCAATACCGTGTGATTTAAGTTTGTATACTAATCTCTTATGTGATACCTTGTCGAAAGCCTTCTGAAAGTGCAGATACAACACATCCACTGGTTCTCCCCTATCCACTCTACTAGTTACATCCTCGAAAAATTCTATAAGATTCGTCAGACACGATTTACCTTTCGTAAATCCATGCTGACTTTGTCCAATGATTTCACCACTTTCCAAATGTGCTGCTATCCCATCTTTAATAACTGACTCTAGCAGTTTCCCCACTACCGATGTTAGACTAACTGGTCTAACAGAACTGCTGTAGATTTGGGAGCAACAGCAGCAGGAGATTAGCAAGAGATACGACTGATTGGCTCTAGCCCGAGTGGGAGGAGAGAAGTGAGTCAGTGCCGGGAAAACAGTTGAAAACTGAGGAATTTTGTTTGTAAATTGGTAAATCAGGCAATTTATCCGTCAATTTAAGCAAGACGGCTCTTAGCGAGCGGCAGTGAGTGAGCGGCCCTGTGAGAAAAGTGTGAGTCTTTGGCTCGAGAGTCTTCGGCGAAGAGAGGACACCACGCAATACGCTTGAGAGGTAGAGACAAAAGAAGGAGATGTCAGGCAAGCTGATTCAGTGCGATGCTTGCAGTATGTGGGAGGTCAAGGACACCGCTGGTGCCTCTGGCTGCTACAAATGCGAGAAGTGCATCCAGGTAGAGCTCCTGAAGGGCCGTGTTGGGGAACTGGAGAAGCAAGTGGATGACCTCCGTTTCGTCCGAGAAACGGAGTCGTTCCTCGACAAGTCCTACAGTACGATTGTTACACCTAAGGTACTGGAAGAGAGAAGGTGGGAGACGGTGAGAAAGGGAGGGAAGCATGGAATGCCAACGTCCCCAGGTGTTGTACCTCTTGTGAACAGGTTCACCCACTTAGAAGCTGTTGGGACAGAAGACGTGTTTACACTGAGCGGCGGACTGGCTTGCGATGCGAATAGGGCTGTTGAGCCAAAACCAAAAAGGCCTAAGGCAGGCAACGCCATTGTAGTGGGAGACTCGATTGTGAGAGGTACGGACAGGGGTTTCTGTGGCAACAGACGGGATGCGAGGATGGTGTGCTGCCTTCCTGGTGCCAGGATCCAGGATGTCACGGACAGAGTGCAGAAAATCCTCGAGGGCGAAGGTGAACATCCGGAAGTGGTAGTGCATGTCGGCACAAACGATGTCAGAAAGAAGGGGATGAATATTCTGCAGCGTGACTTTAGAGAGCTCGGAAAAATGCTGAAAAGCAGGACCTCCAGGGTTGTTATCTCCGGTTTGCTTCCAGTTCCTCGTGCTGGCGAGAGCAGGAACAGGGAGATACGGGACCTGAACGTGTGGCTCAGGAACTGGTGCACGGGGCAGGGATTTAGATTCTTAGATCACTGGGATCTGTTTTGGGGTAAGGGGGAACTGTACAAAAGGGACGGATTGCATCTTAACAGGTGTGGGACCAGCATTCTGGCAGGCAGGTTTGCCACTGCTACACGGGTGGTTTTAAACTGAATAAGGGGGGTGGGGTGTCGAATGGGATAGTGGAGGATGGAGTTAAAGGGAAAGGGTTTCTTAAATGTGTGAGCGTAGAGACAGAGGAGTGTAAAATGAGGGTAGAAGCAATAGGTAGCAAGGTGAAAAGTAAAAGTGGAAGACAGACAAAACCAGGGCAAAAATCAAAAAGGGCCACTTTTCAACATAATTGTATAAGGGGTAAGAGTGTTGTAAAAACAAGCCTGAAGGCTTTGTGTCTCAATGCAAGGAGCATTCGTAATAAGGTGGATGAGTTGAATGTGCAGATAGCTATTAATGACTATGATATAGTTGGGATCACGGAGACATGGCTCCAGGGTGACCAAGGCTGGGAGCTGAACATCCAGGGATATTCAATATTCAGGAGGGATAGAGAGAAAGGAAAAGGAGGTGGGGTAGCATTGATGATTAGAGAGGAGATTAACGCAATGGAAAGGAAGGACATTAGGTTCGAGGATGTGGAATCGGTATGGGTAGAGCTGCGAAACACTAAGGGGCAGAAAACGCTGGTGGGTGTTGTATACAGGCCACCTAACAGTAGTAGTGAAGTTGGAGATGGTATCAAACAGGAAATTAGAAATGCGTGCGACAAAGGCAAAACAGTTATAATGGGTGACTTCAATCTACATATAGATTGGGTGAATCAAATTGCCAGGGGTGCTGAGGAAGAGGATTTCTTGGAATGTATGCGGGATAGTTATCTAAATCAACATGTAGAGGAACCAACGAGAGAGCAGGCTATTTTAGACTGGGTATTGAGTAATGAGGAAGGGTTAGTTAGCAGTCTTGTTGTACGTGCCCCCTTGGGCAAGAGTGACCATAATATGGTTGAGTTCTTCATTAGGATGGAGAGTGACATTGTTAATTCAGAAACTATGGTTCTGAACTTAAAGAAAGGTAACTTTGAGGGTATGAGACATGAATTGGCCATGATTGACTGGCAATTAATTCTAAAAGGGTTGACGGTGGACATGCAATGGAAGACATTTAAAGACTGCATGGATGAACTACAAAAATTGTTCATCCCAGTTTGGCAAAAGAATAAATCAGGGAAGGTAGTGCATCCGTGGATAACAAGGGAAATCAGGGATGGTATCAAAGTGAAAGATGATGCGTACAAATTAGCCAGAAAAAGCAGCATACCAGAGGACTGGGAGAAATTCAGAGACCAGCAGAGGAGGACAAAGGGCTTAATTAGGAAAGGAAAAATAGATTATGAAAGAAAACTGGCAGGGAACATAAAAACTGACTGCAAAAGTTTTTATAAATATGTAAAAAGAAAGAGATTAGTTAAAACAAATGTAGGTCCCTTGCAGTCAGAAACAGGTGAGTTGATCATGGATATGGCGGACCAATTGAATAACTACTTTGGTTCCGTCTTCACTAAGGAAGACATAAATAATCTGCCGGAAATAGCAGGGGACCGCGGGTCAAAGGAGTTGGAGGAATTGAGTGAAATCCAGGTTAGTCGGGAAGTGGTTTTGGGTAAATTGAATGGATTAAAGGCCGATAAATCCCCAGGGCCAGATAGGCTGCATCCCAGAGTACTTAAGGAAGTAGCTCCAGAAATAGTGGATGCATTAGTAATAATCTTTCAAAATTCTTTAGATTCTGGAGTAGTTCCTGAGGATTGGCGGGTAGCAAACGTAACCCCACTTTTTAAGAAGGGAGGGAGAGAGAAAACGGGGAATTACAGACCAGTTAGTCTAACATCGGTAGTGGGGAAACTGCTAGAGTCAGTTATTAAAGATGGGATAGCAGCACATTTGGAAAGTGGTGAAATCATTGGACAAAGTCAGCATGGATTTACGAAAGGTAAATCATGTCTGACGAATCTTATAGAATTTTTCGAGGATGTAACTAGTAGCGTGGATAGGGGAGAACCAGTGGATGTGGTGTATCTGGACTTCCAGAAGGCTTTCGACAAGGTCCCACATAAGAGATTAGTATACAAACTTAAAGCACATGGCATTGGGGGTTCAGTATTGATGTGGATAGAGAACTGGCTGGCAAACAGGAAGCAAAGAGTAGGAGTAAACGGGTCCTTTTCACAATGGCAGGCAGTGACTAGTGGGGTACCGCAAGGCTCAGTGCTGGGACCCCAGCTATTTACAATATATATTAATGACCTGGATGAGGGAATTGAAGGCAATATCTCCAAGTCTGCTGATGACACTAAGCTGGGGGCCAGTGTTAGCTGTGAGGAGGATGCTAGGAGACTGCAAGGTGACTTGGATAGGCTGGGTGAGTGGGCAAATGTTTGGCAGATGCAGTATAATGTGGATAAATGTGAGGTTATCCATTTTGGTGGCAAAAACAGGAAAGCAGACTATTTTCTAAATGGTGGCCGACTAGGAAAAGGGGAGATGCAGCGAGACCTGGGTGTCATGGTACACCAGTCATTGAAAGTAGGCATGCAGGTGCAGCAGGCAGTGAAGAAAGCGAATGGTATGTTAGCTTTCATAGCAAAAGGATTTGAGTATAGGAGCAGGGAGGTTCTACTGCAGTTGTACAGGGTCTTGGTGAGACCACACCTGGAGTATTGCGTACAGTTTTGGTCTCCAAATCTGAGGAAGGACATTATTGCCATAGAGGGAGTGCAGAGAAGGTTCACCAGACTGATTCCTGGGATGTCAGGACTGTCTTATGAAGAAAGACTGGATAGACTTGGTTTATACTCTCTAGAATTTAGGAGATCGAGAGGGGATCTTATAGAAACTTACAAAATTCTTAAGGGGTTGGACAGGCTAGATGCAGGAAGATTGCTCCCGATGTTGGGGAAGTCCAGGACAAGGGGTCACAGCTTAAGGATAAGGGGGAAATCCTTTAAAACCGAGATGAGAAGAACTTTTTTCACACAGAGAGTGGTGAATCTCTGGAACTCTCTGCCACAGAGGGTAGTCGAGGCCAGTTCATTGGCTATATTTAAGAGGGAGCTAGATGTGGCCCTTGTGGCTAAAGGGATCAGAGGGTATGGAGGAAAGGCAGGTACAGGATACTGAGTTGGATGATCAGCCATGATCATATTGAATGGCGGTGCAGGCTCGAAGGGCCGAATGGCCTACTCCTGCACCTAATTTCTATGTTTCTATGTTTCTATGTAATTCCCCGTTTTCTCTCTCCCTCCCTTCTTAAAAAGTGGGGTTACGTTTGCTACCCTCCAATCCTCAGGACCATTTCAGCAAATGGTGTCCTTAATTTCTTTACTTTGTATTTGCTAATAAATCTTCGATTAATATCTTTAGCCAATGAGCCATCCTCTCCACACAGATTGGCTTTATATTGTATTTTGGAATAATCCGTGCTCTGAAACAGAAAGGGGAAATTTTGCATCTTTTGATAACTTGAAATTTTAAGTTTACATTGCCACAGGCTTATTTAAATATGGGATTAGCCTTCTGTAAGGATTCTTCTGATTGTCTTTTCTACTTTTGCAGATGATCTGCCCATATAAATCCATTTACTCAATTTCTCCAAATGATCAGCAAAACCACCATGGAAATATGTGTGAGAAGTTTAATTCTTAATAAATCAATTCTTACATGATTTCTGTTGTTCTGCAACTTCTACTCCTGGGAAAGATATCAATTTGTGTTATGTAAATCCCGGGTATCTTGTTCTTATGATAGCCAGGACACAGACAGCGTGCATCCTCATCTTCATTTACAGGAACAACATGCAAAATGAATTTAATGTTGTAAAAAATGATTCTCTAAATGGTGATTTACACAGTATTTGTATACATGTGATGTGCCGTGAAAATTAATTATCATTTTGTTACAGTACATGTAACTTGGAAGCAGCGACCTCATTATTCGAATCAAAATGCATTTAATGTCTTTTTGTCCTTAAATTTTGACTCCTGCGTTAAACTTTTGCATTCGGCACTGCAGTTGAGCGCAGTGCCAGCACAAATCTATCAGGTGAAAAACAGTTTGTTGGAAATTGCCTGAGATAGTAGCAAGCACTATATGATGGCATGTCCTTTCTTCTTCCAATTTAACTTTACCTTTCAATAAACCTAAGGATATAAATTGTGCATTATAACAATTTGCAGTGTAGGCTTTACGCAGCTGTTTTATGTACAACATGAAATAATTTAAATGAAAAGATTATCAGATTTTTTTCAATCTTGCTTGAGCATAAATTTTGTTCAGGACATAGACAATTTTTTTTTAATGAGTGACATGCAGCCTTTTATATGTGCCTGAGAAGACTTTGTTTTATGCCACATCCTGAAAACAACATGTCCAATTGTCCTTTACTCTAATAGTTGCTGTGGAAGAGTCAGCTGGGACAGGCTGGGACAGGCAGCATGTTGGGAGAACATGGATAGGTGATGTTTCAGGATCAGGGCCTATCTTCAGGTCCCGACCTAAAGCGTCACCTATCCATGTTCTCCAGAGATGCTGCCTAATCCTGCTGAGTCACCACAGCACTTTGTATATATTTTTGTACAACACCACCTGCAGTACTTTGTTTCTCAGGTTATTTAGCCAATGGCCTGTTTATAAAATGAGATCTCTCGCTTGAAATGAAGCCAATCAGCCAGATGAATTAGTACTACTACTTGGCCAAGACGTTTTATGCTTCCGTTGCCATGGCATTCCATTTGAGATGTTTGGGATTATCTTTCTGTAAGAATTCTCTTGATTGTCCTTTCTAACTTTGCAGATGTTCTGGGATATAAATGAGTTACAAGATGCAAGATGGTTCCCTTACCCTGGGAGAAAGCTGCACAATGTCCAAACAGCAGCAGGATTGCAACAGTAGCACGACAATTCATTCTAGGATTCCAGTTTTTATCTGACACGCCTCTCTGGTTCTGTAGGTATATCTCCTGCCAGTTTAAGACCTGTGTTTATAACCAAATTTGATGGAGTTGGGGGTGAGGTGAAATAAAATGTTGTAACCACCCTGTTGCAGCAGAAACAAACAGCAGCAGGATGTTACAAAAAAATAAAACATTAGATAACGTGATGTTGAAATTAGCAGATTTACAAATAAAGACACAAAGTGCTGGAGTAACTCAGTGGTCAGGTGGCATCTCTGGAGCACATAGATAAAAGACGTTTTGAGTCGGGACTCTTCTTCAGACTCTTCTCTGAAGGAACGTCTTGATTTGATTCAGACAAGTTCTTGAAGGGGAAGGGTGTCAAAGGTTACGAGGAGAAAGCAGGAGAAAAGCAGGAGAAAGCAGGAGAATCAGGTTCTCATTAGATTCCGTCATGATTGAACAATAGAGCAGTCTCAATTGGCCTAATGGCCTCATTCCACTCCTACCTATATTTGTTATGAACTTATGGTCTTATGGACTTGGATTGTTTTCTCCGGATTGCTAGAGGTTGTGGGAAAACCTGATAGTAGAATATAAAATGATGAGATGTATAGATTGAGTAATCAGAACCTTTTTCCCAGATGGAAAAATCAAATACTAGTGAGCGTATCCCTTAGGTGTGAAGGACAAGGTTTACAGGAGATAAATCTGTTGTTAGTGATATATATAAAGAACTTGGATGTAAATGTAGACAGGTTGGTTGGCAAGTTTGCAGAAGACAGCAAAATGTGTGGATATTTGGACAATGTGGAAGGCTGTCCAATGTTACAGTGCGAAATAGATCAGTTACAGGTATGGGCAGGGAAATGGCAGATGGAGTTTAAACCAAGTGTTGCACTTTGGGAGGTGGTGCATAAGGGGGAAGTTTACAGTTAGTGGTAAGACCCTTAACATAATTGATGTGCAGAGGGACCTTGGGGTCTGAGTTGATAGCTCAATGAAAGTTGCAACACATGTAGAGAGAGTGGTAAAGAAGGCATATGATACGCTTGCCTTTATTGGTCGGGGCACTGACTAAAGAGTCAGGAAGTCAGGTTGTACTTTGGAAAGACCATATTTTGAGGATTGTGTGCAATTCTGGTCTTCCCAATACAGGAAGCATGTGAAGTCTTTGGAGAGGGTACAGAAGAGGAACCAGAATGGTGTCTGGATTATAGTGCATAAGCTAAAAGGAGCACTTGGACAAGCTTGGATTGTATTCTCTGGAGCATCAGAGGTTGTGCATAGCTGATAGAGGTATAATATTATGGGAAGGACAGATAGGAAAGACAGACAGGACCTTTTCTCCAGGCTAGAGATTTCTAAGGCTGGAGGGCATAGGTTTGAAGTCTGAGGCGTTGAGTTTAAGGGAGACATGCGGGGCAGGTTTTTACCATGAGGATGCCTGGAGTGCGCTGCCAGGGCTGGTGGTGGAGGCAGGTACGATAGTGGCGTTTAAGAAGCTTTTAGATAAGCACATAGATAAGTAGGGAAGGGGAATATTGGGATCATATTCAGGCAGATGCAGACAGTTTATCTTTTGATCATGTTTCACACAGACACTTGTCTGATGGACCTGTTCCTTTGTTGTGGCGTTCCATATAACATGTTTGAAGGTCCTGTTTCCATGCTGTTATACACATGTTCAGTTATTTTGCATCTTTGTGAAAGGGATCAACAAAGGCTCCAGTTTGATTATTTTGTTACATAGCATATTAAACATGGTAATGGGCATAATTGTTCTGTCTATCAGTACTTGGGATATTTTGGCTGGGCTCCGTGGAGTGTTGTAGAGCAGAGGGAACTGGGAGCGCAGGCACATTGTTACTTGAAAGTGGTCTTATTCTTGCCTATGGCGTGCACAGCCTAAAGCACAACCTTTGTGCACATCAGGTTGATTGCATTAGTCGAAACAGGGTGGACCACGTGACGGTTGCAATCTCCCACCCCCTTGAAAGTGGTGTTACGGATAGATAGGGAGGTCAAGAAGGCTTTTGGCACATTGGCCTTCATCAGTCAGGATATTGAGTACAGAAGTTGGGATGTTATGTTATTGTTGTACAAGATGCTGGTGAGGCCACATTTGGAGTCTTGTGTTCAGTTTTGGTCACGCTGCTATAGGAAAGATGTTGTTAGACTGAAAGGAGTGCAGAGAAGATTTACGAGGATGTTGCCAGGACGTGAGGGCCTGAACTATAGGGAGAGGTTGAGCTGGCTAGAACTTTATTCCATGGGGCGCAGGAGGATGCGCGCTGATCTTATAGAAGTGTATAAAATCTATGAGGGGAAAAGATAGAATAGGTGGACACAATGTTTTACCGAAAGTGGGGAAATCATGAACCAGAGGACATAGGTTTAAGGTGATAGGGGAAAGATTTAATAAGAATCTGAGCTGCAAGGTTTTCACACAGAGCACAGTGGGTATATGAAACGAGCTGCCAGAGGAAGTCGAGGCAGATAACATTTAAAAGGCATTTGGCCAGGTGCATGGACAGGAAATGTTTAGAGGGATATGGGCCAAACATGGGCAGATGGGACCAGTGTAGATAGGGCAGCTTGATCAGCAAGGGCAAGTAGGGCTGAAGGGCCTGTTTCTGTGCATGCACTGTATAACTGCATGAGTCCAAGACTCAATTTGTGTTCTCAGAGAATCAACCCTCACAACACTAATTTAAGTGTCTGCAGTATCTGACCCTGAAGCTTTCAGACCATCCATGTGAATAACTTTGTCCCAACAAAGTTTCTTTTCAGTTCAGTATAAATGGAGTTGTAGCAGAGTTTAGCTGCACAATTGTGTATATTAAGGGGCTTAGAACATATTCTTGCAAGGCACAGGAGTGGAGAATTAATGAGCAGGATGTTTTGTTGCCTATCCTTGCTGATTGCACTATAGTTAAGAAGTCAAGTATCCAGTTGCCGAGGAGGGTGCAGATTACAAAGTCCAGCAGTTTTGAGATGAATTTGGATGGCATTATGGTGTTGAAGGCAGAGCTATGCTCAACAATTAGTAGTTGGATGTAGGTCAAGTGACGTCAAGTCACATTTATTTATATAGCACATTTAAAAAACAACTCTCGTTGGCCAAAGTGCTTTACATTTGTTATAAGAATAGCACAACAAAACAAACTACATACATATATACATGTAGCCCTCATTCAGAGGATGTCAGGAAAGGCTTGGGAGTATAGATAAGTCTTTAGTCTTGACTTAAAAGAGTCGATGGAGGGGGCAGTTCTGATGGGAAAGGGGATGTAACGGGTATAGCTTGGACCCGATAGCAGCACAGAATCAGGCAGGTATAGTTGGTAATGAACTTTATTCCGGTACTGTAACACAGGAATGGGTACACCGTACTCACACAGAGGCTCAGGATTGAGCGAGGGTTCCGAAGAGGGGCAGGCAGGTTCGAATCCGTGTAGGCAGTCGGGAAATCGCTGGAGAGTCTTGCATGAATGCTGAGAACAATCTGGCACTGTGGGAACGGTGAGGAGAGTCTATATACCAGATTAATTGGTGATCAGAGGCAACTGAGTGCCACAGATGAGGAGAGTTGGGCTGATGAGAGGGGAGTGGCAGGCAGGCAGGCAGGAGAGGGCAGACTGTGACAGAACCCCCCCCCTCAAGGGACGGCTCCTGACGTCCCAAAACAAAGGAAAAAAAAAACCACAATAAAGAAAATAAACCCAATCCCACGCAGAGTTGGGTGGGAGGAGGGGGACCGGAGGAGGGCTAATATTCGTCCGAGACATCCATGTCCGCATCCTCCTCCATAGCATCAGAGGAAAGCTCCGTCTCGTCGTCACTGGGCGCCTCAGACGGAAGAGGGGACAGATTCTCAGGGGCGGCGACCCCTCTAGGAGTGGCGGACTTGGACGGCTGGTCGGGATGACGCCGGTGAATGAGGGAGGCGTCCAGGATGTGTTGAGCAGGAACCCAGGACCTCTCCTCTGGACCGTAACCCTCCCAATCGACCAGGTATTGGAGACGCCTCCCGCGACGGCGGGATCGCAGGAGGCGGTGCACCGTAAAGGCGGGGCCTCCGTCGATGAGACGAGGAGGTGGAGGAGGAGGGACTGCGGGGATCAGGGAGCTCTCCCGGACTGGCTTCACTCTGGACACGTGGAACGTAGGATGGACCCGCATGGAACGAGGCAACTTGAGCCTCACAGCCACTGGGTTGATGACCTACTGGATCTCAAAGGGACCGATGAACTTGGGTGCCAACTTCTTGGACTCCACCCTCAAGGGAAGGTCCCGGGTCGACAGCCACACCCTCTGGCCCGAGAGGTAGGTGGGGGCCTGGGTGCGGTGACGGTTGGCAGTCGTGGCGTAACGGGCCACGGAGCGGAGAAGAGCCACCCTGGCTTGGGTCCACGTCCTGCGGCAGCGACGAATGAAGGCCTGGACGGACGGGCAGGAAACCTCTATCTCCAGCGCCGGGAACAGTGGAGGTTGGAACCCGTAGGCACACTGGAAAGGGGAGAGCCCAGTGGCCGAGCTTGTCAGGGTGTTGTGGGCGTACTCCACCCACAACAACTGCTGGGACCAGGAGGAGGGATGCTTGGACACCATACACCGCAGCACCGTCTCCATCTCCTGATTCTTCCTTTCAGTTTGGCCGTTGGACTGGGGATGAAATCCGGGCATCAGACTCACGGTGGCCCCCACAAGCGTGCAGAACTCCCTCCAGAACAGAGGCAAACTGGGGTCCTCGGTCGGAGACCACATCGACGGGGAGACCATGGAGCCTGAAGACGTGGAGTAACATGAGCTCGGCAGTTTCCTTGGCTGACGGAAGTTTGGGCAGGAGCACGAAGTGAGCCATCTTGCTAAGTCTATCGACCACGGTCAGGATGGTGGTGTGACCCCTGGATGGGGGCAGGCCGGTAACGAAGTCCAGGGAGATGTGGGACCATGGTCGATGGGGTACAGGCAGTGGAAGCAGATGACCCGCAGGAGCTTGGTGCGAGACCTTGTGCTGATTGCAAACGGGACAGGCGTTGACAAACTCCCGAGTGTCCTCCTCCAGCGATGCCCACCAGAACCTCCGTAGCACCATCTCCTTGGTCCGCTGAATGACGGGATGACAGGGGAGTCAAGAGCTGTGGGCCCACTGAAGGACGTCGGACCGCAGGGCAGAAACCACAAACAGGCGATCAGGAGGGCATGCGCTGGGTCCCGGCTGGTTCTCCAAGGCCGCCTTGACCCTCTCCTCCACCTCCCAGGTGAGGGAGGCAACCCTGTGCGAGGATGGGAGGATGGTTTTGGGGCCAGAGGCAGACTCCTCCTTCGCAAAGAACTGTCGAGAGAGGGCATCGGGCTTCACGTTGCGGGACCCAGGTCGGTAGGTGAGGGAGAAGTTGAAGCGGGTGAGGAAGAGAGTTGACCCTCTTGGCTGACTGGAGGTATTCAAGATTCTTGTGGTCAGTCCAAACCAAGAAAGGCTGCTCGGTCCCCTCCAGCCAGTGACGCCATTCCTCCAACGCCAACTTAACCGCCAACAGTTCTCGGTTGCCAATGTCATAATTCCTCTCAGCAGGGGTCAGGTGTCGGGAGAAGAAGGCGCATGGATGGAGCTTCTGGTCCCCGGCAGCCCGCTGGGACAGAACAGCTTCCACCCCCACGTCGGAGGTGTCAACCTCCACCACGAACTGTCTCTCTGAGTCCGGAACGTGGAGGATGGGGGCCGATGTAAACCATGTCTTGAGTGTCTGAAAAGCTTCGTCGGCCGCGGCAGACCACCAGAACGGAACCTTGGAGGAGGTGAGTGCCGTGAGGGGTGTGGCCACAGCACTGTAGCCACGGATGAACCGTCGGTAAAAATTAGCGAACCCCAGAATCCTCCAGTCGATGTTGGGGTTGTGTCGCCGAAGCCAGGGGTAACCCAGGATGAGGGGAAGACGGGGTGACTGCAGGATGTGGAACTGGATGGTCTCATGGTGATTACCAGACAGGAGCATGCGCACTGGGACCGTCCGGTGAGAAACAGTCCCCAGGCGATGGCCATCGAGGGCGTCGGCGGGAACAGGTTCAGGCAGGGGAACACAACTGATGCCTAGCTGGCGGGCTATTTCCTTGTCCATAAGATTAATGTCACAACCAGAGTCTATGAAGGTGGCGAGGGTGTGAGGACCATCAGACAACAGCAGACGGGCATGACAAAGAGGGCGTCGGGCAGAGGAACGTTCCCGTTCCTCGGGGGTGAGACTGGTGCGACCCACCTGCATGGGTTCGGGTTGCCTCGACAGTTGCCCCGACGAGGGTAGTCCAGTCTCCGGAGGAAAACGAGCTTGGGTGGATAGCTGGCGGTCCGCCGGTCCCTGTCGCCTCTCCTGACGTCTCGCCAGGATGCGTCGGTCCAGACGGGTCGTTAGCTCGATAAGCCCATCCAGAGAAGAAGGAAGGTCGTGGGACACCAACTCATCCTTGATATAGTCATTCAAGCCCAGCAAGAAAGCGTCACACTGGGCCGGGGCGTTCCAATCACTCTCACGGGCCCTGGTGCGAAAGTCGATGGCGAAGTCAGCGACGCTCTGGTTCCCCTGGCACAACCCCAGCAGACCTCCCGCAGCGTCCGGACCCATCGAAACCTTACCGAACACCTTGCGAAGCTCCGTGGCGAAGGCCTGGAAAGAGGAGCAAGCCGGCGTGCGTCGCTCCCATTCAGCCGTTCCCCACAGCCAAGCTCTGCCAGTCAGGTGATTAATGGTAAACGCCACTCTCGCCGCTTCCTGGGCGAAGGTGTAGGGCTGTAGGGCGAAGAGAATGGAACAGTTCGTGATGAATGGGTTGCAGCCCTCCGGGTCTCCAGCGTAACGCTCCGGGGTTCCCACCCGGGGCTCAGGTGATGTTCCTGGCGGACCGGGAGCTGGTGCTGTCGGAGCCGGAGGCGAAGCATAGGGTGTAGCCTGGGCGAGGGTGGTCGTCAGCTGTTGGACCTGGTTGACTAGTGCAACCAATGCTTGTTCTTGGTTAGACACAGCCTGTCCAATCTCGGAGTTGGAGGCAGTGAGCATAGCTTCGTGTTGCAGGAGCGTGTGCTCAATCCTCCCGAAGCGGTTTGACGGAGACGTAGTGTGCGCCGAGTCCATTGAAGGCCAGATTGTACTGTAACGGGTATAGCTTGGACCCGATAGCAGCACAGAATCAGGCAGGTATAGTTGGTAATGAACTTTATTCCAGTACTGGAACACTGGAATGGGTACATCGTACTCACACAGAGGCTCAGGATTGAGCGAGGGTTCCGAAGAGGGGCAGGCGGGTTCGAACCCGTATAGGCAGTCGGGAAATCGCTGGAGAGTCTTGCATGAATGCTGAGAACAATCTAGCACTGTGGGAACAGTGAGGAGAGTCTATATACCGGATTAATTGGTGATCAGAGGCAACTGAGTGCCACAGGTGAGGAGAGTTGGGCTGATGAGAGGGGAGTGGCAGGCAGGCAGGAGAGGGCAGACTGTGACAGGGGATGCTGTTCCACAGTCTAGGGGCTGCAACCGCAAAGGCGCGGTCGCCCCTGAGCTTATGCCTAGACCGTGGGATATTCAGCAACCCCAAGTCGGCCGATCTGAGGGGCCTGGAGGTGGAGTGGTGGGTGAGAAGACTTTTTATGTAGGTGGGGGCAAGCCCATTGAGGGCTTTGTAGACATGGAGGAGGATCTTGAAGTTTATACGGAACCGCACAGGGAGCCAATGGAGAGAGGCCAGGATCGGGGTGATGTGGTCCCTTTTTTGGGTGCTCGTCAGGAGTCTTGCTGCGGCATTTTGGACCAGTTGCAGGCGGGACAGGGAAGATTGGCTGATGCCAGTGTAAAGGGAGTTGCAGTAATCTAGGCGGGAGGAGATGAATGTGTGGATGATCTTTTCCAGGTCATCAAACTGGAGGAATTGTTATATTTTAGCTATCGTCCGAAGCTGAAAGTAGCTAGCTTTTACCACGGCATTGACTTGTTTGTCAAATTTCAGTGCTGAGTCAAATATCACGCCAAGGTTTTTGACATGAGGTTTGAGTAGTGGGGTAAGGCTTCCAAGGCTGCCTGCTATCATTTTGATTGAGTCCGAGGGGCCGAGAAGGATGACCTCAGACTTACTCTTGTTTAGTTGGAGGAAGTTCTGGGCCATCCAACACTTTATATCCCCGAGACAGTGGGTAAGGTTAAATTGATTGTTTTTTGGGCTTCAGGGGGAGATTTAGTTGTGTATTGTCTGCGTAGCAATGGAAGGAAATGCCATGCCTTTCAATGACTTGGCCTAAGGGGAGCATATACAGGGAGAAGAGAATGGGGCCAAGGATGGAACCTTGTGGAACCCCACAGCAGAGATTAGCTGGGGAGGAGAATGATTTGCCTATGTTAGTCGAGAAACTCCTACCTTTGAGGTAGGAGATGAACCAGCTCAGGGCAGTGCCATCAATACCAACCCCATACTGGAGACGGTCAATTAGGATGGTGTGGTCGACAGTATCAAATGCTGCGCTGAGGTCAAGAAGGAGCAGAATTGCACAGTCGCCGGAGTCAACGGTGAGCAGTAGGTCATTGTGTACCTACAACAAGGCAGACTCTGTGCTATGGTGAGCCCTGAAACCTGATTGGAAAGTTTCCAAGATAGTGTTTTGGTGAAGGTAAGGTATAAGTTGACTTAAAATGACCTTTTCAAGGGCTTTTGAGAGCAAAGGCAGTTTAGAAATGGGTCTGTAGTTGCTTGGCAAGGTTAGGTTGAGGTTAGGTTTTTTCAGGAGTGGTTGGACCACTGCATGCTTGATGCAGGTAGGTACAGTGCCAGTGGCCAGAGAGCTGTTGAAGATGGCGAGGATGCTGGGACCAGCTGTTGTAATTACGTGCTTTAGGAGGGCAGAGGGGAGAGTGTCGAGGGGGCAGGTAGTAGGTTTCATGGTGGTGATCAGTTTTACAAGGGAAGGTAGGTGTCTATGTTATCTACATGTTGCAGGGAAGAGTGCAGGGGGAGGGAGATGGCATTGACCTGTTGTGGCAGTAGCTGATTTGCAGTGGATCAAGGCTGTGTGGGAGGCTGGAGCTAGTGTACGCAACCACCAGCCTCACAAAGCACTTCATGATGCTGGATGTTGGATCCACCAGATGAAAGTCACCAAGTCACACTACCTGGTGAAGCATCTCTGTGCTCTTTCCAGCACAGCCACAACATCGTCACATGTTTCATTTCACCCTTTGTACCACTCAATGAAACGATGTCCACAGTATCATTGTTGGAGCAAAAAGCAGTTTATTGAAATATTTCATGTTTATAATTGTTCATTGTGGCATCATTGTGTGATTATTTACAGGATAGTGATCCCTGTGACAGGTGCATTGAGAGCTTGCTTGTGAAATTAATAAAGGGACAGAGCACCAAGCAGAGTAAACACTTCTTTTCAGATTGGATAGAAATTTTCTCTCATTGGCCGTATGTTGAAATAAGTATATTTTTCTATTGTCATAAACTGTCAGATAAACAATATTGAAACCACAAGGAACTGCAGATGCTGGAACCTTGATTAAAACACACAGTGCTGGAGTAACGCAGCGGGTCAGGCAGCATCTGTGGAGGAAATGGATAGCCAATGATTTGGGTGGCGCCCCTGACTTTCCTGACCCAATGTCATGAGTTGCTCCAGCACTTTGTGTTTGCTCAAGATACCAGCACGTGCAGTTTCTTGTGTCCCCATTACCTATTGATAATTAGTTTTAGAAAGCTATTAATGAAATGATACACTTATATTGGAGGTACAATTCTGGAAATCATGTTTCCAGAATTAAAATAATTTAACAGTGAAGTTGTAGCAAAAATAACATTTCACAATGTATAATAACATTTCAGCAAATGAAGTCCTTATTTTCTTTACTTTGTATTTGCTAATAAATCTTTGATTAATATCTTTAGCCAAGGAGCCGTCATCTCCACACAGATTGGCTTCCTCTTGTATTTTGGATGAATCCGTGCTCTGAAACAGAAAGGGGACATTTTACATCTTTTTGATAACTTGAAATTTTACGTTTACATTGCCACAGGCTTATTTAAATATGGGATTAGCCTTCTGTAAGGATTCTCCTAATTGTCTTTTCTACTTTTGCAGATGATCTACCCATATAAATGCATTTACTAATTTCTTCAAATGATCAGCAAAACCACCATGGAAATATAAGTGTGAGAAGTTTAATTCTAATTAAATCAATTCTTACATGATTTCTGTTGTTCTGTAACTTCTACTCTTGGGAAAGATATCAATTTGTGTTCTGTAAATCCCTGGTATCTTCTTCTTATGATAGCCAAGACACTGACAGTGTGCATCCTCATCTTCATTTACAGGAACAACTGCAAAATAAATTAAAAATTGTAAAAAATCATTCTCTAAATGATGATTTACACAGTATTTGTATACATGTGATGTGCCGTGAAAATTAATTATCATTTTGTTACAGTACATGTAAATTGGAAGCAGCGACCTCATTATTGGAATCACAATGCATTTAATGTATTTTTGCCCTAAAATTTTGACTCCTGCATTAAACTTTTGCATTTGAGTGCAGTGCCAGCACAAATCTATCAGGTGAAAAACAGTTTGTTGGAAATTGCCTGAGATGGTAGCAAGCACTATAAGATGGCAAATCCTTTCCTCTTCCAATTTAACCTTACCTTTCAATAAACCTAAGGAAATCAAATTGTGCATTATAACAATTTGCAGTGTAGGCTTTACGCAGCTGTTTCATGTACAACATGAAATAATTTAAATGACAAGATTATCAGATATTTTAAAATCTTGCTTGAGCATCTTGGGAGAACATGGATAGGTGACGTTTCCGGATCAGGGCCAATCTTCAGGTCCCGACCTAAAACGTCACCTATCCATGTTCTCCAGACATGCTGCCTAATCCTGCTGAGTCACCACAGCACTTTGTATATATTTTTGTACAACACCACCTGCAGTTCCTTGTTTCTAAGATTATTTAGCCAATGGTCCGTTTATAAAATGAGATCTCTCGCTTTAAATGAAGCCAATCAGCCAGATGAATTAGTACTACTACTTGGCCAAGATGTTTTATGCTTCCATTGCCATGGCATTCCATTTAAGAAGTAAGGGATTATCTTTCTGTAAGAATCCTCTTGATTGTCCTTTCTACCTTTGCAGATGTTCTGGGATATAAATGAGTTACAAGGTGCAAGATGCTTCCCATAACCCTGAGAGAAAGCTGCACAATGTCCAAACAGCAGCAGGATTGCAACAGTAGCACCACAATTCATTCTAGGATTCCAGTTCTCCCTGACACTTCTCTCTGGTTCTGCAGGTGTATCTGCTGTCAGTTTAAGACCTGTGTTTATAACCAAATTTGATGGAGTTGGGGGTGAGGTGAAATAAAATGTTGCAATCACCCTGTTGCAGCAGAAACAAACAGCAGCAGGATGTTACAAAAAAATAAAACATTAGATAACGTGATGTTGAAATTAGCAGATAATATCAATGTTATGATATTGGTAGAAGCAAGGAACTGCAGATGCAGGTTTACAAATAAAGACACAAGGTGCTGGAGTAACTCAGTGGGTCATATTCATTCAAGAGTCATCTCTGGAGCACATAGATGAAAGACGTTTTGAGTCGGGACTCTTCTTCAGACTCTTCTCTGAAGGAACATCTTGATTTGATTCAGACAAGTTCTTGAAGGGGAAGGGTGTCAAAGGTTACGAGGAGAAAGCAGGAGAAAAGCAGGAGAAAGCAGGAGAATCAGGTTCTCATTAGATTCCATCATGATTGAACAATAGAGCAGTCTCAATGGGCCGAATGGCCTCATTCCACTCCTCCCTATATTTGTTGTGAACTTATGGTCTTATGGACTTGGATTGTTTTCTCTGGAATGCTAGAGGTTGCGGGAAAACCTGATAGAAGAATATAAAATGATGAGATGTATAGATAGAGTAATCAGAACCTTTTTCCCAGGTTGGAAAAATCAAATACTAGTGAGCGTAGCCCTTAGGTGTGAACGACAAGGTTTACAGGAGATAAATCTGTTGTTAGTGATAAATGTAATGAACTTGGATGTAAATATAGGCAGGTTGGTTAGCAAGTTTGCAGAAGGCAGCAAAATGTGTGGATTTTTGGACAATGAGGAAGGCTGTCCAATGATACAGTGTGAAATAGATCAGTTACAGATATGGGCAGGGAAATGGCAGATGGAGTTTAAACCAAATGTTGCACTTTGGGAGGTGGTGCATAAGGGGGAAGTTTACAGTTAGTGGTAAGAACCTTAACAGAATTGATGTGCAGAGGGACCTTGGGGTCCGAGTTGATAGTTCAATGAACGTGGCAACACAAGTAGAGAGAGTGGTAAAGAAGGCGTATGATACGCTTGCCTTCATTGGTCGGGGCACTGACTAAAGAGCCAGGAAGTCAGGTTGTACTTTGGTATGGCCATATTTTGAGGATTGTGTGCAATTCTGGTCTTCCCAATACAGGAAGGATGTGAAGTCTTTGGGGAGGATACAGATGAGGAACCAGAATGCTGTCTGGTTTATAGTGCATAAGCTAAAAGGAGCACTTGGACAAATTTGGATTGTTTTCTCTGGAGCATCAGAGGTTGTGGAAAGCTGATAGAGGTATAACATTATGGGAAGCACAGATAAGAAAGACAGTCAGGACCTTTTCTCCAGGCTCGAGATTGCTAAGGCTGGAGGGCATAGGTTTGAAGTCTGAGGCATTGAGTTTAAGGGAGACATGCAGGGCAGGTTTTTTACCTTGAGGATGCCTGGAGTGCGCTGCCAGGGATGGTGGTGGAGGCAGGTACGATAGTGGCGTTTAAGAAGCTTTTAGATAAGCACATAGATATGCAGGGAAGGGGAATATTGGGATCATATTTAGGCAGATGAGATCAGTTTGTCTTTTGATCATGTTTGGCGCAGACACTGATCTGATGGACCTGTTCCTTTATTGTGCCGTTCTATATAACATGGTTGAAGGTCCTGTTTCCATGCTGTCATACTCATGTTCAGTTATTTTGCATCTTTGTGAAAGAGATCAACAAAGGCTCCAGTTTGATTATTTTGTCACATAGCATATTAAAGATGGTAATGGGCATAATTGTTCTGTCTATCAGTACGGGATATTTTGGCTGGGCTCCGGGGAGTGTTGTAGAGCAGAGGGAACTGGGAGCGCTGGCATATTGTTCCTTGAAAATGGTCTGCTTCTTGCCTATGGCGTGCACAGCCTAAAGTTGTAGGTCAACTTGTTCTATTTGATCTTGTTTGTGCACGTCAGGTTGATTGCATTAGTCGAAACAGGGTGGACCACGTGACGGTTGCAATCTTCCACCCCCTTGAACATGGTGTCACAGATAGATAGGGAGGTCAAGAAGGCTTTTGGCACATTAGCCTTCATCAGTCAGGATATTGAGTACAGAAGTTGGGATGTTACGTTACTGTTGTACAAGATGCTGGTGAGGCCACATTTGGAGTCTTGTGTTCAGTTTTGGTTACGCTGCTATAGGAAATATGTTGTTAGACTGAAAGGAGTGCAGAGAAGATTTACGAGGATGTTGCCAGGATTTGAGGGCCTGAAGTATAGGGAGAGGTTGAGCTGGCTAGAACTTTATTCCATGGGGCGCAGGAGGATGAGTGGTGATCTTATAGAAGTGTATAAAATCATGAGGGGAAAAGGTAGAATAGGTGGACACAATGTTTTACCGAAAGTAGGGAAATCATGAACCAGAGGACATAGGTTTAAGGTGAGAGGGGAAAGATTTAATAATAATCTGAGCTGCAAGTTTTTCACACAGAGCACGGTGGGTATATAAAACGAGCTGCCAGAGGAAGTCGAGGCAGATAACATTTAAAAGACATTTGGCCAGGTGCATGGACAGGAAATGTTTAGAGGGATATGGGCCAAACATGGGTAGATGGGACCAGTGTATATAGTAGCAATGTTACAATATTTTGAGATTTAAAAAATAAAGTCTGCAATTTATCCCATCAGATAAAGCATAAAAAGAAGTTTAATTTGACACCTAATTCACTTTCGTATCTTCAGTATTAAAGAAGTTATGGCCATTTTCATACTCGGAAATTAGCAGCTTGTTCCCTATTGCTTTTCCATTGACTTAACACAAAAGCTGTGATCGAGGACAGTCAAAAACCCATAACTTTCTTAAAAATTAAGATAACTGAAATAAATTTTCCGTTGTTATAGATTGAAGCATTCTGAAACAAATATGAAACAATCCTACTTAGAAGACATGAAAGTAAAGCATATAATTAGTTAGTTACCTAATTGTAGCTAATTACAAAATTCAATTACTAGATCTAAACATATATCAATTTCTTAAGAATAGATTAACATTTTTAAATAGCCTAAGTGTCCAAATAACATTCACACAATAATTCACAATATAACATAATTTTTAAATCTCATTTTCATGAATTTACAGGCCAAATGGAAGGAATTGAATGTTTAATACCTGTAAATTAATGGGGATTTAAATCATCTTGTGAGTGAAGATTTCTGGAACGCGATCTTTTGGAACGTTGATTTGCGGTGAATTTAACCCCGTATTGGCATGAAAAATTCTGCCGTTAATTCGGGGAATAAAATCACCATGTCGCATGAAAAAATGTGAATTAAAGGCTTCTTAAGAAGCACTTTTATACATTTAAAGAAACCACTTTTGTTTACCTGTCCCGTGTGTGAAATCCGTCCCCGTTATCGGCGTTGACGCTTCAGGAGCTGCTTTTAAAATTACTCCAGCGCTGACATTGACGATTTAATAAAAATAAAAAACACACAAATCGCCACTAGGAACGATTCCTCAGCCAACGCTTGTACTCCAACAAAATATTAACCAGGACAAGGGAGGAGAAACCGGCGTTTTAACCCCGCCCCCCCTTAAAGGCGCCAAAATCGCGCACACGGCCAGTGGCAGAATTACAGCGCGACTGAAGGTAAGTTTTGTAACATACGTATATATAGGGCAGCTTGGTCAGCATGGCAAGTAGGGCTGAAGGGCCTGTTTCTGTGCATGCACTGTATAACTGCATGAGTCCAAGACTCTGTTTGTGTTCTCAGAGAATCAACACTCACAATACTAATTTAAGTGTCTGCGGTATCTGACCCTGAAGCTTTCAGACCATCCATGTGAATAACTTTGTCCCAACAAAGGTTCTTTTCAGTTCAGTATAAATGGAGTTGTAGCAGAGTTTAGCTGCACAATTGTGTATATTAAGATCTTAGAACATATTATTGCAAGGCACAGGAGTGGAGAATTAATGAGCAGGATGTTTTGTTGCGTATCCTTGCTGAATGCAGTCTATAGTTAAGAGGTCAATGATCCAGTTGCCGAGGAGGGTGCAGATTACAAAGTCCAGCAGTTTTGGGATGAATTTGGATGGCATTATGGTGTTGAAGGCAGAGCTATGCTTAACAATTAGTAGTTGGATGTAGGTGTCTATGTTATCTACATGTTGCAGAGAAGAGTGCAGGGCGAGGGAGATGGCATTGACCAGTTGCGGCAGTTGCTGATTTGCAGGGGATCAAGGCTGTGTGGGAGGCTGGAGCTAGTGTATGAAACCACCAGCCTCTCAAAGTACTTCATGATGCTGGATGTTGGATCCACCAGATGAAAGTCACCAAGTCACACTACCTGGTGAATCATCTCTGTGCTCTTTCCAGCCACAACATCGTCACACGTTTCATTTCACCCTTTGTACCACTCAATGAAACGATGTCCACAGTATAATTGTTGGAGGAAAAAGCAGTTTATTGAAATATTTCATGTTTACAATTGTTTATTGTGGCATTATTGCACGATTATTATCAGGATTGTGATCCTTGTGACAGGTGCATTGAGAGCTTGCTTGTGAAATTAATAAAGGGACAGAGCACCAAGCAGAGTAAACACTTCTTTTCAGATTGGATAGAAATTTTCTTTCATTGGCCGTATGTTGAAATAAGTTTATTTTTCTATTGCCATAAACTGTCAGATAAACAATATTAAAACACAAGGAACTGCAGATGCTGGAACCTTGATTAAAACACACATTGCTGGAGTAACGCAGCGGGTCAGGCAGCATCTGTGGAGGAAATGGATAGCCAATGATTTGGGTGGCGCCCCTGACTTTCCTAACCCAACTCATGAGTTACTCCAGCACTTTGTGTTTGCTCAAGATACCAGCATGTGCAGTTCCTTGTGTCCCCATTACCTATTTATAATGAGTTTTAGAAAGCTATTAATGAAATGAAACACTTATATTGGAGGTACAATTCTGGAAATCATGTTTCCAGAATTAAAATCATTTAACAGTGAAGTTGCAGCAAAAAGAACATTGCACAATATATAATACCATTTCAGCAAATTAAGTCCTTATTTTCTTTACTTGGTATTTGCTCATAAATCTTCGATTAATATCTTTAGCCAAGGAGCCGTCCTCTCCACACAGATTGGCTTCCTCTTGTATTTTGGATTAATCTGTGCTCTGAAACAGAAAGGGGACATTTTACATCTTTTGACAACTTGAAATTTTATGTTAACATTGCCACGGGCTTATTTAATTATGGGATTAGCTTTCTGTAAGGATTCTCCTGATTGTCTTTTCTACTTTTGCAGATGATCTGCCCATATAAATGCATTTACTCAATTTCTCCAAATGATCAGCAAAACCACATGGAAATATAAGTGTGACAAGTTTAATTCTTATTAAATCAATTCTTACATGATTTCTGTTCTTCTGCAATGTCTACCCCTGGGAAAGATATCAATTTGTGTTATGTAAATCCCGGGTATCTTCTTCTTATGATAGCCAAGACACTGACAGTTTGCATCCTCATCTTCATTTACAGGAACAACTGCAAAATGAATTAACTGTTGTAAAAAATCATTCTCCAAATGGTGATTTACACAGTATTTGTATACATGTGATGTGCCGTGAGAATTAATTATCATTTTGTTACAGTACATGTAACTTGGAAGCAGAGACCTCATTATTGGAATCACAATGCATTTAATGTCTTTTTGTCCTTAAATTTTGACTCCTGCGTTAAACTTTTGTATTCGTCACTGCAGTTGAGCGCAGTGCCAGCACAAATCTATCAGGTAAAAAAAGGTTTGTTGGAAATTGCCTGAGATAGTAGCAAGCACTATATGATGGCATGTCCTTTCTTCTTCCAATTTAACTTTACCTTTCAATAAACCTAAGGATATCAAATTGTGCATTATAACAATTTGCAGTGTAGGCTTTACGCAGCTGTTTTCTGTACAACATGAAATAATTTAAATGACAAGATTATCAGATTTTTTAATATCTTGCTTGAGCATAAATTTTGTTCGGGACACAGACAATTTTTTTTTAATGAGTGACATGCAACCTTTTATATGTGCCTGAGAAGACTTTGTTTAATGCCTCATCCTGAAAACAACATGTCCACTTGTCCTTTACTCTAGTAGTTGCTGTGGAAGAGACAGCTGGGACAGACTGGGACAGGCAGCATCTTGGGAGAACATGGATAGGTGATGTTTCAGGTTCAGGGCCTATCTTCAGGTCCCAACCTAAAACGTCACCTATCCATGTTCTCCAGAGATGCTGCCTAATCCTGCTGAGTCACCACAGCACTTTGTATATATTTTTGTACAACAACACCTGCAGTTCCTTGTTTCTAAGGTTATTTAGCCAATGGTCTGTTTATAAACTGAAATCTTGTAGCGGCGCCTGCTAGAGCACACAGGTATCGAACCCGGCGCTCAGTAGCCGCGGTCACGTGACTCGGGAGGGGCTGTTGTTTTCACGTGTTTTTTCCCTTGCGCGCGTTAGTTCAGCGCTGACCACCGATGTGGCCTGACGTGTCTGTTAAACCTGTATGTTGCAACTTGAGCATTCGAATAAATTATTGTTGAAAACTCCAGGAGTCGTTTATCAGACCGCCAAAATCTCTCACTAATTGACACATAAATGAAGTCAATTAGCCAGATGAATTAGTACTACTACTTGGCCACGAATTGTTATGCTTCCGTTGCCATGGCATTCCATTTAAGAAGTAAGGGATTATCTTTCTGTAAGAATCCTCTTGATTGTCCTTTCTACCTTTGCAGATGTTCTGGGATATAAATGAGTGACAAGGTGCAAGATGCTTCCTTTACCCTGAGAGAAAGCTGCACAATGTCCAAACAGCAGCAGGATTGCAACAGTAGCACCACAATTCATTCTAGGATTCCAGTTCTCCCTGACACATGTCTCTGGTTCCGCAGGTATATCTACTGTCAGTTTAAGATCTGTGTTTATAACCAAATTTGATGGAGTTGGGAGTGAGGTGAAATAAAATGTTATAACCACCCTGTTGCAGCAGAAACAAACAACAGCAGGATGTTACAAAAAAATAAAACATTAGATAACGTGATGTTGGAATTAGCACATAATGTCAAAGTTATGATATTGGTAGAAGCAAGGAACTGCAGATGCAGGTTTCCAAAAAAGAAACAAAGTGCTGGAGTAACTCAGTGGGTCAGGTGGCATCTCTGGAGCACATAGATAAAAGACTTTTTGAGTCGGGACTCTTCTTCAGACTCTTCTCTGAAGGAACGTCTTGATTGATTCAGACAAGTCCTTGAAGGGGAAGGGTGTCAAAGGTTACGAGGAGAAAGCAGGAGAAAAGCAGGAGAAAGCAGGAGAATGAGATTCTCATTAGAGTCCATCATGATTGAACAATAGAGCAGTCTTAATGGTCCGAATGGCCTCATTCCACTCCTACCTATATTTGTTGTGAACTTATGGTCTTATGGACATGGATTGTTTTCTCTGGAATGCTAGAGGTTGCGGGAAAACCTGATAGAAGAATATAACATGATGAGATGTAGAGATAGAGTAATCAGAACATTTTCCCCAGGATGGAAAAATCAAATACTAGTGAGTGTAGCCCTAAAGTGTGAAGGACAAGGTTTACAGGAGAGAAACCCGTTGTTAGTGATATATGTAAAGAACTTGGATGTAAATGCAGACTGGTTGGTTAGCAAGTTTACAGAAGAGAGCAAAATGTGTGGATTTTTGGACAATGAGGAAGGCTGTCCGAAAGCTGATTTCGCTGATACAGTGCGAAATAGATCAGTTACAGATATGGGCAAAGAAATGGCAGATGGAGTTTAAACCAAGTGTTGCACTTTGGTAGTCGGTGCATAAGGGGGAAGTTTACAGTTAGTGGTAAGACCCTTAACAGAATTGGTGTGCAGAGGGACTTTGGGGTCCGAGTTGATAGCTCAATGAAAGTGGCAACACAAGTAGAGAGAGTGTTAAAGAAGGCATATGATATGCTTGCCTTCATTGGTCGGGCCACTGACTAAAGTGTCAAGAAGTCAGGTTGTACTTTTGTAAGACCATATTTTGAGGATTGTGTGCAATTCTGGTCTTCCCTATACAGGAAGGATGTGAAGTCTTTGGAGAGGGCACAGAAGAGGAACCAGAATGCTGTCTGGATTATAGTGCATAAGCTAAAAGGAGCACTTGGACAAACTTGGATTGTTTTCTCTGGAACATCAGAGGCTGTGGAAAGCTGATAGAGGTATAATATTATGGGAAGCACAGATAAGATAGACGGTCAGGACCTTTTCTCCAGGCTAGAGATTTGTAAGGCTGGAGGGCATAGGTTTGAAGTCCAAGGCGTTGAGTTTAAGGGGGACATGCGGGGCAGGTTTTTCTCCATGAGGATGCCTGGAGTGCGCTGCCAGGGATGGTGGTGGAGGCAGGTACGATAGTGCAGTTTAAGAAGCTTTTAGATAAGCACATAGATATGCAGGGAAGGGGAATATTGGGATCATATTCAGGCAGATGCGATCAGTTTATCTTTTGATCATGTTTGGTTCAGACACTGGTCTGATGGACCTGCTCCTTTGTTGTGCCGTTCTATATAACATGTTTGAAGGTCCTGTTTCCATGCTGTCATACTCTTGTTCAGTTATTTTGCATCTTTGTGAAAGAGATCGACAAAGGCTCCAGTTTGATTATTTTGTTACGAAGCATATTAAACATGGTAATGGGCATAATTGTCCTGTCTATCAGTACTTGGGATATTTTGGGTGGGCTCCGAGGAGTGTTGAAGAGCAGAGGGAACTGGGAGTGCAGGCACATTGTTCCTTGAGAGTTGTCTTCTTCTTGCCTATGGCGTGCACAGCCTAAAGTTGTAGGTCAACTTGTTCTATTTGATCTTGTTTGTGCACGTCGGGTTGATTGCATTAGTCGAAACAGGGTGGACCACGTGACGGTTGCAATCTCCCACCCCCTTGAAAGTGGTGTCACGGATAGATAGGGAGGTCAAGAAGGCTTTTGGCACATTGGCCTTCATCAGTCAGGATATTGAGTACAGAATGTTGTGTTAAAGAAGGAACTGCAGATGCTGGAAAATCGAAGGTACACAAAACTGTCTGAAGAAGGGTTTCGGCCCGAAACGTTACCTATTTCCTTCGCTCCATAGATGCTGCTGCACCCGCTGAGTTTCTCCAGCATTTTTGTGTACCTATTGAGTACAGAAGTTGGGATGTTACGTTACTGTTGTATAAGATGCTGGTGAGGCCACATTTGGAGTCTTGTGTTCAGTTTTGGTCACGCTGCTATAGGAAAGATGTTGTTAGACTGAAAGGAGTGCAGAGAAGATTTACGAGGATGTTGCCAGGACTTGAGAGCCTGAACTATAGGGAGAGGTTGAGCTGGCTAGAACTTTATTCCATGGGGCGCAGGAGGATATGTGCTGATCTCATAGAAGTGTATAAAATTATGTGGGGAAAAGATAGAATAGGTGGACACAAAGTAGGGAAATCATGAACCAGAGGACATAGATTTAAGGTGAGAGGGGAAAGGTTTAATAAGAATCTGAGTTGCAAGTTTTTCACGCAGAGCACAGTGGGTATATGAAACGAGCTGCCAGAGGAAGTCGAGGCAGATAACATTTAAAAGACATTTGCCAGGTGCATGGACAGGAAATGTTTAGAGGGATATGGGCCAAACATGGGCAGATGGGACCAGTGTATATAGGGCAGCTTGATCAGCATGGCAAGTAGGGCTGAAGGGCCTGTTTCTGTGCATGCACTGTATAACTGCATGAGTCCAAGACTCTGTTTGTGTTCTCAGAAAATCAACCTTCACAACACTAATTTAAGTGTCTGCGGTATCTGACCCTGAAGCTTTCAGACCATCCATGTGAATAACGTTGTCCCAACAAAGGTTCTTTTCAGTTCAGTATAAATGGAGTTGTAGCAAAGTTTAGCTGCACAATTGTGTATATTAAGGGGCTTAGAACATATTCTTGCAAGGCACAGGAGTGGAGAATTAATGAGCAGGATGTTTTGTTGCCTATCCTTGCTGAATGCAGTCTATAGTTAAGAGGTCAATGATCCAGTTGCCGAGGAGGGTGCAGATTACAATGTCCAGCAGTTTTGAGATGAATTTGGATGGCATTATGGTGTTGAAGGCAGAGCTATGCTCAACAATTAGTAGTTGGATGTAGGTGTCTATGTTATCTACATGTTGCAGGGAAGAGTGCAGGGCGAGGGAGATGGCATTGACCTGTTGCGGCAGTTGCTGATTTGCAGTGGATCAAGGCTGTGTGGGAGGCTGAAGCTAGTGTACACCACCACCAGCCTCTCAAAGTACTTCATGATGCTGGATGTTGGATCCACCAGATGAAAGTCACCAAGGCACACTACCTGGTGAATCACCTCTGTGCTCTTTCCAGTACAGCCACAACATCGTCACATGTTCCATTTCACCCTTTGTACCACTCAATGAAACGATGTCCACAGTATAATTGTTGGAGCAAAAAGCAGTTTATTGAAATATTTCATGTTTACAATTGTTCATTGTGGCATCAT
The DNA here is from genome assembly GCA_038087875.1 of Malacoraja senta. Classification (NCBI taxonomy): domain Eukaryota; kingdom Metazoa; phylum Chordata; class Chondrichthyes; order Rajiformes; family Rajidae; genus Malacoraja; species Malacoraja senta. The sequence continues at coordinate 229,210,988 of CM075977.1, read as the reverse complement.
TGTGTGATTATTATCAGGATTGTGATCCCTGTGACAGGTGCATTGAGAGCTTGCTTGTGAAATTAATAAAGGGACAGAGCACCAAGCAGAGTAAACACTTCATTTCAGATTGGATAGAAATTTTCTCTCATTGGTCGTATGTTGAAATAAGTATATTTTTCTATTGCCATGTACCGATAAACAATATCGAAACACAGGGAACTGCAGATGCTGGAACCTTGATTAAAACACACAGTGCTGGAGTAATGCAGCGGGTCAGGCAGCATCTGTGGAGGAAATGGATAGCCAATGATTTGGGTGGTGCCCCTGACTTTCCTAACCCAACTCATGAGTTACTCCAGCACTTTGTGTTTGCTCAAGATACCAGTATGTGCAGTTCCTTGCGTCCCCATTACCTTTTTATAATTAGTTTTAGAAAGCTATTAATGAAATGAAACACTTATATTGGAGGTACAATTCTGGAAATCATGTTTCCAGAATGAAAATTATTTAACAGTGAAGTTGTAGCAAAAAGAACATTTCAAAATGTATAATACCATTTCAGCAAATGAAGTCCTTAATTTCTTTACTTTGTATTTGCTAATAAATCTTTGATTAATATCTTTAGGCAATGAGCCGTCCTCTCCACACAGATTGGCTTTATGTTGTATTTTGGAATAATCCGTGCTCTGAAACAGAAAGGGGACATTTTACATCTTTTTGATAACTTGAAATTTTACGTTTACATTGCCACGGGCTTATTTAAATATGGGATTAGCCTTCTGTAAGGATTCTTCTGATTGTCTTTTCTACTTTTGCAGATGATCTGCCCTTATAAATGCATTTACTCATTTCTTCAAATGATCAGGAAAACCACCATGGAAATATAAGTGTGACAAGTTTAATTCTAATTAAATCAATTCTTACATGATTTCTGTTGTTCTGTAACTTCTACTCTTGGGAAAGATATCAATTTGTGTTATGTAAATCCCGGGTATCTTGTTCTTATGATAGCCAAGACACTGACAGTGTGCATCCTCATCTTCATTTACAGGAACAACTGCAAAATAAATTAAATGTTATAAAAAATCATTCTCTAAATGGTGATTTACACAGTATTTGTATACATGTGATGTGCAGTGAAAATTCATTATAATTTTGTTACAGTACATATAACTTGGAAGCAGCGACCTCATTATTGGAATCACAATGCATTTAATGTCTTTTTGTCCATAAATTTTACTTCGGAGTCACGTGAGTGACTACGTGAAGAACCCGTCCAGCATGCATGCACGACATTAGCGTTCACGCAGAGCAACAGCGACGAACGGGAGTACAGGCGCTCCCGCTACAAGCTTAAAAAAGTGGACCATCAGGTAAGTACTTACTCTGAGGTCGTAATTAGGAAGCTTTGCTCTGCTTTGTGAACTCCAGATCGAAAAGCTGGAAAATGAGCAAAGCACGGCAAGGGAAAAAATACCGGCCCCCGTTCGACTCCAACAGAACAGGAATGTCCCATCAGTGGGGGGCGAGAGGCGGCACTTGGACCGCACATGCTGCGGTCCACAATCATTGATACCGAGCCGAGCCCAGTACCACTAGCGCAGCCTGAACAACAGCAGCGGACTGGAGGTAAACCAAAACGAAAAAGTGACCGGCCGGTAATCTCTGATAACTCCGACGTGGAAGACTCTCCGCCTGAGAGCGGCAGAGGTAGCCACCTGAGCCGCATGGAAAGGCTCATGGAGCAAATGCTCCAGCGAGACTTGCTTCGGGAGCTGGAGCAGTCTCGCCAAGGGAATTCAGGCACTCCCGCACCAGTGCCTTACAATACACTGGCCATCGCTTCCCCCTCAGCCGAGGGCAGCGTTGGCGACCAGGGCTGGGCTGGTCAGGAACAGGGGTCACTGGCCGAAGATGTTGGGAGTATGCTTGGGGTACAGGACCAGGAAGAGCTGCTGGGTGTGGTGAATCGCTACGTGGCTACACCACGCGCAGGGCGGTCGTTGCAGCCAAAACTGGCGGCCAGCATTGACTACCTGTCCCTCAAACCGCTACAAGAACAGGTAGTCAATGAGGCACTAGAACTCTACTCACCTCCAGAGAACTGCATTTCACTCAACGTACCGGCCATTAACAGCCAAATCTGGGGGTACGTTGGACAGAGTATCTGAAACCAGGAGCTAAAATTACAGCGTATCCTCAAGCTCCTGACGACAGGTATAACATCCTATGCTTGTTCCGTGGATGGGGTGGATATGACCACCAACCAGCAAGACACTCTGGCTCTGCTGTGTAACACCCAATATGAGATAAACAACCTCCGCAAGGAGATAATAACACCTGCCCTCAATTCCAAATTTGCAGCACTGTGCAAAACACCGGCCTCAGAGCCACAGATCCTGCTATTTGGTAAGGACTTGTCAAAACAAGTAAAAGACCTGGAGGAAGAGTCAAAATCATTCGGCCTCATGAGGGCAGGCCCCGGAACGAGCAGACCCACACAACCCAGACGGCAGTACCCCACCGCGTCCACCAGTCGACGTCAAACTTATGGGACTGGTGAAAGCTCGGGGTCCGCATACCATCCCCGAAAGCCTTTTTTAGGCCAGGGCCCAGAGCGGACCCCATGGAAAATGCGCCACCCCCAACCAGCAGTACATCCAGCAGCATAACGACGGATGAAGAAACCGAAGAAAGGAACACTCCCATAACTATGGAGGTAGGTGGGTCTGGTTCCTACCAGCATATAAAAATGGGGGAACTTTACTAACAGGGGGGAGATTACACCTGTTCATGGAAGCATGGAGGTCTATCACGAATGATAGTTATATACTTAACAGTATTCGTGGATACAAAATAGAGTTCATTCAAGAAAATAGGCCACCAGTTCAGCATGCACCCGAAAGGGTCTTTACCCTCTCAGTCAAAGAAAAACTAGAGGGTCAAGCAGAACTGGTGAGGTTACTTACAAAGGGTATCATTGAGAAATCCAAACATGAACCTTTGGAATTTGTCTCAAATATATTTACCAAAAACAAAAAAGATGGTGGATATCGCATCATCATTGATTTAACCTCACTAAATAACTTTGTTAAGTATATACATTTCAAAATGGAAACATTTGTAACTGCCAAACAACTGATTTCCAAAGGATACTTTATGGCAAGCATTGATTTAAAAGATGCCTACTATACTGTACAGTACCCATTCAAAAGGATCATCGCAGATACCTGAAATTTACCTGGATGGGGCAACTATGGCAGTTTAAAGCGTTGCCTAATGGGTTAACATCAGCCCCAAGACTATTTACCAAGATATTAAAACCAGCCTTGGCAACATTAAGAAAACAGAGACATATTGTCATGGCATATCTTGATGATATTCTAATAGTAGGCAAAACCATGGAATTGGCTAAATCAGCTGTATTAGCTACAAAACAATTGTTTGAAACCCTTGGATTTGTCTTACATCCAGATAAATCTAAGTTGACGCCATCCACAACTATGGACTATCTGGGATTCACAATTAACTCAGTCCACATGTCTGTAACGTTGCCAAAAAGATAAAGCAGCAGAATTGGCACAGATGTGTAACAATTTAATGGTTAGCGATCGACCAACCATCCGACAAGTGGCAAGAGTAATTGGCAAAATGGTAGCAGCATTTCCAGCTACACAATTTGGACATCTGCACTATCAAAACTTACAAAGGGCAAAAGTACAGGCGTTAAAACGACATGCAGGTCACTTTGACCGAACCATGAAATTACCCATTGAAGCAATATCAGAGTTACAATGGTGGATAGAGCACATTTGTGATAGTTCCAGCCCTATCATCATCAATAACCCAACATTAACTATACAAACAGAAGCCAGTGCTCAAGGCTGGGGAGCAACTAATACCATATCCAGCACAGGTGGTAGATGGACTAACCTAGAATCATCTTTACTACAAACACTGGGCATAAATTATTTGGAAATGTTGGGTGCGTTTTATGGTTTAAAAGCATATTCTACGAATATGCACCATTTGCATGTTCGTTTACAGATTGATAATACCACGTTGGTGGCCTATATTAACCATATGGGCGGAATAAAATCGATATCATGTGACAATTTGGTCAACATAATCTGGCAATGGTGTGTCGATAGACATATTTGGCTATCAGCAACTTACCTACCAGGTAAGCTAAATACAGTGGCAGACACCAGGTCACGCAAATTCAATGATAACACCGAATGGATGTTAAATCCTAAAGCTTTTGCTAAAATCGCAAAGCAATATGGCACACCAGATATCGATCTCTTTGCATCCAAACTAAATCACCAGGTACCAATGTAAGTCGCTTGGGAACCAGACCCTGAGGCAGCAGCGATAGATGCATTTGCGCTGAACTGGGGAAACTATTTCTTTTATGCCTTTCCCGCCTTCTGCCTCATCAGTAGGGTACCATGCAAAATACAGATGGACTCTGCTTCAGGTATTTTGATAGTACCCGACTGGCCTACACAGCCATGGTTCCCAGTGGTCCTCGACATGGTCATCGAAACTCCTATGACCTTTCCCAGTAGCCCAGACCTATTGACTCAGGCATAAGTCATCCATGCCATGACAAAATTAACCTACTGGGTTGCAGATTATGAAAAGACCACTGCTGGGCCTGGGATTGTCTGACAGGACCATCAACACGATGACAGCGTCCCACCGTATGTCCACCAGGAAACAATACCTATCGAGCATCAGGAAGTGGGAAAGATACTGCTCGAATACTGGGACAACATACTCATCTACAACCATAACCAATGTACTGGAGTTCCTGGCCGGCCTTCACCATAATGAAGGACTGAGCTACAGCGCCATCAATACTGCCAGAAGTGCTCTGTCAGCCTACTTAAAACAGGCACCAGGACAACAGGCCATAGGGTCTCACCCGCTGGTGATCAAACTCATGAGAGGTATATTCAACTCCAACCCCCCTAGACCTAGGTACACCCAAATCTGGGATGTCAGTGTGGTCCTGACATACCCAAGGGGATGGTCACCAGCCAGGTCTCTCACCCTCGAACAGCTAACCCTGAAAACGGTCATGCTGATGGCACTAGTCTCAGCACAAAGAGTCCAGTCCCTCCACTTACTGCGACTGGACAACATGGTTATAACACCAGACCGTGTCTCATTCACCATTCAGGAGCTGGTAAAGCAGAGCAGGCCAGGAACTTCAGGCCTAGTTATGGATTTCCGGGCATACCCACCTGACCCACGGTTATGTGTCATGACTCACTTACTCACTTACATCAACACAACAAGAGATTCCCGAGGGAGAGAAAAAGCCTTATGGGTCAGCCACAAGAAACCTCATGGTCGGGTGTCGAGCCAAACTATCTCAAGATGGCTCAAGCAGGTACTGGGAGCCGCTGGAGTAGATACTGACGTATATACATCTCACTCCACCAGGGCAGCATCCACATCGGTGGCTAAAAGGATCGAAGTGCCACTGGACCACATCCTGGCTACAGCAGGGTGGTCCATGGAGAAAACGTTCCAAACGTTCTACAACAAGCCGCTAGCAGAACCTGTATTATTTGCAGAAAGAGTTTTAGAATCTGCAAATATATAATTTAAGCCCGGGGGAGCATTTTTCTTTTGTTATTGTTTAATAAATACCATTATTGTTTACAAACAGATTCATGGTTGATTACGATAACATACTTCCTCCCTTGAATGACTTCGGCAGCGAGTGAAATATCAACTGTTACACGGTTTGAAAACACAGAGCTTTAAAATCTTCACGTAGTCACTCACGTGACTCCGAAGTAAAATAGTAAGATTAAACGAGAACTTACCAGTTTGAAGTTTGATCTGTATTTTATGAGGAGTTACGATGAGGGATTACGTGCCCTCCGCTCCCACCCTCAATTATAGAGATCAACTGGTATCTTAGTTCTCCTTTTCTTTACTATGTTTATTTCAATTATTGTGTTCCTGTGATTCCACAACGCTGCTTTGAAGTATGTCGCGCATGAGTGCTGGACGGGTTCTTCACGTAATCCCTCATCGTAACTCCTCATAAAATACAGATCAAACTTCAAACTGGTAAGTTCTCATTTAATCTTACTATTTTGAATCCTGCGTTAAACTTTTGCATTCGTCACTGCAGTTGAGCGCAGTGCCAGCACAAATCTATCAGGTGAAAAACAGTTTGTTGGAAATTGCCTGAGATGGTAGCAAGCATTATAAGATGGCAAATCCTTTCTTCTTCCAATTTAACTTTACCTTTCAATAAACCTAAGGATATCAAAATGTGCATTATAACAATTTGCAGTGTAGGCTTTACGCAGCTGTTTTATGTACAACATGAAATAATTTAAATGACAAGATTATCAGATTTTTTAAAATCATGAGCATAAATTTTGTTCTGGACACAGACAATTTTTTTTTCAATGAGTGACATGCAAACTTTTATATGTGCCTGAGAAGACTGTTTAATGCCTCATCCTGAAAACAACATGTCCAATTGTCCTTTACTCTAGTAGTTGCTGTGGAAGAGACAGCTGGGACAGACTGGGACAGGCAGCATCTTGGGAGAACATGGATAGGTGATGTTTCAGGATCAGGGCCTATCTTCAGGTCCCAACCTAAACGTCACCTATCCATGTTCTCCAGACATGCTGCCTAATCCTGCTGAGTCACCACAGCACTTTGTATATATTTTTGTACAACACCACCTGCAGTTCCTTGTTTCTAAGGTTATTTAGCCAATGGTCTGTTTATAAAATGAAATCTCTCGCTTTAAATGAAGCCAATTAGCCAGTTGAATTAGTACTACTACTTGGCCAAGAAGTTTTATGCTTCCATTGCCATGGCTTTCCAATTAAGAAGTATGGGATTATCTTTCTGTAAGAATTCTCTTGATTGTCCTTTCTACCTTTGCAGATGTTCTGAGATATAAATGAGTTACAAGGTGCAAGATGCTTCCCTTAAACCTGAGAGAAAGCTGCACAATGTCCAAACAGCAGCAGGATTGCAACAGTAGCACCACAATTCATTCTTGGATTCCAGTTCTCCCTGACACGTCTCTCTGGTTCTGCAGGTGTATCTGCTGTCAGTTTAAGACCTGTGTTTATAACCAAATTTGATGGAGTTGGGTGTGAGGTGAAATAAAATGTTGCAATCACCCTGTTGCAACAGAAACAAACAGCAGCAGGATGTTACAAAAAAATAAAACATTAGATAACGTCATGTTGAAATTAGCAGATAAAGTCAAAGTTATGATATTGGTAGAAGCAAGGAACTGCAGATGCAGGTTTACAAATAAAGACACAAAGTGCTGGAGTAACTCAGTGGGTCATATTCATTCAAGAGTCATCTCTGGAGCACATAGATAAAAGACGTTTTGAGTCGGGACTCTTCTTCAGACTCTTCTCTGAAGGAACGTCTTGATTTGATTCAGACAAGTTCTTGAAGGGAAGGGTGTCAAAGGTTATGAGGAGAAAGCAGGAGAAAAGCAGGGGAAAGCAGGAGAATGGGATTCTCATTAGAGTCCGTCATGATTGAACGATAGAGTTGTCTCAATGGGCCGAATGGCCTCATTCCACTCCTACCTATATTTGTCGTGAACTTTGGTCTTATGGACTTGGATTGTTTTCTCTGGAATGTTAGAGGTTGTGGGAAAACCTGATAGAAGAATATAAAATGAGATGTATAGATAGAGTAATCAGAACCTTTTTCCCAGGAGGGAAAAATCAAATACGAGTGAGGTTTATGGGAGCTAAACCTGTTGTTAGTGATATATGTAAAGAACATGGATGTAAATGTAGACAGGTTGGTTAGCAAGTTTGCAGAAGACAGCAAAATGTGTGGATTTCTGGACAATGAGGAAGGCTGTCCAATGATACAGTGCGAAATAGATCAGTTACAGATATAGGCAGGGAAATGGCAGATGGAGTTTAAACCAAGTGTTGCACTTTGGGAGGTGGTGCATAAGGGGGAGGTTTACAGTTAGTGGTAAGACCCTTAACAGAATTGATGTGCAGAGGGTCCTTGGGGTCCGAGTTGATAGCTCAATGAATGTGGCAACACTAGTAGAGAGAGTGGTAAAGAAAGCGTATGATACGCTTGCATTCATTGGTAGGGGCACTGACTAAAGAGTCAGGAAGTCAGGTTGTACTTTGGTAAGGCCATATTTTGGGGATTGTGTGCAATTCTGGTCTTCCCAATACAGGAAGGATGTGAAGTCTTTGGAGAGGGTACAGAAGAGGAACCAGAATGGTGTCTGGATTACAGTGCATTAGCTAAAAGGAGCACTTGGACAAACTTGGATTGTTTTCTCTGGAGCATCAGAGGTTGTGGAAAGCTGATAGAGGTATAACATTATGGGAAGCACAGATAGGAAAGACAGTCAGGACCTTTTCTCCAGGCTCGAGATTTCTAAGGCTGGAGGGCATAGGTTTGAAGTCTGAGGCATTGAGTTTAAGGGAGACATGCAGGGCAGGTTTTTTACCATGAGGATGCCTGGAGTGCGCTGCCAGGGATGGTGGTGGAGGCAGGTACGATAGTGGCGTTTAAGAAGCTTTTGGATAAGCACATAGATATGCAGGGAAGGGGAATATTGGGATCATATTTACCCAGATGAGATCAGTTTGTCTTTTAATCATGTTTGACACAGACACTGGTCTGATGGACCTGTTCCTTTGTTGTGCCGTTCTATATAACATGTGTGAAGGTCCTGTTTCCATGCTGTCATACTCATGTTCAGTTATTTTGCATCTTTGTGAAAGGGATCAACAAAGGCTCCAGTTTGATTATTTTGTTACATAGCATATTAAACATGGTAATGGGCATAATTGTTCTGTCTATCAGTACTTGGGATATTTTGGCTGGGCTCCGGGGAGTGTTGAAGACCAGAGGGAACTGGGAGTGCAGGCACATTGTTCCTTGAAAGTGGTCTTATTCTTGCCTATGGCGTGCACAGCCTAAAGTTGTAGGTCAACTTGTTCTATTTGATCTTCTTTGTGCACGTCGGGTTGATTGCATTAGTCGAAACAGGGTGGACCACGTGACGGTTGCAATCTCCCACCCCCTTGAACGTGGTGTCACAGATAGATAGGGAGGTCAAGAAGGCTTTTGGCACATTGGCCTTCATCAGTCAGGATATTGAGTACAGAAGTTGGGATGTTATGTTACTGTTGTATAAGATGCTGGTGAGGCCACATTTGGAGGCTTGTGTTCAGTTTTGGTTACGCTGCTATAGGAAAGATGTTGTTAGACTGAAAGGAGTGCAGAGAAGATTTACGAGGATTTTGCCAGGATTTGAGGGCCTGAACTATAGGGAGAGGTTGAGCTGGCTAGAACTTTATTCCATGGGGCGCAGGAGGATGAGTGGTGATCTTATAGAAGTGTATAAAATAATGAGGGGAAAAGATAGAATAGGTGGACACGATGTTTTACAGAAAGTAGGAAAATCATGAACCAGAGGACATAGGTTTAAGGTGAGAGTGGAAAGATTTAATAAGAATCTGAGCTGCAAGGTTTTCACACAGAGCACAGTGGGTATATGAAACGAGCTGCTAGAGGAAGTCGAGGCAGATAACATTTAAAAGACATTTGGCCAGGTGCATGGACAGGAAATGTTTAGAGGGATATGGGCCAAACATGGGCAGATGGGACCAGTGTATATAGGGCAGCTTGGTCAGCATGGGCAAGTAGGGCTGAAGGGTCTGTTTCTGTGCATGCACTGTATAATTGCATGAGTCCAATACTCTGTTTGTGTTCTCAGAGAATTAACCCTCACAACAATAATTTAAGTGTCTGCGGTATCTGACCCTGAAGCTTTCAGACCATCCATGTGAATAACGTTGTCCCAACAAAGGTTCTTTTCAGTTCAGTATAAATGGAGTTGTAGCAGTTTAGCTGCACAATTGTGTATATTAAGTGGCTTAGAACATATTCTTGCAAGGCACAGGAGTGTAGTTGGATGTAGGTGTCTATGTTATCTACATGTTGCAGGGAAGAGTGCAAGGCGAGGGAGATGGCATTCACCAGTTGCGGCAGTTGCTGATTTGCAGTGGATCAAGGCTGTGTCGGAGGCTGGAGCTAGTGTAGGCAACCACCAGCCTCTCAAAGTACTTCATGATACTGGATGTTGGATCCACCAGATGAAAGTCACCAAGGCACACTACCTGGTGAATCATCTCTGTGCTCTTTCCAGCACAGCCACAACATTGTCACATGTTCCATTTCACTCTTTGTACCACTCAATGAAACGATGTCCACAGTATAATTGTTGGATCAAAAAGCTGTTTATTGAAATATTACATGTTTACAATTGTTCATTGTGGCATCATTGCGTGATTATTATCAGGATTGTGATCCATGTGACAGGTGCATTGAGAGCTTGCATGTGAAATTAATAAAGGGACAGAGCACCAAGCAGAGTAAACACTTCTTTTCAGATTGGATAGCAATTTTCTCTCATTGGCCGTATGTTGAAATAAGATTATTTTTCTATTGCCATAAATTGTCAGATAAACAATATTGAAACACAGGGAACTGCAGATGCTGGAACCTTGATTAAAACACAAAGTGCTGGAGTAACTCAGCAGGTCAGGCAGCATATGTGCAGGAAATGGAGACCACCAGTGGCGCCGGGGAGATGGCAGCCCTGCCGGCAGCCTGTTCGTTTTCTCATCTTTTGTTATTTTTAGCGTTTGTTAAAAGTTTGTTTTTATGTACTTCGATTTGTTTTATGTGGAGGGAGGGGGGAGGGGATCGGTGGACACTTTTTTTTTCAAGTTCCTACCTTCCCGGAGATCTGATCAATTTTTGGATCACATTCTCCGGGCTCTGCGGCCTACCATCGCTGGAACTGGAGGCCTCCTCGGACTGTCGTAAGCCCCACTGCGGGGCGCGGACTTAACATCGGAGCGGATCCCTTACCTGGGATCGCTCCCACTGCGGCCTGCGGACTTACCATCAAGAGCTCGCAGTCTTGGATGAGGCTAGTCGTGAGCTCCAACGCCGCGGAAGGCTCGACCAGCCCTGATGCGAGGTTCGATTGCCCGGCGCGGGGTAGCTGACAACCCCCGATGCAGGAGCTGAACGCCTCGACGTGGAGGGCCCAAACGCCGCCCGAACTACGGGAGGCAAGACCATCCCGTCAACGGAGGGCTCGAGGCCCCCAACCGAGGAAGAACAAAAGGAAGGACTTGAACTTTATTTCGGCTTACATCACAATGAGGAATGTGTAGGATTCACTGTGGTGGATGTTCATGTCATAATGTGTTTTTGAGTCTGTTGCTTTTAATTGCATGACTGACCTGGCCAGTGAAATTCCTCGTATGTTGCAAAACATACTTGGCAAATAAAATCTGATTCTGGATAGCCACTGATTTGGGTGGCGCCCCTGACTTTCCTGACCTAACGTCATGAGTTACTCCAGCACTTTGTGTTTGTTTGCTCAAGATACCAGCATGTGCGGTTCCTTGTGTCCCAATTACCTATTTATAATTAATTTTAGAAAGCTATTAATGAAATGAAACACTTATATTGGAGTACAATCATGTTTCCAGAATTAAAATCATTTAACAGTGAAGTTGTAGCAAAAAGAACATTTCACAATGTATAATACCATTTCAGCAAATGAAGTCCTTAATTTCTTTACTTTGTATTTGCTAATAAATCTTTGATTAATATCTTTAGGCAATGAGCCGTCCTCTCCACACAGATTGGCTTTATGTTGTATTTTGGAATAATCTGTGCTCTGAAACAGAAAGGGGACATTTTACATCTTTTGATAACTTGAAATTTTACGTTTACATTGCCACGGGCTTATTTAAATATGGGATTAGCCTTCTGTAAGGATTCTTCTGATTGTCTTTTCTACTTTTGCAGATGATCTGCCCATATAAATGCATTTACTCAATTTTTCCAAATGATCAGCAAAACCACCATGGAAATATAAGTGTGAGAAGTTTAATTCTTAATAAATTCTTACATGAATTCAGTTGTTCTGCAACTTCTACTCCTGGGAAAGATATCAATTTGTGTTATGTAAATCCCGGGCATCTTGTTCCTCTGATAGCCAGGACACCGACAGCGTGCATCCTCATCTTCATTTACAGGAACAACATGCAAAATGTTGGATTGATATTTTTGAAATAATTTCTGAAGTTGTTAATACTAAATTGGATCCAGACTCAAAATTAATAATACTTGGGATATCAGAACAAAGTTTAATACTCACAACAAGCCAAAGAAACTTCCTTGACTACAGTATAATAACTGGGAAAAAATTAATATTAAAATTTTGGAAAGGTCCTATAACCCCCACAATTAAAATGTGGATTGTGGAAATGTTGGAGACCTTACATCTAGAAAGATGGATAAACAATAACTTTTTGTTAAAATATGGGCTCCATTTATTAACTATTTGAAGGGATAGATGGGCCCAGCACGAAAACCCAACTGAAGCTTGAATTCAGGATTAGATGTAAAATTATCATAACCTACGAACTTATCTCCAATGACGTATTATAAATAACTCATTCCACCTCTTTTTTTTTCTTCTCGATATTTGTAATGCTTTTTTCTTTCTACCTCTCTTTTTCTATCTATATAAAAAAAAACATTAGAAGCAGAATTAATTGACAATTGACAATTTTAATAATGTATGATTGATGTATATGAAAAGTTATATTATTCTATTATAATATGTTACTATACTTTATAATATGTTTGCTTCTAATAAAAATATTAATTAAAAAAAATTAAAAAATGGTGGTTTACACAGTATTGGTATACATGTGATGTGCCGTGAGAATTAATTATCATTTTGTTACAGTACATGTAACTTGGAAGCAGAGACCTCATTATTGGTATCACAATGAATTTAATGTCTTTTTGTCCTTAAATTTTGACTCCTGCGTTAAACTTTTGCATTAGTCACTGCAGTTGAGCTCAGTGCCAGCACAAATCTATCAGGTAAAAAATAGTTTATTGCAAATATCCTGAGATAGTAGCAAGCACTATATGCTGGCAAGTCCTTTCTTCTTCCAATTTAACTTTACCTTTCAATAAACCTAAGGATATCAAATTGTGCATTATAACAATTTGCAGTGTAAGCTTTACGCAGCTGTTTTATGTAAACATTAAATAATTTAAATGAAAAGATTATCAGATTTTTTTCAATCTTGCTTGAGCATAAGTTTTGTTCGGGACATAGACAATTTTTTTTTAATGAATGACATGCAACCTTTTATATGTGCCTGAGAAGACTTTGTTTTATGCCACTTCCTGAAAACAACATGTCCAATTGTCCTTTACTCTAATAGTTGCTGTGGAAGAGTCAGCTGGGACAGGCTGGGACAGGCAGCATGTTGGGAGAACATGGATAGGTGATGTTTCAGGATCAGGGCCTATCTTCAGATCCCGACCTAAAACGTCACCTATCCATGTTCTCCAGAGATGCTGCCTAATCCTGCTGAGTCACCACAGCACTTTGTATATATTTTTGTACAACACCACCTGCAGGTCCTTGTTTCTCAGGTTATTTAGCCAATGGTCTGTTTATAAAATGAGATCTCTCGCTTTAAATGAAGCCAATCAGCCAGATGAATTAGTACTACTACTTGGACAAGACGTTTTATGCTTCCGTTGCTATGGCATTCCATTTAAGAAGTATGGGATTATCTTTCTGTAAGAATTCTCTTGATTGTCCTTTCTAACTTTGCAGATGTTCTGGGATATAAATGAGTTACAAGGTGCAAGATGGTTCCCTTACCCTGAGATAAAGCTGCACAATGTCCAAGCAGCAGCAGGATTGCAACAGTAGCACCACAATTCATTCTAGGATTCCAGTTCTCCCTGACACATCTCTCTGGTTCTGCAGGTGTATCTGCTGTCAGTTTAAGACCTGTGTTTATAACCAGATTTGATGGAGTTGGGGGTGAGGTGAAATAAAATGTTGTAACCACCCTGTTGCAGCAGAAACAAACAGCAGCAGGATGTTACAGAAAAATAAAACATTAGATAACGTGATGTTGAAATTAGCAGATAATGTCAAAGTTATAATATTGGTAGAAGCAAGGAACTGCAGATGCAGGTTTACAAATAAAGACACAAAGTGCTGGAGTAACTCAGTGGGTCAGGTGGCATCTCTGGAGCACATAGATAAAATACTTTTTGAGTCGGCACTATTCTTCAGACTCTTCTCTGAAGGAACGTCTTGATTTGATTCAAACAAGTTCTTGAAGGGGAAGGGTGTCAAAGGTTATGAGGAGAAAAGCAGGAGAAAGCAGGAGAATGAGGTTCTCATTAGAGTCCATCATGATTGAACGATAGTGCACTCAATGGGCCGAATGGCCTCAATCCACTCCTTCCTATATTCGTTGTGAACTTATGGTCTTATGGACTTGGATTGTTTTCTCTGGAATGCTAGAGGTTGTGGGAAAACCTGATAGAAGAATATAAAATGATGAGATGTATAGATAGAGTAATCAGAACCTTTTCCCCAGGATGGAAAAATCAAATACTAGTGAGCGTAGCCCTAAGGTGTGAAGGACAAGCTTTACAGGAGATAAACCTGTTATTAGTGATATATGTAAAGAACTTGGATGTAAATGTAGACAGGTTGGTTAGCAAGTTTGCAGAAGACAGCAAAATGTGTGGATTTTTGGACAATGAGGAAGGCTGTCCAATGATACAGTGCGAAATAGATCAGTTACAGATATGGGCAGGGAAATGGCAGATGGAGTTTAAACCAAGTGTTGCACTTTGGGAGGTGGTGCATAAGGGGGAAGTTTACAGTTAGTGGTAAGACCCTTAACAGAATTGATGTGCAGAGGGACCTTCGGGTCCGAGTTGATAGCTCAATGAAAGTGGCAACACAAGTAGAGAGAGTGGTAAAGAAGGCGTATGATACGCTTGCCTTCATTGGTCGGGGCACTGACTAAAGAGTCAGGAAGTCAGGTTGTACTTTGGTAAGGCCATATTTTGAGGATTGTGTGCAATTCTGGTCTTCCCAATACAGAAAGGATGTGAAGTCTTTGGAGAGGGTACAGAAGAGGAACCAGAATGGTGTCTGGATTATAATGCATAAGCTAAAAGGAGCACTTGGACAAACTTGGATTGTTTTCTCTGGAGCATCAGAAGTTGTGGAAAGCTGATAGAGGTATAACATAATGGGAAGCACAGATAAGATAGACAGTCAGGACCTTTTCTCCAGGCTAGTGATTTCTAAGGCTGGAGGGCATAGGTTTGAAGTCTGAGGCGTTGAGTTTAAGGGAGACATGCGGGGCAGGTTTTTTACCATGAGGATGCCTGGAGTGCCCTGCCAGGGCTGGTGGTGGTGGAGGCAGGTACGATATTGGCGTTTAAGAACTTTTTAGATAAGCACATAGATATGCAGGGAAGGGGAATATTGGGATCATATTCAGGCAGATGCGATCAGTTTATCTTTTGATCATGTTTGGCGCAGACACTGTTCTGATGGACCTGTTCCTTTGTTTTGCCGTTCTATATAACATGTTTGAAAGTCCTGTTTCCATGCTGTCATACTCATGTTCAGTAATTTTGGATATTTGTGAAAGAGATCAACAAAGGCTCCAGTTTAATTATTTTGTCACATAGCATATTAAACATGGTAATGGGCATAATTATTCTGTCTATCAGTACTTGGGATATTTTGGCTGGGCTCCGGGGGGTGTTGTAGAGCAGAGGGAACTGGGAGTGCAGGCACATTGTTCCTTGAAAGTGGTCTTATTCTTGCCTATGGCGTGCACATCCTAAAGTTGCAGGTCAACTTGTTCTATTTGATCTTCTTTGTGCACGTCGGGTTGATTGCATTAGTCGAAACAGGGTGGACCACGTGATGGTTGCAATCTCCCACCCCCTTGAAAGTGGTGTCACGGATAGATAGGGAGGTCAAGAAGGCTTTTGGAACATTGGCCTTCATCAGTCAGGATAGTGAGTACAGAAGTTGGGATGTTACGTTACTGTCGTACAAGATGCTGGTGAGGCCACATTTGGAGTCTTGTGTTCAGTTTTGGTCACGCTGCTATAGGAAAGCTGTTGTTAGACTGAAAGGAGTGCAGAGAAGATTTACGAGGATGTTGCCAGGTTTGAGGGCCTGAACTATAGGGAGAGGTTGAGCTGGCTAGAACTTTATTCCATGGGGCGCAGGAGGATGAGTGGTGATTTTATAGAAGTGTATAAAATCATGAGGGGAAAAGATGGAATAGGTGGCATCAATGTTTTATCGAAGTAGGGAAATCATGAACCAGAGCACATAGGTTTAAGGTGAGAGGGGAAAGAATTAATAAGAATCTGAGCTGCAAGGTTTTCACACAGAGCACAGTGGGTATATGAAACGAGCTGCCAGAGGAAGTCGAGGCAGATAACATTTAAAAGACATTTGGCCAGGTGCATGGACAGGAAATGTTTAGAGGGATATGGGCCAAACATGGGCAGATGGGATCAGTGTATATAGGGCAGCTTGGTCAGCAAGGGCAAGTAGGGCTGAAGGGCCTGTTTCTGTGCATGCACTGTATAACTGCATGAGTCCAAGACTCAATTTGTGTTCTCAGAGAATCAACCCTCACAACACTAATTTAAGTGTCTGCGGTATCTGACCCTGAAGCTTTCAGACCATCCATGTGAATAACTTTGTCCCAACAAAGGTTCTTTTCAGTTCAGTATAGATGGAGTTGTAGCAGAGTTTAGCTGCACAATTGTGTATATTAAGGGGCTTAGAACATATTATTGCAAGGCACAGGAGTGGAGAATTAATGAGCAGGATGTTTTGTTGCCTATCCTTGCTGATTGCAGTCTATAGTTAAGAGGTCAATGATCCAGTTGCCGAGGAGGGTGCAGATTACAAAGTCCAGCAGTTTTGGGATGAATTTGGATGGCATTATGGTGTTGAAGGCAGAGCTGTGCTCAACAATTAGTAGTTGGATGTAGATTTCTATGTTATCTACATGTTGCAGGGAAGAGTGCAGGGCGAGGGAGATGGCATTGACCAGTTGCAGCAGTAGCTGATTTGCAGTGGATCAAGGCTGTGTGGGAGGCTGGAGCTAGTGTACGCAACCACCAGCCTCTCAAAGTACTTCATGATGCTGGATGTTGGATCCACCAGATGAAAGTCACCAAGGCACACTACCTGGTTAATCATCTCTGTGCTCTTTCCAGCCACAACATCGTCACATGTTCCATTTCACCCTTTGTACCACTCAATGAAACGATGTCCACAGTATAATTGTTGGAGCAAAAAGCTGTTTATTGAAATATTACATGGTACAATTGTTCATTGTGGCATCATTGCGTGATTATTATCAGGATTGTGATCCATGTGACAGGTGCATTGAGAGCTTGCATGTGAAATTAATAAAGGGACAGAGCACCAAGCAGAGTAAACACTTCGTTTCAGATTGGATAGCAATTTTCTCTCATTGGCCGTATGTTGAAATACGTTTATTTTTCTATTGTCATAAATTGTCAGATAAACAATATCGAAACACAGGGAACTGCAGATGCTGGAACCTTGATTAAAACAAAGTGCTGGAGTAACTCAGCAGGTCAGGCAGCATCTGTGGAGGAAATGGAGACCACCAGTGGCGCCAGGGAAATGGCAGCCCTGCCGGCAGCCTGTTCGTTTTCTCATCTTTTGTTATTTTTAGCGTTTGTTAAAAGTTTGTTTTTATGTACTTCGATTTGTTTTATGTGGAGGGAGGGGGGAGGGGGGAGGGGATCGGTGGACACTTTTTATTTCAAGTTCCTACCTTATCGGAGATGTGATCCATTTTTGGATCAGATTCTCCGGGCTCTGCGGCCTACCAGGAAGCCTGCTTAGACTGTCGTAAGCCCCACGGACTTAACATCGGAGCGGATCCCTTACCTGGGATCGCTCCCACTGCGGCCTGCTGACTTACCATCAAGAGCTCGCAGTCTTGGATGAGGCTAGTCGTGAGCTCCAACGCCGCGGAAGGCACGACCAGCCCCGATGCGAGGTTCGATTGCCCGGCGCGGGGTAGCTGACAACCCCAGATGCAGGAGCTGAACGCCTCGACGTGGAGGGCCTGAACCCCGCCCGAACTACGGGAGGCAAGACCGTCCCGTCAACGGAGGGCTCGAGGCCCCCTACTGAGGAAGAACAAAAGGAAGGACAAACTTTATTTCGCCTTCCATCACAATGAGGAAATTGTAGGATTCACTGTGATGGATGTTCATGTCAAAATGTGTTTTTGAGTCTGTTGCTATTAATTGTATGACTGACCTGGCCAGAGAAATTCCTCGTATGTTGCAAAACATACTTGGCGAATAAAATCTGATTCTGGATGGCCAATGATATGGGTGCCGCCCCTGACTTTCCTGACCTAACGTCATGAGTTACTCCAGCACTTTGTGTTTGCTCAAGATACCAGCATGTGCGGTTCCTTGTGTCCCCATTACCTATTTATAATTAATTTTAGAAAGCTATTAATGAAATGAAACACTTATATTGGAGTACAATCATGTTTCCAGAATTAAAATCATTTTACAGTGAAGTTGTAGCAAAAGGAACATTTCACAATGTATAGATACATAGATACATAGAAAATAGGTGCAGGAGTAGGCCATTCGGCCCTTCGAGCCTGCACTGCCATTCAATATGATCATGGCTGATCATCCAACTCAGTATCCCGTACCTGCCTTCTCTCCATATCCCCTGATCCCCTTAGCCACAAGGGCCACATCTAACTCCCTCTTAAATATAGCCAATGAACTGGCCTCAACTACCCTCTGTGGCAGAGAGTTCCAGAGATTCACCACTCTCTGTGTGAAAAAGTTTTTCCTCATCTCGGTCTTAAAGGATTTCCCCCTTATCCTTAAGCTGTGACCCCTTGTCCTGGACTTCCCCAACATCGGGAACAATCATCCTGCATCTAGCCTGTCCAACCCCATAAGAATTTTGTACGTTTCTATAAGATCCCCTCTCAATCTCCTAAATTCTAGCGAGTATAAGCCAAGTCTATCCAGTCTTTCTTCATATGAAAGTCCTGACATCCCAGGAATCAGTCTGGTGAACCTTCTCTGCACTCCCTCTATGGCTATAATGTCCTTCCTCAGATTTGGAGACCAAAACTGTACGCAATACTCCAGGTGTGGTCTCACCAAGACCCTGTACAACTGCAGTAGAACCTCCCTGCTCCTATACTCAAATCCTCTTGCTATGAAGGCCAACATACCATTCGCTTTCTTCACTGCCTGCTGCACCTGCATGCCTACTTTCAATGACTGGTGTACCATGACACCCAGGTCTCGCTGCATCTCCCCATTTCCTAATCGGCCACCATTTAGATAATAGTCTGCCTTCCCGTTTTTGCGACCAAAGTGGATAACCTCACATTTATCCACATTATACTGCATCTGCCAAATATTTGCCCACTCACCCAGCCTATCCAAGTCACCTTGCAGTCTCCTAGCATCCTCCTCACAGCTAACACTGCCCCCCAGCTTAGTGTCATCCGCAAACTTGGAGATGTTGCTTTCAATTCCCTCGTTCAGATCATTGATATAAATTGTAAATAGCTGGGGTCCCAGCACTGAGCCTTGCGGTACCCCACTAGTCACTGCCTGCCATTGTGAAAAGGACCCGTTTACTCCTACTCTTTGCTTCCTGTTTGCCAGCCAGTTCTCTATCCACATCAATACTGAACCCCCAATACCGTGTGATTTAAGTTTGTATACTAATCTCTTATGTGATACCTTGTCGAAAGCCTTCTGAAAGTGCAGATACAACACATCCACTGGTTCTCCCCTATCCACTCTACTAGTTACATCCTCGAAAAATTCTATAAGATTCGTCAGACACGATTTACCTTTCGTAAATCCATGCTGACTTTGTCCAATGATTTCACCACTTTCCAAATGTGCTGCTATCCCATCTTTAATAACTGACTCTAGCAGTTTCCCCACTACCGATGTTAGACTAACTGGTCTGTAATTCCCCGTTTTCTCTCTCCCTCCCTTCTTAAAAAGTGGGGTTACGTTTGCTACCCTCCAATCCTCAGGACCATTTCAGCAAATGGTGTCCTTAATTTCTTTACTTTGTATTTGCTAATAAATCTTCGATTAATATCTTTAGCCAATGAGCCATCCTCTCCACACAGATTGGCTTTATATTGTATTTTGGAATAATCCGTGCTCTGAAACGGAAAGGGGACATTTTACATCTTTTTGATAACTTGAAATTTTAAGTTTACATTGCCACAGGCTTATTTAAATATGGGATTAGCCTTCTGTAAGGATTCTTCTGATTGTCTTTTCTACTTTTGCAGATGATCTGCCCATATAAATCCATTTACTCAATTTCTCCAAATGATCAGCAAAACCACCATGGAAATATGTGTGAGAAGTTTAATTCTTAATAAATCAATTCTTACATGATTTCTGTTGTTCTGCAACTTCTACTCCTGGGAAAGATATCAATTTGTGTTATGTAAATCCCGGGTATCTTGTTCTTATGATAGCCAGGACACCGACAGCGTGCATCCTCATCTTCATTTACAGGAACAACATGCAAAATGAATTTAATGTTGTAAAAAATGATTCTCTAAATGGTGATTTACACAGTATTTGTATACATGTGATGTGCCGTGAAAATTAATTATCATTTTGTTACAGTACATGTAACTTGGAAGCAGCGACCTCATTATTCGAATCAAAATGCATTTAATGTCTTTTTGTCCTTAAATTTTGACTCCTGCGTTAAACTTTTGTATTCGTCACTGCAGTTGAGCGCAGTGCCAGCACAAATCTATCAGGTGAAAAACAGTTTGTTGGAAATTGCCTGAGATAGTAGCAAGCACTATATGATGGCATGTCCTTTCTTCTTCCAATTTAACTTTACCTTTCAATAAACCTAAGGATATCAAATTGTGCATTATAACAATTTGCAGTGTAGGCTTTACGCAGCTGTTTTATGTACAACATGAAATAATTTAAATGAAAAGATTATCAGATTTTTTTCAATCTTGCTTGAGCATAAATTTTGTTCGGGACATAGACAATTTTTTTTTAATGAGTGACATGCAGCCTTTTATATGTGCCTGAGAAGACTTTGTTTTATGCCACATCCTGAAAACAACATGTCCAATTGTCCTTTACTCTAATAGTTGCTGTGGAAGAGTCAGCTGGGACAGGCTGGGACAGGCAGCATGTTGGGAGAACATGGATAGGTGATGTTTCAGGATCAGGGCCTATCTTCAGGTCCCGACCTAAAGCGTCACCTATCCATGTTCTCCAGAGATGCTGCCTAATCCTGCTGAGTCACCACAGCACTTTGTATATATTTTTGTACAACACCACCTGCAATTCTTTGTTTCTCAGGTTATTTAGCCAATGGTCTGTTTATAAAATGAGATCTCTCGCTTGAAATGAAGCCAATCAGCCAGATGAATTAGTACTACTACTTGGCCAAGACGTTTTATGCTTCCGTTGCCATGGCATTCCATTTAAGATGTTTGGGATTATCTTTCTGTAAGAATTCTCTTGATTGTCCTTTCTAACTTTGCAGATGTTCTGGGATATAAATGAGTTACAAGATGCAAGATGGTTCCCTTACCCTGGGAGAAAGCTGCACAATGTCCAAACAGCAGCAGGATTGCAACAGTAGCACGACAATTCATTCTAGGATTCCAGTTTTTATCTGACACGCCTCTCTGGTTCTGTAGGTATATCTGCTGCCAGTTTAAGACCTGTGTTTATAACCAAATTTGATGGAGTTGGGGGTGAGGTGAAATGAAATGTTGTAACCACCCTGTTGCAGCAGAAACAAACAGCAGCAGGATGTTACAAAAAAATATAACATTAGATAACGTGATGTTGAAATTAGCAGATTTACAAATAAACACACAAAGTGCTGGAGTAACTCAGTGGTCAGGTGGCATCTCTGGAGCACATAGATAAAAGACGTTTTGAGTCGGGACTCTTCTTCAGACTCTTCTCTGAAGGAACGTCTTGATTTGATTCAGACAAGTTCTTGAAGGGGGTGTCAAAGGTTACGAGGAGAAAGCAGGAGAAAAGCAGGAGAAAGCAGGAGAATCAGGTTCTCATTAGATTCCGTCATGATTGAACAATAGAGCAGTCTCAATTGGCCTAATGGCCTCATTCCACTCCTACCTATATTTGTTATGAACTTATGGTCTTATGGACTTGGATTGTTTTCTCCGGATTGCTAGAGGTTGTGGGAAAACCTGATAGAAGAATATAAAATGATGAGATGTATAGATTGAGTAATCAGAACCTTTTTCCCAGATGGAAAAATCAAATACTAGTGAGCGTATCCCTTAGGTGTGAAGGACAAGGTTTACAGGAGATAAATCTGTTGTTAGTGATATATGTAAAGAACTTGGATGTAAATGTAGACAGGTTGGTTAGCAAGTTTGCAGAAGACAGCAAAATGTGTGGATTTTTGGACAATGTGGAAGGCTGTCCAATGTTACAGTGCGAAATAGATCAGTTACAGATATGGGCAGGGAAATGGCAGATGGAGTTTAAACCAAGTGTTGCACTTTGGGAGGTGGTGCATAAGGGGGAAGTTTACAGTTAGTGGTAAGACCCTTAACAGAATTGATGTGCAGAGGGACCTTGGGGTCCGAGTTGATAGCTCAATGAAAGTGGCAACACATGTAGAGAGAGTGGTAAAGAAGGCGTATGATACGCTTGCCTTTATTGGTCGGGGCACTGACTAAAGAGTCAGGAAGTCAGGTTGTACTTTGGAAAGACCATATTTTGAGGATTGTGTGCAATTCTGGTCTTCCCAATACAGGAAGCATGTGAAGTCTTTGGAGAGGGTACAGAAGAGGAACCAGAATGGTGTCTGGATTATAGTGCATAAGCTAAAAGGAGCACTTGGACAAGCTTGGATTGTATTCTCTGGAGCATCAGAGGTTGTGCATAGCTGATAGAGGTATAACATTATGGGAAGGACAGATAGGAAAGACAGACAGGACCTTTTCTCCAGGCTAGAGATTTCTAAGGCTGGAGGGCATAGGTTTGAAGTCTGAGGCGTTGAGTTTAAGGGAGACATGCGGGGCAGGTTTTTACCATGAGGATGCCTGGAGTGCGCTGCCAGGGCTGGTGGTGGAGGCAGGTACGATAGTGGCGTTTAAGAAGCTTTTAGATAAGCACATAGATAAGTAGGGAAGGGGAATATTGGGATCATATTCAGGCAGATGCAGACAGTTTATCTTTTGATCATGTTTCACACAGACACTGGTCTGATGGACCTGTTCCTTTGTTGTGGCGTTCCATATAACATGTTTGAAGGTCCTGTTTCCATGCTGTTATACACATGTTCAGTTATTTTGCATCTTTGTGAAAGGGATCAACAAAGGCTCCAGTTTGATTATTTTGTTACATAGCATATTAAACATGGTAATGGGCATAATTATTCTGTCTATCAGTACTTGGGATATTTTGGCTGGGCTCCGTGGAGTGTTGTAGAGCAGAGGGAACTGGGAGCGCAGGCACATTGTTACTTGAAAGTGGTCTTATTCTTGCCTATGGCGTGCACAGCCTAAAGCACAACCTTTGTGCACGTCAGGTTGATTGCATTAGTCGAAACAGGGTGGACCACGTGACGGTTGCAATCTCCCACCCCCTTGAAAGTGGTGTTACGGATAGATAGGGAGGTCAAGAAGGCTTTTGGCACATTGGCCTTCATCAGTCAGGATATTGAGTACAGAAGTTGGGATGTTACGTTATTGTTGTACAAGATGCTGGTGAGGCCACATTTGGAGTCTTGTGTTCAGTTTTGGTCACACTGCTATAGGAAAGATGTTGTTAGACTGAAAGGAGTGCAGAGAAGATTTACGAGGATGTTGCCAGGACGCGAGGGCCTGAACTATAGGGAGAGGTTGAGCTGGCTAGAACTTTATTCCATGGGGCGCAGGAGGATGAGTGGTGATCTTATAGAAGTGTATAAAATCTATGAGGGGAAAAGATAGAATAGGTGGACACAATGTTTTACCGAAAGTGGGGAAATCATGAACCAGAGGACATAGGTTTAAGGTGAGAGTGGAAAGATTTAATAAGAATCTGAGCTGCAAGGTTTTCACACAGAGCACAGTGGGTATATGAAACGAGCTGCCAGAGGAAGTCGAGGCAGATAACATTTAAAAGACATTTGGCCAGGTGCATGGACAGGAAATGTTTAGAGGGATATGGGCCAAACATGGGCAGATGGGATCAGTGTATATAGGGCAGCTTGGTCAGCAAAGGCAAGTAGGGCTGAAGGGCCTGTTTCTGTGCATGCACTGTATAACTGCATGAGTCCAAGACTCAATTTGTGTTCTCAGAGAATCAACCCTCACAACACTAATTTAAGTGTCTGCGGTATCTGACCCTGAAGCTTTCAGACCATCCATGTGAATAACTTTGTCCCAACAAAGGTTCTTTTCAGTTCAGTATAGATGGAGTTGTAGCAGAGTTTAGCTGCACAATTGTGTATATTAAGGGGCTTAGAACATATTATTGCAAGGCACAGGAGTGGAGAATTAATGAGCAGGATGTTTTGTTGCCTATCCTTGCTGATTGCAGTCTATAGTTAAGAGGTCAATGATCCAGTTGCCGAGGAGGGTGCAGATTACAATGTCCAGCAGTTTTGAGATGAATTTGGATGGCATTATGGTGTTGAAGGCAGAGCTATGCTCAACAATTAGTAGTTGGATGTAGGTGTCTATGTTATCTACATGTTGCAGGGAAGAGTGCAGGGCGAGGGAGATGGCATTGACCAGTTGCGGCAGTAGCTGATTTGCAGTGGATCAAGGCTGTGTGGGAGGCTGGAGCTAGTGTACGCCACCACCAGCCTCTCAAAGTACTTCATGATGCTGGATGTTGGATCCACCAGATGAAAGTCACCAAGGCACACTACCTGGTGAATCATCTCTGTGCTCTTTCCAGCACAGCCACAACATCGTCACATGTTCCATTTCACCCTTTGTACCACTCAATGAAACGATGTCCACAGTATAATTGTTGGAGCAAAAAGCAGTTTATTGAAATATTTCATGTTTACAATTGTTCATTGTGGCAACATTGCGTGATTATTATCAGGATTGTGATCCATGTGACAGGTGCATTGAGAGCTTCCTTGTGAAATTAATAAAGGGACAGAGCACCAAGCAGAGTAAACACTTCTTTACAGATTGGATAGCAATTTTCTCTCATTGGCCGTATGTTGAAATAAGTTTATTTTTCTATTGCCATAAATTGTCAGATAAATAATATCGAAACACAGGGAACTGCAGATGCTGGAACCTTGATTAAAACAAAGTGCTGGAGTAACTCAGCAGGTCAGGCAGCATCTGTGGAGGAAATGGAGACCACCAGTGGCGCCAGGGAGATGGCAGCCCTGCCGGCAGCCTGTTCGTTTTCTCATCTTTTGTTATTTTTAGCGTTTGTTAAAAGTTTGTTTTTATGTACTTCGATTTGTTTTATGTGGGGGGAGGGGGGAGGGGGGAGGGGATCGGTGGACACTTTTTATTTCAAGTTGCTACCTTATCGGAGATGTGATCCATTTTTGGATCAGATTCTCCGGGCTCTGCGGCCTACCAGGAAGCCTGCTTGGACTGTCGTAAGCCCCACCGCGGTTCGCGGACTTAACATCGGAGCGGATCCCTTACCTGGGATCGCTCCCACTGCGGCCTGCTGACTTACCATCAAGAGCTCGCAGTCTTGGATGAGGCTAGTCGTGAGCTCCAACGCCCCGGAAGGCACGACCAGCCCCGATGCGAGGTTCGATTGCCCAGCGCGGGGTAGCTGACAACCCCCGATGCAGGAGCTGAACGCCTCGACGTGGAGGGTCAGAACGCCACCCGAAGAACAAAACTGAGGAAGAACAAAAGGAAGGACTTGAACTTTATTTCGCCTTCCATCACAATGAGGAAATTGTAGGATTCACTGTGGTGGATGTTCATGTCAAAATGTGTTTTTGAGTCTGTTGCTATTAATTGTATGACTGACCTGGCCAGTGAAATTCCTCGTATGTTGCAAAACATACTTGGCGAATAAAATCTGAATCTGGATGGCCAATGATATGGGTGGCGCCCCTGACTTTCCTGACCTAACGTCATGAGTTACTCCAGCACTTTGTGTTTGCTCAAGATACCAGCATGTGCGGTTCCTTGTGTCCCCATTACCTATTTATAATTAATTTTAGAAATCTATTAATGAAATGAAACACTTATATTGGAGTACAATCATGTTTCCAGAATTAAAATCATTTTACAGCGAAGTTGTAGCAAAAGGAACATTTCACAATGTATAGATACATAGATACATAGAAAATAGGTGCAGGAGTAGGCCATTCGGCCCTTCGAGCCTGCACCGCCATTCAATATGATCATGGCTGATCATCCAACTCAGTATCCCGTACCTGCCTTCTCTCCATACCGCCTGATCCCCTTAGCCACAAGGGCCACATCTAACTCCCTCTTAAATATAGCCAATGAACTGGCCTCAACTACCCTCTGTGGCAGAGAGTTCCAGAGATTCACCACTCTCTGTGTGAAAAAGTTTTTCCTCATCTCGGTCTTAAAGGATTTCCCCCTTATCCTTAAGCTGTGACCCCTTGTCCTGGACTTCCCCAACATCGGGAACAATCATCCTGCATCTAGCCTGTCCAACCCCATAAGAATTTTGTACGTTTCTATAAGATCCCCTCTCAATCTCCTAAATTCTAGCGAGTATAAGCCAAGTCTATCCAGTCTTTCTTCATATGAAAGTCCTGACATCCCAGGAATCAGTCTGGTAAACTTTCTCTGCACTCCCTCTATGGCTATAATGTCCTTCCTCAGATTTGGAGACCAAAACTGTACGCAATACTCCAGGTGTGGTCTCACCAAGACCCTGTAGAACTGCAGTAGAACCTCCCTGCTCCTATACTCAAATCCTCTTGCTATGAAGGCCAACATACCATTTGCTTTCTTCACTGCCTGCTGCACCTGCATGCCTACTTTCAATGACTGGTGTACCATGACACCCAGGTCTCGCTGCATCTCCCCATTTCCTAATCGGCCACCATTTAGATAATAGTCTGCCTTCCCGTTTTTGCGACCAAAGTGGATAACGTCACATTAATCCACATTATACTGCATCTGCCAAACATTTGCCCACTCACCCAGCCTATCCAAGTCACCTTGCAGTCTCCTAGCATCCTCCTCACAGCTAACACTGCCCCCCAGCTTAGTGTCATCCGCAAACTTGGAGATGTTGCTTTCAATTCCCTCGTCCAGATCATGAATATAAATTGTAAATAGCTGGGGTCCCAGCACTGAGCCTTGCGGTACCCCACTAGTCACTGCCTGCCATTGTGAAAAGGACCCGTTTACTCCTACTCTTTGCTTCCTGTTTGCCAGCCAGTTCTCTATCCACATCAATACTGAACCCCCAATACCGTGTGATTTAAGTTTGTATACTAATCTCTTATGTGGTACCTTGTCGAAAGCCTTCTGAAAGTCCAGATACAACACATCCACTGGTTCTCCCCTATCCACTCTACTAGTTACATCCTCGAAAAATTCTATAAGATTCGTCAGACACGATTTACCTTTCGTAAATCCATGCTGACTTTGTCCAATGATTTCACCACTTTCCAAATGTGCTGCTATCCCATCTTTAATAACTGACTCTAGCAGTTTCCCCACTACCGATGTTAGACTAACTGGTCTAACAGAACTGCTGTAGATTTGGGAGCAACAGCAGCAGGAGATTAGCAAGAGATACGACTGATTGGCTCTAGCCCGAGTGGGAGGAGAGAAGTGAGTCAGTGCCGGGAAAACAGTTGAAAACTGAGGAATTTTGTTTGTAAATTGGTAAATCAGGCAATTTATCCGTCAATTTAAGCAAGACGGCTCTTAGCGAGCGGCAGTGAGTGAGCGGCCCTGTGAGAAAAGTGTGAGTCTTTGGCTCGAGAGTCTTCGGCGAAGAGAGGACACCACGCAATACGCTTGAGAGGTAGAGACAAAAGAAGGAGATGTCAGGCAAGCTGATTCAGTGCGATGCTTGCAGTATGTGGGAGGTCAAGGACACCGCTGGTGCCTCTGGCTGCTACAAATGCGAGAAGTGCATCCAGGTAGAGCTCCTGAAGGGCCGTGTTGGGGAACTGGAGAAGCAAGTGGATGACCTCCGGTTCGTCCGAGAAACGGAGTCGTTCCTCGACAAGTCCTACAGTACGATTGTTACACCTAAGGTACTGGAAGAGAGAAGGTGGGAGACGGTGAGAAAGGGAGGGAAGCATGGAATGCCAACGTCCCCAGGTGTTGTACCTCTTGTGAACAGGTTCACCCACTTAGAAGCTGTTGGGACAAAAGACGTGTTTACACTGAGCGGCGGACTGGCTTGCGATGCGAATAGGGCTGTTGAGCCAAAACCAAAAAGGCCTAAGGCAGGCAACGCCATTGTAGTGGGAGACTCGATTGTGAGAGGTACGGACAGGGGTTTCTGTGGCAACAGACGGGATGCGAGGATGGTGTGCTGCCTTCCTGGTGCCAGGATCCAGGATGTCACGGACAGAGTGCAGAAAATCCTCGAGGGCGAAGGTGAACATCCGGAAGTGGTAGTGCATGTCGGCACAAACGATGTCGGAAAGAAGGGGATGAATATTCTGCAGCGTGACTTTAGAGAGCTCGGAAAAATGCTGAAAAGCAGGACCTCCAGGGTTGTTATCTCCGGTTTGCTTCCAGTTCCTCGTGCTGGCGAGAGCAGGAACAGGGAGATACGGGACCTGAACGTGTGGCTCAGGAACTGGTGCACGGGGCAGGGATTTAGATTCTTAGATCACTGGGATCTGTTTTGGGGTAAGGGGGAACTGTACAAAAGGGACGGATTGCATCTTAACAGGTGTGGGACCAGCATTCTGGCAGGCAGGTTTGCCACTGCTACACGGGTGGTTTTAAACTGAATAAGGGGGGTGGGGTGTCGAATGGGATAGTGGAGGATGGAGTTAAAGGGAAAGGGTTTCTTAAATGTGTGAGCGTAGAGACAGAGGAGTGTAAAATGAGGGTAGAAGCAATAGGTAGCAAGGTGAAAAGTAAAAGTGGAAGACAGACAAAACCAGGGCAAAAATCAAAAAGGGCCACTTTTCAACATAATTGTATAAGGGGTAAGAGTGTTGTAAAAACAAGCCTGAAGGCTTTGTGTCTCAATGCAAGGAGCATTCGTAATAAGGTGGATGAGTTGAATGTGCAGATAGCTATTAATGACTATGATATAGTTGGGATCACGGAGACATGGCTCCAGGGTGACCAAGGCTGGGAGCTGAACATCCAGGGATATTCAATATTCAGGAGGGATAGAGAGAAAGGAAAAGGAGGTGGGGTAGCATTGATGATTAGAGAGGAGATTAACGCAATGGAAAGGAAGGACATTAGGTTCGAGGATGTGGAATCGGTATGGGTAGAGCTGCGAAACACTAAGGGGCAGAAAACGCTGGTGGGTGTTGTGTACAGGCCACCTAACAGTAGTAGTGAAGTTGGAGATGGTATCAAACAGGAAATTAGAAATGCGTGCGACAAAGGCAAAACAGTTATAATGGGTGACTTCAATCTACATATAGATTGGGTGAATCAAATTGCCAGGGGTGCTGAGGAAGAGGATTTCTTGGAATGTATGCGGGATAGTTATCTAAATCAACATGTAGAGGAACCAATGAGAGAGCAGGCTATTTTAGACTGGGTATTGAGTAATGAGGAAGGGTTAGTTAGCAGTCTTGTTGTACGTGCCCCCTTGGGCAAGAGTGACCATAATATGGTTGAGTTCTTCATTAGGATGGAGAGTGACATTGTTAATTCAGAAACTATGGTTCTGAACTTAAAGAAAGGTAACTTTGAGGGTATGAGACATGAATTGGCCATGATTGACTGGCAATTAATTCTAAAAGGGTTGACGGTGGACATGCAATGGAAGACATTTAAAGACTGCATGGATGAACTACAAAAATTGTTCATCCCAGTTTGGCAAAAGAATAAATCAGGGAAGGTAGTGCATCCGTGGATAACAAGGGAAATCAGGGATGGTATCAAAGTGAAAGATGATGCGTACAAATTAGCCAGAAAAAGCAGCATACCAGAGGACTGGGAGAAATTCAGAGACCAGCAGAGGAGGACAAAGGGCTTAATTAGGAAAGGAAAAATAGATTATGAAAGAAAACTGGCAGGGAACATAAAAACTGACTGCAAAAGTTTTTATAAATATGTAAAAAGAAAGAGATTAGTTAAAACAAATGTAGGTCCCTTGCAGTCAGAAACAGGTGAGTTGATCATGGATATGGCGGACCAATTGAATAACTACTTTGGTTCCGTCTTCACTAAGGAAGACATAAATAATCTGCCGGAAATAGCAGGGGACCGCGGGTCAAAGGAGTTGGAGGAATTGAGTGAAATCCAGGTTAGTCGGGAAGTGGTTTTGGGTAAATTGAATGGATTAAAGGCCGATAAATCCCCAGGGCCAGATAGGCTGCATCCCAGAGTACTTAAGGAAGTAGCTCCAGAAATAGTGGATGCATTAGTAATAATCTTTCAAAATTCTTTAGATTCTGGAGTAGTTCCTGAGGATTGGCGGGTAGCAAACGTAACCCCACTTTTTAAGAAGGGAGGGAGAGAGAAAACGGGGAATTACAGACCAGTTAGTCTAACATCGGTAGTGGGGAAACTGCTAGAGTCAGTTATTAAAGATGGGATAGCAGCACATTTGGAAAGTGGTGAAATCATTGGACAAAGTCAGCATGGATTTACGAAAGGTAAATCATGTCTGACGAATCTTATAGAATTTTTCGAGGATGTAACTAGTAGCGTGGATAGGGGAGAACCAGTGGATGTGGTGTATCTGGACTTCCAGAAGGCTTTCGACAAGGTCCCACATAAGAGATTAGTATACAAACTTAAAGCACATGGCATTGGGGGTTCAGTATTGATGTGGATAGAGAACTGGCTGGCAAACAGGAAGCAAAGAGTAGGAGTAAACGGGTCCTTTTCACAATGGCAGGCAGTGACTAGTGGGGTACCGCAAGGCTCAGTGCTGGGACCCCAGCTATTTACAATATATATTAATGACCTGGATGAGGGAATTGAAGGCAATATCTCCAAGTCTGCGGATGACACTAAGCTGGGGGCCAGTGTTAGCTGTGAGGAGGATGCTAGGAGACTGCAAGGTGACTTGGATAGGCTGGGTGAGTGGGCAAATGTTTGGCAGATGCAGTATAATGTGGATAAATGTGAGGTTATCCATTTTGGTGGCAAAAACAGGAAAGCAGACTATTTTCTAAATGGTGGCCGACTAGGAAAAGGGGAGATGCAGCGAGACCTGGGTGTCATGGTACACCAGTCATTGAAAGTAGGCATGCAGGTGCAGCAGGCAGTGAAGAAAGCGAATGGTATGTTAGCTTTCATAGCAAAAGGATTTGAGTATAGGAGCAGGGAGGTTCTACTGCAGTTGTACAGGGTCTTGGTGAGACCACACCTGGAGTATTGCGTACAGTTTTGGTCTCCAAATCTGAGGAAGGACATTATTGCCATAGAGGGAGTGCAGAGAAGGTTCACCAGACTGATTCCTGGGATGTCAGGACTGTCTTATGAAGAAAGACTGGATAGACTTGGTTTATACTCTCTAGAATTTAGGAGATTGAGAGGGGATCTTATAGAAACTTACAAAATTCTTAAGGGGTTGGACAGGCTAGATGCAGGAAGATTGCTCCCGATGTTGGGGAAGTCCAGGACAAGGGGTCACAGCTTAAGGATAAGGGGGAAATCCTTTAAAACCGAGATGAGAAGAACTTTTTTCACACAGAGAGTGGTGAATCTCTGGAACTCTCTGCCACAGAGGGTAGTCGAGGCCAGTTCATTGGCTATATTTAAGAGGGAGCTAGATGTGGCCCTTGTGGCTAAAGGGATCAGAGGGTATGGAGGAAAGGCAGGTACGGGATACTGAGTTGGATGATCAGCCATGATCATATTGAATGGCGGTGCAGGCTCGAAGGGCCGAATGGCCTACTCCTGCACCTAATTTCTATGTTTCTATGTTTCTATGTAATTCCCCGTTTTCTCTCTCCCTCCCTTCTTAAAAAGTGGGGTTACGTTTGCTACCCTCCAATCCTCAGGACCATTTCAGCAAATGGTGTCCTTAATTTCTTTACTTTGTATTTGCTAATAAATCTTCGATTAATATCTTTAGCCAATGAGCCATCCTCTCCACACAGATTGGCTTTATATTGTATTTTGGAATAATCCGTGCTCTGAAACAGAAAGGGGAAATTTTGCATCTTTTGATAACTTGAAATTTTAAGTTTACATTGCCACAGGCTTATTTAAATATGGGATTAGCCTTCTGTAAGGATTCTTCTGATTGTCTTTTCTACTTTTGCAGATGATCTGCCCATATAAATCCATTTACTCAATTTCTCCAAATGATCAGCAAAACCACCATGGAAATATGTGTGAGAAGTTTAATTCTTAATAAATCAATTCTTACATGATTTCTGTTGTTCTGCAACTTCTACTCCTGGGAAAGATATCAATTTGTGTTATGTAAATCCCGGGTATCTTGTTCTTATGATAGCCAGGACACAGACAGCGTGCATCCTCATCTTCATTTACAGGAACAACATGCAAAATGAAGTTAATGTTGTAAAAAATGATTCTCTAAATGGTGATTTACACAGTATTTGTATACATGTGATGTGCCGTGAAAATTAATTATAATTTTGTTACAGTACATGTAACTTGGAAGCAGCGACCTCATTATTCGAATCAAAATGCATTTAATGTCTTTTTGTCCTTAAATTTTGACTCCTGCGTTAAACTTTTGCATTCGTCACTGCAGTTGAGCGCAGTGCCAGCACAAATCTATCAGGTGAAAAACAGTTTGTTGGAAATTGCCTGAGATAGTAGCAAGCACTATATGATGGCATGTCCTTTCTTCTTCCAATTTAACTTTACCTTTCAATAAACCTAAGGATATAAATTGTGCATTATAACAATTTGCAGTGTAGGCTTTACGCAGCTGTTTTATGTACAACATGAAATAATTTAAATGAAAAGATTATCAGATTTTTTTCAATCTTGCTTGAGCATAAATTTTGTTCAGGACATAGACAATTTTTTTTTAATGAGTGACATGCAGCCTTTTATATGTGCCTGAGAAGACTTTGTTTTATGCCACATCCTGAAAACAACATGTCCAATTGTCCTTTACTCTAATAGTTGCTGTGGAAGAGTCAGCTGGGACAGGCTGGGACAGGCAGCATGTTGGGAGAACATGGATAGGTGATGTTTCAGGATCAGGGCCTATCTTCAGGTCCCGACCTAAAGCGTCACCTATCCATGTTCTCCAGAGATGCTGCCTAATCCTGCTGAGTCACCACAGCACTTTGTATATATTTTTGTACAACACCACCTGCAGTACTTTGTTTCTCAGGTTATTTAGCCAATGGCCTGTTTATAAAATGAGATCTCTCGCTTGAAATGAAGCCAATCAGCCAGATGAATTAGTACTACTACTTGGCCAAGACGTTTTATGCTTCCGTTGCCATGGCATTCCATTTGAGATGTTTGGGATTATCTTTCTGTAAGAATTCTCTTGATTGTCCTTTCTAACTTTGCAGATGTTCTGGGATATAAATGAGTTACAAGATGCAAGATGGTTCCCTTACCCTGGGAGAAAGCTGCACAATGTCCAAACAGCAGCAGGATTGCAACAGTAGCACGACAATTCATTCTAGGATTCCAGTTTTTATCTGACACGCCTCTCTGGTTCTGTAGGTATATCTCCTGCCAGTTTAAGACCTGTGTTTATAACCAAATTTGATGGAGTTGGGGGTGAGGTGAAATAAAATGTTGTAACCACCCTGTTGCAGCAGAAACAAACAGCAGCAGGATGTTACAAAAAAATAAAACATTAGATAACGTGATGTTGAAATTAGCAGATTTACAAATAAAGACACAAAGTGCTGGAGTAACTCAGTGGTCAGGTGGCATCTCTGGAGCACATAGATAAAAGACGTTTTGAGTCGGGACTCTTCTTCAGACTCTTCTCTGAAGGAACGTCTTGATTTGATTCAGACAAGTTCTTGAAGGGGAAGGGTGTCAAAGGTTACGAGGAGAAAGCAGGAGAAAAGCAGGAGAAAGCAGGAGAATCAGGTTCTCATTAGATTCCGTCATGATTGAACAATAGAGCAGTCTCAATTGGCCTAATGGCCTCATTCCACTCCTACCTATATTTGTTATGAACTTATGGTCTTATGGACTTGGATTGTTTTCTCCGGATTGCTAGAGGTTGTGGGAAAACCTGATAGTAGAATATAAAATGATGAGATGTATAGATTGAGTAATCAGAACCTTTTTCCCAGATGGAAAAATCAAATACTAGTGAGCGTATCCCTTAGGTGTGAAGGACAAGGTTTACAGGAGATAAATCTGTTGTTAGTGATATATGTAAAGAACTTGGATGTAAATGTAGACAGGTTGGTTGGCAAGTTTGCAGAAGACAGCGAAATGTGTGGATATTTGGACAATGTGGAAGGCTGTCCAATGTTACAGTGCGAAATAGATCAGTTACAGGTATGGGCAGGGAAATGGCAGATGGAGTTTAAACCAAGTGTTGCACTTTGGGAGGTGGTGCATAAGGGGGAAGTTTACAGTTAGTGGTAAGACCCTTAACATAATTGATGTGCAGAGGGACCTTGGGGTCTGAGTTGATAGCTCAATGAAAGTTGCAACACATGTAGAGAGAGTGGTAAAGAAGGCATATGATACGCTTGCCTTTATTGGTCGGGGCACTGACTAAAGAGTCAGGAAGTCAGGTTGTACTTTGGAAAGACCATATTTTGAGGATTGTGTGCAATTCTGGTCTTCCCAATACAGGAAGCATGTGAAGTCTTTGGAGAGGGTACAGAAGAGGAACCAGAATGGTGTCTGGATTATAGTGCATAAGCTAAAAGGAGCACTTGGACAAGCTTGGATTGTATTCTCTGGAGCATCAGAGGTTGTGCATAGCTGATAGAGGTATAACATTATGGGAAGGACAGATAGGAAAGACAGACAGGACCTTTTCTCCAGGCTAGAGATTTCTAAGGCTGGAGGGCATAGGTTTGAAGTCTGAGGCGTTGAGTTTAAGGGAGACATGCGGGGCAGGTTTTTACCATGAGGATGCCTGGAGTGCGCTGCCAGGGCTGGTGGTGGAGGCAGGTACGATAGTGGCGTTTAAGAAGCTTTTAGATAAGCACATAGATAAGTAGGGAAGGGGAATATTGGGATCATATTCAGGCAGATGCAGACAGTTTATCTTTTGATCATGTTTCACACAGACACTTGTCTGATGGACCTGTTCCTTTGTTGTGGCGTTCCATATAACATGTTTGAAGGTCCTGTTTCCATGCTGTTATACACATGTTCAGTTATTTTGCATCTTTGTGAAAGGGATCAACAAAGGCTCCAGTTTGATTATTTTGTTACATAGCATATTAAACATGGTAATGGGCATAATTGTTCTGTCTATCAGTACTTGGGATATTTTGGCTGGGCTCCGTGGAGTGTTGTAGTGCAGAGGGAACTGGGAGCGCAGGCACATTGTTACTTGAAAGTGGTCTTATTCTTGCCTATGGCATGCACAGCCTAAAGCACAACCTTTGTGCACATCAGGTTGATTGCATTAGTCGAAACAGGGTGGACCACGTGATGGTTGCAATCTCCCACCCCCTTGAACGTGGTGTTACGGATAGATAGGGAGGTCAAGAAGGCTTTTGGCACATTGGCCTTCATCAGTCAGAATATTGAGTACAGAAGTTGGGATGTTATGTTACTGTTGTACAAGATGCTGGTGAGGCCACATTTGGAGTCTTGTGTTCAGTTTTGGTCACGCTGCTATAGGAAAGATGTTGTTAGACAGAAAGGAGTGCAGAGAAGATTTACGAGGATGTTGCCAGGACGTGAGGGCCTGAACTATAGGGAGAGGTTGAGCTGGCTAGAACTTTATTCCATGGGGCGCAGGAGGATGCGCGCTGATCTTATAGAAGTGTATAAAATCTATGAGGGGAAAAGATAGAATAGGTGGACACAATGTTTTACCGAAAGTGGGGAAATCATGAACCAGAGGACATAGGTTTAAGGTGATAGGGGAAAGATTTAATAAGAATCTGAGCTGCAAGGTTTTCACACAGAGCACAGTGGGTATATGAAACGAGCTGCCAGAGGAAGTCGAGGCAGATAACATTTAAAAGGCATTTGGCCAGGTGCATGGACAGGAAATGTTTAGAGGGATATGGGCCAAACATGGGCAGATGGGACCAGTGTAGATAGGGCAGCTTGATCAGCAAGGGCAAGTAGGGCTGAAGGGCCTGTTTCTGTGCATGCACTGTATAACTGCATGAGTCCAAGACTCAATTTGTGTTCTCAGAGAATCAACCCTCACAACACTAATTTAAGTGTCTGCAGTATCTGACCCTGAAGCTTTCAGACCATCCATGTGAATAACTTTGTCCCAACAAAGTTTCTTTTCAGTTCAGTATAAATGGAGTTGTAGCAGAGTTTAGCTGCACAATTGTGTATATTAAGGGGCTTAGAACATATTCTTGCAAGGCACAGGAGTGGAGAATTAATGAGCAGGATGTTTTGTTGCCTATCCTTGCTGATTGCACTATAGTTAAGAAGTCAAGTATCCAGTTGCCGAGGAGGGTGCAGATTACAAAGTCCAGCAGTTTTGAGATGAATTTGGATGGCATTATGGTGTTGAAGGCAGAGCTATGCTCAACAATTAGTAGTTGGATGTAGGTCAAGTGACGTCAAGTCACATTTATTTATATAGCACATTTAAAAAACAACTCTCGTTGGCCAAAGTGCTTTACATTTGTTATAAGAATAG
This sequence comes from Malacoraja senta, assembly GCA_038087875.1. NCBI lineage: Eukaryota > Metazoa > Chordata > Chondrichthyes > Rajiformes > Rajidae > Malacoraja > Malacoraja senta. The sequence continues at coordinate 229,174,118 of CM075977.1, read as the reverse complement.
CACAACAAAACAAACTAGATACATATATACATGTAGCCCTCATTCAGAGGATGTCAGGAAAGGCTTGGGAGTATAGATAAGTCTTTAGTCTTGACTTAAAAGAGTCGATGGAGGGGGCAGTTCTGATGGGAAAGGGGATGTAACGGGTATAGCTTGGACCCGATAGCAGCACAGAATCAGGCAGGTATAGTTGGTAATGAACTTTATTCCGGTACTGTAACACAGGAATGGGTACACCGTACTCACACAGAGGCTCAGGATTGAGCGAGGGTTCCGAAGAGGGGCAGGCAGGTTCGAATCCGTGTAGGCAGTCGGGAAATCGCTGGAGAGTCTTGCATGAATGCTGAGAACAATCTGGCACTGTGGGAACGGTGAGGAGAGTCTATATACCAGATTAATTGGTGATCAGAGGCAACTGAGTGCCACAGATGAGGAGAGTTGGGCTGATGAGAGGGGAGTGGCAGGCAGGCAGGCAGGAGAGGGCAGACTGTGACAGAACCCCCCCCCCTCAAGGGACGGCTCCTGACGTCCCAAAACAAAGGAAAAAAAAAACCACAATAAAGAAAATAAACCCAATCCCACGCAGAGTTGGGTGGGAGGAGGGGGACCGGAGGAGGGCTAATATTCGTCCGAGACATCCATGTCCGCATCCTCCTCCATAGCATCAGAGGAAAGCTCCGTCTCGTCGTCACTGGGCGCCTCAGACGGAAGAGGGGACAGATTCTCAGGGGCGGCGACCCCTCTAGGAGTGGCGGACTTGGACGGCTGGTCGGGATGACGCCGGTGAAACTCCCTGATGAGGGAGGCGTCCAGGATGTGTTGAGCAGGAACCCAGGACCTCTCCTCTGGACCGTAACCCTCCCAATCGACCAGGTATTGGAGACGCCTCCCGCGACGGCGGGATCGCAGGAGGCGGTGCACCGTAAAGGCGGGGCCTCCGTCGATGAGACGAGGAGGTGGAGGAGGAGGGACTGCGGGGATCAGGGAGCTCTCCCGGACTGGCTTCACTCTGGACACGTGGAACGTAGGATGGACCCGCATGGAACGAGGCAACTTGAGCCTCACAGCCACTGGGTTGATGACCTACTGGATCTCAAAGGGACCGATGAACTTGGGTGCCAACTTCTTGGACTCCACCCTCAAGGGAAGGTCCCGGGTCGACAGCCACACCCTCTGGCCCGAGAGGTAGGTGGGGGCCTGGGTGCGGTGACGGTTGGCAGTCGTGGCGTAACGGGCCACGGAGCGGAGAAGAGCCACCCTGGCTTGGGTCCACGTCCTGCGGCAGCGACGAATGAAGGCCTGGACGGACGGGCAGGAAACCTCTATCTCCAGCGCCGGGAACAGTGGAGGTTGGAACCCGTAGGCACACTGGAAAGGGGAGAGCCCAGTGGCCGAGCTTGTCAGGGTGTTGTGGGCGTACTCCACCCACAACAACTGCTGGGACCAGGAGGAGGGATGCTTGGACACCATACACCGCAGCACCGTCTCCATCTCCTGATTCTTCCTTTCAGTTTGGCCGTTGGACTGGGGATGAAATCCGGGCATCAGACTCACGGTGGCCCCCACAAGCGTGCAGAACTCCCTCCAGAACAGAGGCAAACTGGGGTCCTCGGTCGGAGACCACATCGACGGGGAGACCATGGAGCCTGAAGACGTGGAGTAACATGAGCTCGGCAGTTTCCTTGGCTGACGGAAGTTTGGGCAGGAGCACGAAGTGAGCCATCTTGCTAAGTCTATCGACCACGGTCAGGATGGTGGTGTGACCCCTGGATGGGGGCAGGCCGGTAACGAAGTCCAGGGAGATGTGGGACCATGGTCGATGGGGTACAGGCAGTGGAAGCAGATGACCCGCAGGAGCTTGGTGCGAGACCTTGTGCTGATTGCAAACGGGACAGGCGTTGACAAACTCCCGAGTGTCCTCCTCCAGCGATGCCCACCAGAACCTCCGTAGCACCATCTCCTTGGTCCGCTGAATGCCGGGATGACAGGGGAGTCAAGAGCTGTGGGCCCACTGAAGGACGTCGGACCGCAGGGCAGAAACCACAAACAGGCGATCAGGAGGGCATGCGCTGGGTCCCGGCTGGTTCTCCAAGGCCGCCTTGACCCTCTCCTCCACCTCCCAGGTGAGGGAGGCAACCCTGTGCGAGGATGGGAGGATGGTTTTGGGGCCAGAGGCAGACTCCTCCTTCGCAAAGAACTGTCGAGAGAGGGCATCGGGCTTCACGTTGCGGGACCCAGGTCGGTAGGTGAGGGAGAAGTTGAAGCGGGTGAGGAAGAGAGTTGAGCCTCTTGGCTGACTGGAGGTATTCAAGATTCTTGTGGTCAGTCCAAACCAAGAAAGGCTGCTCGGTTCCCTCCAGCCAGTGACGCCATTCCTCCAACGCCAACTTAACCGCCAACAGTTCTCGGTTGCCAATGTCATAATTCCTCTCAGCAGGGGTCAGGGGTCGGGAGAAGAAGGCGCATGGATGGAGCTTCTGGTCCCCGGCAGCCCGCTGGGACAGAACAGCTTCCACCCCCACGTCGGAGGTGTCAACCTCCACCACGAACTGTCTCTCTGAGTCCGGAACGTGGAGGATGGGGGCCGATGTAAACCATGTCTTGAGTGTCTGAAAAGCTTCGTCGGCCGCGGCAGACCACCAGAACGGAACCTTGGAGGAGGTGAGTGCCGTGAGGGGTGTGGCCACAGCACTGTAGCCACGGATGAACCGTCGGTAAAAATTAGCGAACCCCAGAATCCTCCAGTCGATGTTGGGGTTGTGTCGCCGAAGCCAGGGGTAACCCAGGATGAGGGGAAGACGGGGTGACTGCAGGATGTGGAACTGGATGGTCTCATGGTGATTACCAGACAGGAGCATGCGCACTGGGACCGTCCGGTGAGAAACAGTCCCCAGGCGATGGCCATCGAGGGCGTCGGCGGGAACAGGTTCAGGCAGGGGAACACAACTGATGCCTAGCTGGCGGGCTATTTCCTTGTCCATAAGATTAATGTCACAACCAGAGTCTATGAAGGTGGCGAGGGTGTGAGGACCATCAGACAACAGCAGACGGGCATGACAAAGAGGGCGTCGGGCAGAGGAACGTTCCCGTTCCTCGGGGGTGAGACTGGTGCGACCCACCTGCATGGGTTCGGGTTGCCTCGACAGTTGCCCCGACGAGGGTAGTCCAGTCTCCGGAGGAAAACGAGCTTGGGTGGATAGCTGGCGGTCCGCCGGTCCCTGTCGCCTCTCCTGACGTCTCGCCAGGATGCGTCGGTCCAGACGGGTCGTTAGCTCGATAAGCCCATCCAGAGAAGAAGGAAGGTCGTGGGACACCAACTCATCCTTGATATAGTCATTCAAGCCCAGCAAGAAAGCGTCACACTGGGCCGGGGCGTTCCAATCACTCTCACGGGCCCTGGTGCGAAAGTCGATGGCGAAGTCAGCGACGCTCTGGTTCCCCTGGCACAACCCCAGCAGACCTCCCGCAGCGTCCGGACCCATCGAAACCTTACCGAACACCTTGCGAAGCTCCGTGGCGAAGGCCTGGAAAGAGGAGCAAGCCGGCGTGCGTCGCTCCCATTCAGCCGTTCCCCACAGCCAAGCTCTGCCAGTCAGGTGATTAATGGTAAACGCCACTCTCGCCGCTTCCTGGGCGAAGGTGTAGGGCTGTAGGGCGAAGAGAATGGAACAGTTCGTGATGAATGGGTTGCAGCCCTCCGGGTCTCCAGCGTAACGCTCCGGGGTTCCCACCCGGGGCTCAGGTGATGTTCCTGGCGGACCGGGAGCTGGTGCTGTCGGAGCCGGAGGCGAAGCATAGGGTGTAGCCTGGGCGAGGGTGGTCGTCAGCTGTTGGACCTGGTTGACTAGTGCAACCAATGCTTGTTCTTGGTTAGACACAGCCTGTCCAATCTCGGAGTTGGAGGCAGTGAGCATAGCTTCGTGCTGCAGGAGCGTGTGCTCAATCCTCCCGAAGCGGTTTGACGGAGACGTAGTGTGCGCCGAGTCCATTGTAGGCCAGATTGTACTGTAACGGGTATAGCTTGGACCCGATAGCAGCACAGAATCAGGCAGGTATAGTTGGTAATGAACTTTATTCCAGTACTGGAACACTGGAATGGGTACATCGTACTCACACAGAGGCTCAGGATTGAGCGAGGGTTCCGAAGAGGGGCAGGCGGGTTCGAACCCGTATAGGCAGTCGGGAAATCGCTGGAGAGTCTTGCATGAATGTTGAGAACAATCTAGCACTGTGGGAACAGTGAGGAGAGTCTATATACCGGATTAATTGGTGATCAGAGGCAACTGAGTGCCACAGGTGAGGAGAGTTGGGCTGATGAGAGGGGAGTGGCAGGCAGGCAGGAGAGGGCAGACTGTGACAGGGGATGCTGTTCCACAGTCTAGGGGCTGCAACCGCAAAGGCGCGGTCGCCCCTGAGCTTATGCCTAGACCGTGGGATATTCAGCAACCCCAAGTCGGCCGATCTGAGGGGCCTGGAGGTGGAGTGGTGGGTGAGAAGACTTTTTATGTAGGCGGGGGCAAGCCCATTGAGGGCTTTGTACACATGGAGGAGGATCTTGAAGTTTATACGGAACCGCACAGGGAGCCAGTGGAGAGAGGCCAGGATTGGGGTGATGTGGTCCCTTTTTCGGGTGCCCGTCAGGAGTCTTGCTGCGGCATTTTGGACCAGTTGCAGGCGGGACAGGGAAGATTGGCTGATGCCAGTGTAAAGGGAGTTGCAGTAATCTAGGCGGGAGGAGATGAATGTGTGGATGATCTTTTCCAGGTCATCAAACTGGAGGAATTGTTATATTTTAGCTATCGTCCGAAGCTGAAAGAAGCTAGCTTTTACCACGGCATTGACTTGTTTGTCAAATTTCAGTGCTGAGTCAAATATCACGCCAAGGTTTTTGACATGAGGTTTGAGTAGTGGGGTAAGGCTTCCAAGGCTGCCTGCTATCATTTTGATTGAGTCCGAGGGGCCGAGAAGGATGACCTCAGACTTACTCTTGTTTAGTTGGAGGAAGTTCTGGGCCATCCAACACTTTATATCCCCGAGACAGTGGGTAAGGTTAAATTGATTGGTTTTTGGGCTTCAGGGGGAGATTTAGTTGTGTATTGTCTGCGTAGCAATGGAAGGAAATGCCATGCCTTTCAATGACTTGGCCTAAGGGGAGCATATACAGGGAGAAGAGAATGGGGCCAAGGATGGAACCTTGTGGAACCCCACAGCAGAGATTAGCTGGGGAGGAGAATGATTTGCCTATGTTAGTCGAGAAACTCCTACCTTTGAGGTAGGAGATGAACCAGCTCAGGGCAGTGCCATCAATACCAACCCCATACTGGAGACGGTCAATTAGGATGGTGTGGTCGACAGTATCAAATGCTGCGCTGAGGTCAAGAAGGAGCAGAATTGCACAGTCGCCGGAGTCAACGGTGAGCAGTAGGTCATTGTGTACCTACAACAAGGCAGACTCTGTGCTATGGTGAGCCCTGAAACCTGATTGGAAAGTTTCCAAGATAGTGTTTTGGTGAAGGTAAGGTATAAGTTGACTTAAAATGACCTTTTCAAGGGCTTTTGAGAGCAAAGGCAGTTTAGAAATGGGTCTGTAGTTGCTTGGCAAGGTTAGGTTGAGGTTAGGTTTTTTCAGGAGTGGTTGGACCACTGCATGCTTGATGCAGGTAGGTACAGTGCCAGTGGCCAGAGAGCTGTTGAAGATGGCGAGGATGCTGGGACCAGCTGTTGTAATTACGTGCTTTAGGAGGGCAGAGGGGAGAGTGTCGAGGGGGCAGGTAGTAGGTTTCATGGTGGTGATCAGTTTTACAAGGGAAGGTAGGTGTCTATGTTATCTACATGTTGCAGGGAAGAGTGCAGGGGGAGGGAGATGGCATTGACCTGTTGTGGCAGTAGCTGATTTGCAGTGGATCAAGGCTGTGTGGGAGGCTGGAGCTAGTGTACGCAACCACCAGCCTCACAAAGCACTTCATGATGCTGGATGTTGGATCCACCAGATGAAAGTCACCAAGTCACACTACCTGGTGAAGCATCTCTGTGCTCTTTCCAGCACAGCCACAACATCGTCACATGTTTCATTTCACCCTTTGTACCACTCAATGAAACGATGTCCACAGTATCATTGTTGGAGCAAAAAGCAGTTTATTGAAATATTTCATGTTTATAATTGTTCATTGTGGCATCATTGTGTGATTATTTACAGGATAGTGATCCCTGTGACAGGTGCATTGAGAGCTTGCTTGTGAAATTAATAAAGGGACAGAGCACCAAGCAGAGTAAACACTTCTTTTCAGATTGGATAGAAATTTTCTCTCATTGGCCGTATGTTGAAATAAGTATATTTTTCTATTGTCATAAACTGTCAGATAAACAATATTGAAACCACAAGGAACTGCAGATGCTGGAACCTTGATTAAAACACACAGTGCTGGAGTAACGCAGCGGGTCAGGCAGCATCTGTGGAGGAAATGGATAGCCAATGATTTGGGTGGCGCCCCTGACTTTCCTGACCCAATGTCATGAGTTGCTCCAGCACTTTGTGTTTGCTCAAGATACCAGCACGTGCAGTTTCTTGTGTCCCCATTACCTATTGATAATTAGTTTTAGAAAGCTATTAATGAAATGATACACTTATATTGGAGGTACAATTCTGGAAATCATGTTTCCAGAATTAAAATCATTTAACAGTGAAGTTGTAGCAAAAATAACATTTCACAATGTATAATAACATTTCAGCAAATGAAGTCCTTATTTTCTTTACTTTGTATTTGCTAATAAATCTTTGATTAATATCTTTAGCCAAGGAGCCGTCATCTCCACACAGATTGGCTTCCTCTTGTATTTTGGATGAATCCGTGCTCTGAAACAGAAAGGGGACATTTTACATCTTTTTGATAACTTGAAATTTTACGTTTACATTGCCACAGGCTTATTTAAATATGGGATTAGCCTTCTGTAAGGATTCTCCTAATTGTCTTTTCTACTTTTGCAGATGATCTACCCATATAAATGCATTTACTAATTTCTTCAAATGATCAGCAAAACCACCATGGAAATATAAGTGTGAGAAGTTTAATTCTAATTAAATCAATTCTTACATGATTTCTGTTGTTCTGTAACTTCTACTCTTGGGAAAGATATCAATTTGTGTTCTGTAAATCCCTGGTATCTTCTTCTTATGATAGCCAAGACACTGACAGTGTGCATCCTCATCTTCATTTACAGGAACAACTGCAAAATAAATTAAAAATTGTAAAAAATCATTCTCTAAATGATGATTTACACAGTATTTGTATACATGTGATGTGCCGTGAAAATTAATTATCATTTTGTTACAGTACATGTAACTTGGAAGCAGCGACCTCATTATTGGAATCACAATGCATTTAATGTATTTTTGCCCTAAAATTTTGACTCCTGCATTAAACTTTTGCATTTGAGTGCAGTGCCAGCACAAATCTATCAGGTGAAAAACAGTTTGTTGGAAATTGCCTGAGATGGTAGCAAGCACTATAAGATGGCAAATCCTTTCCTCTTCCAATTTAACCTTACCTTTCAATAAACCTAAGGAAATCAAATTGTGCATTATAACAATTTGCAGTGTAGGCTTTACGCAGCTGTTTCATGTACAACATGAAATAATTTAAATGACAAGATTATCAGATATTTTAAAATCTTGCTTGAGCATCTTGGGAGAACATGGATAGGTGACGTTTCCGGATCAGGGCCAATCTTCAGGTCCCGACCTAAAACGTCACCTATCCATGTTCTCCAGACATGCTGCCTAATCCTGCTGAGTCACCACAGCACTTTGTATATATTTTTGTACAACACCACCTGCAGTTCCTTGTTTCTAAGATTATTTAGCCAATGGTCCGTTTATAAAATGAGATCTCTCGCTTTAAATGAAGCCAATCAGCCAGATGAATTAGTACTACTACTTGGCCAAGATGTTTTATGCTTCCGTTGCCATGGCATTCCATTTAAGAAGTATGGGATTATCTTTCTGTAAGAATTATCTTGATTGTCCTTTCTACCTTTGCAGATGTTCTGGGATATAAATGAGTTACAAGGTGCAAGATGCTTCCCATAACCCTGAGAGAAAGCTGCACAATGTCCAAACAGCAGCAGGATTGCAACAGTAGCACCACAATTCATTCTAGGATTCCAGTTCTCCCTGACACTTCTCTCTGGTTCTGCAGGTGTATCTGCTGTCAGTTTAAGACCTGTGTTTATAACCAAATTTGATGGAGTTGGGGGTGAGGTGAAATAAAATGTTGCAATCACCCTGTTGCAGCAGAAACAAACAGCAGCAGGATGTTACAAAAAAATAAAACATTAGATAACGTGATGTTGAAATTAGCAGATAATATCAATGTTATGATATTGGTAGAAGCAAGGAACTGCAGATGCAGGTTTACAAATAAAGACACAAGGTGCTGGAGTAACTCAGTGGGTCATATTCATTCAAGAGTCATCTCTGGAGCACATAGATGAAAGACGTTTTGAGTCGGGACTCTTCTTCAGACTCTTCTCTGAAGGAACATCTTGATTTGATTCAGACAAGTTCTTGAAGGGGAAGGGTGTCAAAGGTTACGAGGAGAAAGCAGGAGAAAAGCAGGAGAAAGCAGGAGAATCAGGTTCTCATTAGATTCCATCATGATTGAACAATAGAGCAGTCTCAATGGGCCGAATGGCCTCATTCCACTCCTCCCTATATTTGTTGTGAACTTATGGTCTTATGGACTTGGATTGTTTTCTCTGGAATGCTAGAGGTTGCGGGAAAACCTGATAGAAGAATATAAAATGATGAGATGTATAGATAGAGTAATCAGAACCTTTTTCCCAGGTTGGAAAAATCAAATACTAGTGAGCGTAGCCCTTAGGTGTGAACGACAAGGTTTACAGGAGATAAATCTGTTGTTAGTGATAAATGTAATGAACTTGGATGTAAATATAGGCAGGTTGGTTAGCAAGTTTGCAGAAGGCAGCAAAATGTGTGGATTTTTGGACAATGAGGAAGGCTGTCCAATGATACAGTGTGAAATAGATCAGTTACAGATATGGGCAGGGAAATGGCAGATGGAGTTTAAACCAAATGTTGCACTTTGGGAGGTGGTGCATAAGGGGGAAGTTTACAGTTAGTGGTAAGAACCTTAACAGAATTGATGTGCAGAGGGACCTTGGGGTCCGAGTTGATAGTTCAATGAAAGTGGCAACACAAGTAGAGAGAGTGGTAAAGAAGGCGTATGATACGCTTGCCTTCATTGGTCGGGGCACTGACTAAAGAGCCAGGAAGTCAGGTTGTACTTTGGTATGGCCATATTTTGAGGATTGTGTGCAATTCTGGTCTTCCCAATACAGGAAGGATGTGAAGTCTTTGGGGAGGATACAGATGAGGAACCAGAATGCTGTCTGGTTTATAGTGCATAAGCTAAAAGGAGCACTTGGACAAATTTGGATTGTTTTCTCTGGAGCATCAGAGGTTGTGGAAAGCTGATAGAGGTATAACATTATGGGAAGCACAGATAAGAAAGACAGTCAGGACCTTTTCTCCAGGCTCGAGATTGCTAAGGCTGGAGGGCATAGGTTTGAAGTCTGAGGCATTGAGTTTAAGGGAGACATGCAGGGCAGGTTTTTTACCTTGAGGATGCCTGGAGTGCGCTGCCAGGGATGGTGGTGGAGGCAGGTACGATAGTGGCGTTTAAGAAGCTTTTAGATAAGCACATAGATATGCAGGGAAGGGGAATATTGGGATCATATTTAGGCAGATGAGATCAGTTTGTCTTTTGATCATGTTTGGCGCAGACACTGATCTGATGGACCTGTTCCTTTATTGTGCCGTTCTATATAACATGGTTGAAGGTCCTGTTTCCATGCTGTCATACTCATGTTCAGTTATTTTGCTTCTTTGTGAAAGAGATCAACAAAGGCTCCAGTTTGATTATTTTGTCACATAGCATATTAAAGATGGTAATGGGCATAATTGTTCTGTCTATCAGTACGGGATATTTTGGCTGGGCTCCGGGGAGTGTTGTAGAGCAGAGGGAACTGGGAGCGCTGGCATATTGTTCCTTGAAAATGGTCTGCTTCTTGCCTATGGCGTGCACAGCCTAAAGTTGTAGGTCAACTTGTTCTATTTGATCTTGTTTGTGCACGTCGGGTTGATTGTATTAGTCGAAACAGGGTGGACCACGTGACGGTTGCAATCTTCCACCCCCTTGAACATGGTGTCACAGATAGATAGGGAGGTCAAGAAGGCTTTTGGCACATTAGCCTTCATCAGTCAGGATATTGAGTACAGAAGTTGGGATGTTACGTTACTGTTGTACAAGATGCTGGTGAGGCCACATTTGGAGTCTTGTGTTCAGTTTTGGTCACGCTGCTATAGGAAATATGTTGTTAGACTGAAAGGAGTGCAGAGAAGATTTACGAGGATGTTGCCAGGATTTGAGGGCCTGAAGTATAGGGAGAGGTTGAGCTGGCTAGAACTTTATTCCATGGGGCGCAGGAGGATGAGTGGTGATCTTATAGAAGTGTATAAAATCATGAGGGGAAAAGGTAGAATAGGTGGACACAATGTTTTACCGAAAGTAGGGAAATCATGAACCAGAAGACATAGGTTTAAGGTGAGAGGGGAAAGATTTAATAATAATCTGAGCTGCAAGTTTTTCACACAGAGCACGGTGGGTATATAAAACGAGCTGCCAGAGGAAGTCGAGGCAGATAACATTTAAAAGACATTTGGCCAGGTGCATGGACAGTAAATGTTTAGAGGGATATGGGCCAAACATGGGTAGATGGGACCAGTGTATATAGTAGCAATGTTACAATATTTTGAGATTTAAAAAATAAAGTCTGCAATTTATCCCATCAGATAAAGCATAAAAATAAGTTTAATTTGACACCTAATTCACTTTCGTATCTTCAGTATTAAAGAAGTTATGGCCATTTTCATACTCGGAAATTAGCAGCTTGTTCCCTATTGCTTTTCCATTGACTTAACACAAAAGCTGTGATCGAGGACAGTCAAAAACCCATAACTTTCTTAAAAATTAAGATAACTGAAATAAATTTTCCGTTGTTATAGATTGAAGCATTCTGAAACAAATATGAAACAATCCTACTTAGAAGACATGAAAGTAAAGCATATAATTAGTTAGTTACCTAATTGTAGCTAATTACAAAATTCAATTACTAGATCTAAACATATATCAATTTCTTAAGAATAGATTAACATTTTTAAATAGCCTAAGTGTCCAAATAACATTCACACAATAATTCACAATATAACATAATTTTTAAATCTCATTTTCATGAATTTACAGGCCAAATGGAAGGAATTGAATGTTTAATACCTGTAAATTAATGGGGATTTAAATCATCTTGTGAGTGAGGATTTCTGGAACGCGATCTTTTGGAACGTTGATTTGCGGTGAATTTAACCCCGTATTGGCATGAAAAATTCTGCCGTTAATTCGGGGAATAAAATCACCGTGTCGCATGAAAAAATGTGAATTAAAGGCTTCTTAAGAAGCACTTTTATACATTTAAAGAAACCACTTTTGTTTACCTGTCCCGTGTGTGAAATCCGTCCCCGTTATCGGCGTTGACGCTTCAGGAGCTGCTTTTAAAATTACTCCAGCGCTGACATTGACGATTTAATAAAAATAAAAAACACACAAATCGCCACTAGGAACGATTCCTCAGCCAACGCTTGTACTCCAACAAAATATTAACCAGGACAAGGGAGGAGAAACCGGCGTTTTAACCCCGCTCCCCCTTAAAGGCGCCAAAATCGCGCACACGGCCAGTGGCAGAATTACAGCGCGACTGAAGGTAAGTTTTGTAACATACGTATATATAGGGCAGCTTGGTCAGCATGGCAAGTAGGGCTGAAGGGCCTGTTTCTGTGCATGCACTGTATAACTGCATGAGTCCAAGACTCTGTTTGTGTTCTCAGAGAATCAACACTCACAATACTAATTTAAGTGTCTGCGGTATCTGACCCTGAAGCTTTCAGACCATCCATGTGAATAACTTTGTCCCAACAAAGGTTCTTTTCAGTTCAGTATAAATGGAGTTGTAGCAGAGTTTAGCTGCACAATTGTGTATATTAAGATCTTAGAACATATTATTGCAAGGCACAGGAGTGGAGAATTAATGAGCAGGATGTTTTGTTGCGTATCCTTGCTGAATGCAGTCTATAGTTAAGAGGTCAATGATCCAGTTGCCGAGGAGGGTGCAGATTACAAAGTCCAGCAGTTTTGGGATGAATTTGGATGGCATTATGGTGTTGAAGGCAGAGCTATGCTTAACAATTAGTAGTTGGATGTAGGTGTCTATGTTATCTACATGTTGCAGAGAAGAGTGCAGGGCGAGGGAGATGGCATTGACCAGTTGCGGCAGTTGCTGATTTGCAGGGGATCAAGGCTGTGTGGGAGGCTGGAGCTAGTGTATGAAACCACCAGCCTCTCAAAGTACTTCATGATGCTGGATGTTGGATCCACCAGATGAAAGTCACCAAGTCACACTACCTGGTGAATCATCTCTGTGCTCTTTCCAGCCACAACATCGTCACACGTTTCATTTCACCCTTTGTACCACTCAATGAAACGATGTCCACAGTATAATTGTTGGAGGAAAAAGCAGTTTATTGAAATATTTCATGTTTACAATTGTTTATTGTGGCATTATTGCACGATTATTATCAGGATTGTGATCCTTGTGACAGGTGCATTGAGAGCTTGCTTGTGAAATTAATAAAGGGACAGAGCACCAAGCAGAGTAAACACTTCTTTTCAGATTGGATAGAAATTTTCTTTCATTGGCCGTATGTTGAAATAAGTTTATTTTTCTATTGCCATAAACTGTCAGATAAACAATATTAAAACACAAGGAACTGCAGATGCTGGAACCTTGATTAAAACACACATTGCTGGAGTAACGCAGCGGGTCAGGCAGCATCTGTGGAGGAAATGGATAGCCAATGATTTGGGTGGCGCCCCTGACTTTCCTAACCCAACTCATGAGTTACTCCAGCACTTTGTGTTTGCTCAAGATACCAGCATGTGCAGTTCCTTGTGTCCCCATTACCTATTTATAATGAGTTTTAGAAAGCTATTAATGAAATGAAACACTTATATTGGAGGTACAATTCTGGAAATCATGTTTCCAGAATTAAAATCATTTAACAGTGAAGTTGCAGCAAAAAGAACATTGCACAATATATAATACCATTTCAGCAAATTAAGTCCTTATTTTCTTTACTTGGTATTTGCTCATAAATCTTCGATTAATATCTTTAGCCAAGGAGCCGTCCTCTCCACACAGATTGGCTTCCTCTTGTATTTTGGATTAATCTGTGCTCTGAAACAGAAAGGGGACATTTTACATCTTTTGACAACTTGAAATTTTATGTTAACATTGCCACGGGCTTATTTAATTATGGGATTAGCTTTCTGTAAGGATTCTCCTGATTGTCTTTTCTACTTTTGCAGATGATCTGCCCATATAAATGCATTTACTCAATTTCTCCAAATGATCAGCAAAACCACATGGAAATATAAGTGTGACAAGTTTAATTCTTATTAAATCAATTCTTACATGATTTCTGTTCTTCTGCAATGTCTACCCCTGGGAAAGATATCAATTTGTGTTATGTAAATCCCGGGTATCTTCTTCTTATGATAGCCAAGACACTGACAGTTTGCATCCTCATCTTCATTTACAGGAACAACTGCAAAATGAATTAACTGTTGTAAAAAATCATTCTCCAAATGGTGATTTACACAGTATTTGTATACATGTGATGTGCCGTGAGAATTAATTATCATTTTGTTACAGTACATGTAACTTGGAAGCAGAGACCTCATTATTGGAATCACAATGCATTTAATGTCTTTTTGTCCTTAAATTTTGACTCCTGCGTTAAACTTTTGTATTCGTCACTGCAGTTGAGCGCAGTGCCAGCACAAATCTATCAGGTAAAAAAAGGTTTGTTGGAAATTGCCTGAGATAGTAGCAAGCACTATATGATGGCATGTCCTTTCTTCTTCCAATTTAACTTTACCTTTCAATAAACCTAAGGATATCAAATTGTGCATTATAACAATTTGCAGTGTAGGCTTTACGCAGCTGTTTTCTGTACAACATGAAATAATTTAAATGACAAGATTATCAGATTTTTTAATATCTTGCTTGAGCATAAATTTTGTTCGGGACACAGACAATTTTTTTTTAATGAGTGACATGCAACCTTTTATATGTGCCTGAGAAGACTTTGTTTAATGCCTCATCCTGAAAACAACATGTCCACTTGTCCTTTACTCTAGTAGTTGCTGTGGAAGAGACAGCTGGGACAGACTGGGACAGGCAGCATCTTGGGAGAACATGGATAGGTGATGTTTCAGGTTCAGGGCCTATCTTCAGGTCCCAACCTAAAACGTCACCTATCCATGTTCTCCAGAGATGCTGCCTAATCCTGCTGAGTCACCACAGCACTTTGTATATATTTTTGTACAACAACACCTGCAGTTCCTTGTTTCTAAGGTTATTTAGCCAATGGTCTGTTTATAAACTGAAATCTTGTAGCGGCGCCTGCTAGAGCACACAGGTATCGAACCCGGCGCTCAGTAGCCGCGGTCACGTGACTCGGGAGGGGCTGTTGTTTTCACGTGTTTTTTCCCTTGCGCGCTTTAGTTCAGCGCTGACCACCGATGTGGCCTGACGTGTCTGTTAAACCTGTATGTTGCAACTTGAGCATTCGAATAAATTATTGTTGAAAACTCCAGGAGTCGTTTATCAGACCGCCAAAATCTCTCACTTTAAATGAAGTCAATTAGCCAGATGAATTAGTACTACTACTTGGCCACGAATTGTTATGCTTCCGTTGCCATGGCATTCCATTTAAGAAGTAAGGGATTATCTTTCTGTAAGAATCCTCTTGATTGTCCTTTCTACCTTTGCAGATGTTCTGGGATATAAATGAGTGACAAGGTGCAAGATGCTTCCTTTACCCTGAGAGAAAGCTGCACAATGTCCAAACAGCAGCAGGATTGCAACAGTAGCACCACAATTCATTCTAGGATTCCAGTTCTCCCTGACACATGTCTCTGGTTCCGCAGGTATATCTACTGTCAGTTTAAGATCTGTGTTTATAACCAAATTTGATGGAGTTGGGAGTGAGGTGAAATAAAATGTTATAACCACCCTGTTGCAGCAGAAACAAACAACAGCAGGATGTTACAAAAAAATAAAACATTAGATAACGTGATGTTGGAATTAGCACATAATGTCAAAGTTATGATATTGGTAGAAGCAAGGAACTGCAGATGCAGGTTTCCAAAAAAGAAACAAAGTGCTGGAGTAACTCAGTGGGTCAGGTGGCATCTCTGGAGCACATAGATAAAAGACTTTTTGAGTCGGGACTCTTCTTCAGACTCTTCTCTGAAGGAACGTCTTGATTGATTCAGACAAGTCCTTGAAGGGGAAGGGTGTCAAAGGTTACGAGGAGAAAGCAGGAGAAAAGCAGGAGAAAGCAGGAGAATGAGATTCTCATTAGAGTCCATCATGATTGAACAATAGAGCAGTCTTAATGGTCCGAATGGCCTCATTCCACTCCTACCTATATTTGTTGTGAACTTATGGTCTTATGGACATGGATTGTTTTCTCTGGAATGCTAGAGGTTGCGGGAAAACCTGATAGAAGAATATAACATGATGAGATGTAGAGATAGAGTAATCAGAACATTTTCCCCAGGATGGAAAAATCAAATACTAGTGAGTGTAGCCCTAAAGTGTGAAGGACAAGGTTTACAGGAGAGAAACCCGTTGTTAGTGATATATGTAAAGAACTTGGATGTAAATGTAGACTGGTTGGTTAGCAAGTTTACAGAAGAGAGCAAAATGTGTGGATTTTTGGACAATGAGGAAGGCTGTCCGAAAGCTGATTTCGCTGATACAGTGCGAAATAGATCAGTTACAGATATGGGCAAAGAAATGGCAGATGGAGTTTAAACCAAGTGTTGCACTTTGGTAGTCGGTGCATAAGGGGGAAGTTTACAGTTAGTGGTAAGACCCTTAACAGAATTGGTGTGCAGAGGGACTTTGGGGTCCGAGTTGATAGCTCAATGAAAGTGGCAACACAAGTAGAGAGAGTGTTAAAGAAGGCATATGATATGCTTGCCTTCATTGGTCGGGCCACTGACTAAAGTGTCAAGAAGTCAGGTTGTACTTTTGTAAGACCATATTTTGAGGATTGTGTGCAATTCTGGTCTTCCCTATACAGGAAGGATGTGAAGTCTTTGGAGAGGGTACAGAAGAGGAACCAGAATGCTGTCTGGATTATAGTGCATAAGCTAAAAGGAGCACTTGGACAAACTTGGATTGTTTTCTCTGGAACATCAGAGGCTGTGGAAAGCTGATAGAGGTATAATATTATGGGAAGCACAGATAAGATAGACGGTCAGGACCTTTTCTCCAGGCTAGAGATTTGTAAGGCTGGAGGGCATAGGTTTGAAGTCCAAGGCGTTGAGTTTAAGGGGGACATGCGGGGCAGGTTTTTCTCCATGAGGATGCCTGGAGTGCGCTGCCAGGGATGGTGGTGGAGGCAGGTACGATAGTGCAGTTTAAGAAGCTTTTAGATAAGCACATAGATATGCAGGGAAGGGGAATATTGGGATCATATTCAGGCAGATGCGATCAGTTTATCTTTTGATCATGTTTGGTTCAGACACTGGTCTGATGGACCTGCTCCTTTGTTGTGCCGTTCTATATAACATGTTTGAAGGTCCTGTTTCCATGCTGTCATACTCATGTTCAGTTATTTTGCATCTTTGTGAAAGAGATCGACAAAGGCTCCAGTTTGATTATTTTGTAACGAAGCATATTAAACATGGTAATGGGCATAATTGTCCTGTCTATCAGTACTTGGGATATTTTGGGTGGGCTCCGAGGAGTGTTGAAGAGCAGAGGGAACTGGGAGTGCAGGCACATTGTTCCTTGAGAGTTGTCTTCTTCTTGCCTATGGCGTGCACAGCCTAAAGTTGTAGGTCAACTTGTTCTATTTGATCTTGTTTGTGCACGTCGGGTTGATTGCATTAGTCGAAACAGGGTGGACCACGTGACGGTTGCAATCTCCCACCCCCTTGAAAGTGGTGTCACGGATAGATAGGGAGGTCAAGAAGGCTTTTGGCACATTGGCCTTCATCAGTCAGGATATTGAGTACAGAAGTTGGGATGTTATGTTACTGTTGTATAAGATGCTGGTGAGGCCACATTTGGAGGCTTGTGTTCAGTTTTGGTTACGCTGCTATAGGAAAGATGTTGTTAGACTGAAAGGAGTGCAGAGAAGATTTACGAGGATTTTGCCAGGATTTGAGGGCCTGAACTATAGGGAGAGGTTGAGCTGGCTAGAACTTTATTCCATGGGGCGCAGGAGGATGAGTGGTGATCTTATAGAAGTGTATAAAATAATGAGGGGAAAAGATAGAATAGGTGGACACAATGTTTTACAGAAAGTAGGAAAATCATGAACCAGAGGACATAGGTTTAAGGTGAGAGTGGAAAGATTTAATAAGAATCTGAGCTGCAAGGTTTTCACACAGAGCACAGTGGGTATATGAAACGAGCTGCTAGAGGAAGTCGAGGCAGATAACATTTAAAAGACATTTGGCCAGGTGCATGGACAGGAAATGTTTAGAGGGATATGGGCCAAACATGGGCAGATGGGACCAGTGTATATAGGGCAGCTTGGTCAGCATGGGCAAGTAGGGCTGAAGGGTCTGTTTCTGTGCATGCACTGTATAATTGCATGAGTCCAATACTCTGTTTGTGTTCTCAGAGAATTAACCCTCACAACAATAATTTAAGTGTCTGCGGTATCTGACCCTGAAGCTTTCAGACCATCCATGTGAATAACGTTGTCCCAACAAAGGTTCTTTTCAGTTCAGTATAAATGGAGTTGTAGCAGTTTAGCTGCACAATTGTGTATATTAAGTGGCTTAGAACATATTCTTGCAAGGCACAGGAGTGTAGTTGGATGTAGGTGTCTATGTTATCTACATGTTGCAGGGAAGAGTGCAAGGCGAGGGAGATGGCATTCACCAGTTGCGGCAGTTGCTGATTTGCAGTGGATCAAGGCTGTGTCGGAGGCTGGAGCTAGTGTAGGCAACCACCAGCCTCTCAAAGTACTTCATGATACTGGATGTTGGATCCACCAGATGAAAGTCACCAAGGCACACTACCTGGTGAATCATCTCTGTGCTCTTTCCAGCACAGCCACAACATTGTCACATGTTCCATTTCACTCTTTGTACCACTCAATGAAACGATGTCCACAGTATAATTGTTGGATCAAAAAGCTGTTTATTGAAATATTACATGTTTACAATTGTTCATTGTGGCATCATTGCGTGATTATTATCAGGATTGTGATCCATGTGACAGGTGCATTGAGAGCTTGCATGTGAAATTAATAAAGGGACAGAGCACCAAGCAGAGTAAACACTTCTTTTCAGATTGGATAGCAATTTTCTCTCATTGGCCGTATGTTGAAATAAGATTATTTTTCTATTGCCATAAATTGTCAGATAAACAATATTGAAACACAGGGAACTGCAGATGCTGGAACCTTGATTAAAACACAAAGTGCTGGAGTAACTCAGCAGGTCAGGCAGCATATGTGCAGGAAATGGAGACCACCAGTGGCGCCGGGGAGATGGCAGCCCTGCCGGCAGCCTGTTCGTTTTCTCATCTTTTGTTATTTTTAGCGTTTGTTAAAAGTTTGTTTTTATGTACTTCGATTTGTTTTATGTGGAGGGAGGGGGGAGGGGATCGGTGGACACTTTTTTTTTCAAGTTCCTACCTTCCCGGAGATCTGATCAATTTTTGGATCACATTCTCCGGGCTCTGCGGCCTACCATCGCTGGAACTGGAGGCCTCCTCGGACTGTCGTAAGCCCCACTGCGGGGCGCGGACTTAACATCGGAGCGGATCCCTTACCTGGGATCGCTCCCACTGCGGCCTGCGGACTTACCATCAAGAGCTCGCAGTCTTGGATGAGGCTAGTCGTGAGCTCCAACGCCGCGGAAGGCTCGACCAGCCCTGATGCGAGGTTCGATTGCCCGGCGCGGGGTAGCTGACAACCCCCGATGCAGGAGCTGAACGCCTCGACGTGGAGGGCCCAAACGCCGCCCGAACTACGGGAGGCAAGACCATCCCGTCAACGGAGGGCTCGAGGCCCCCAACCGAGGAAGAACAAAAGGAAGGACTTGAACTTTATTTCGGCTTACATCACAATGAGGAATGTGTAGGATTCACTGTGGTGGATGTTCATGTCATAATGTGTTTTTGAGTCTGTTGCTTTTAATTGCATGACTGACCTGGCCAGTGAAATTCCTCGTATGTTGCAAAACATACTTGGCAAATAAAATCTGATTCTGGATAGCCACTGATTTGGGTGGCGCCCCTGACTTTCCTGACCTAACGTCATGAGTTACTCCAGCACTTTGTGTTTGTTTGCTCAAGATACCAGCATGTGCGGTTCCTTGTGTCCCAATTACCTATTTATAATTAATTTTAGAAAGCTATTAATGAAATGAAACACTTATATTGGAGTACAATCATGTTTCCAGAATTAAAATCATTTAACAGTGAAGTTGTAGCAAAAAGAACATTTCACAATGTATAATACCATTTCAGCAAATGAAGTCCTTAATTTCTTTACTTTGTATTTGCTAATAAATCTTTGATTAATATCTTTAGGCAATGAGCCGTCCTCTCCACACAGATTGGCTTTATGTTGTATTTTGGAATAATCTGTGCTCTGAAACAGAAAGGGGACATTTTACATCTTTTGATAACTTGAAATTTTACGTTTACATTGCCACGGGCTTATTTAAATATGGGATTAGCCTTCTGTAAGGATTCTTCTGATTGTCTTTTCTACTTTTGCAGATGATCTGCC
>CM075977.1:228974657-229153958 GCA_038087875.1 Malacoraja senta | reverse complement strand
ATTATCAGATTTTTTTCAATCTTGCTTGAGCATAAATTTTGTTCAGGACATAGACAATTTTTTTTTAATGAGTGACATGCAGCCTTTTATATGTGCCTGAGAAGACTTTGTTTTATGCCACATCCTGAAAACAACATGTCCAATTGTCCTTTACTCTAATAGTTGCTGTGGAAGAGTCAGCTGGGACAGGCTGGGACAGGCAGCATGTTGGGAGAACATGGATAGGTGATGTTTCAGGATCAGGGCCTATCTTCAGGTCCCGACCTAAAGCGTCACCTATCCATGTTCTCCAGAGATGCTGCCTAATCCTGCTGAGTCACCACAGCACTTTGTATATATTTTTGTACAACACCACCTGCAGTACTTTGTTTCTCAGGTTATTTAGCCAATGGCCTGTTTATAAAATGAGATCTCTCGCTTGAAATGAAGCCAATCAGCCAGATGAATTAGTACTACTACTTGGCCAAGACGTTTTATGCTTCCGTTGCCATGGCATTCCATTTGAGATGTTTGGGATTATCTTTCTGTAAGAATTCTCTTGATTGTCCTTTCTAACTTTGCAGATGTTCTGGGATATAAATGAGTTACAAGATGCAAGATGGTTCCCTTACCCTGGGAGAAAGCTGCACAATGTCCAAACAGCAGCAGGATTGCAACAGTAGCACGACAATTCATTCTAGGATTCCAGTTTTTATCTGACACGCCTCTCTGGTTCTGTAGGTATATCTCCTGCCAGTTTAAGACCTGTGTTTATAACCAAATTTGATGGAGTTGGGGGTGAGGTGAAATAAAATGTTGTAACCACCCTGTTGCAGCAGAAACAAACAGCAGCAGGATGTTACAAAAAAATAAAACATTAGATAACGTGATGTTGAAATTAGCAGATTTACAAATAAAGACACAAAGTGCTGGAGTAACTCAGTGGTCAGGTGGCATCTCTGGAGCACATAGATAAAAGACGTTTTGAGTCGGGACTCTTCTTCAGACTCTTCTCTGAAGGAACGTCTTGATTTGATTCAGACAAGTTCTTGAAGGGGAAGGGTGTCAAAGGTTACGAGGAGAAAGCAGGAGAAAAGCAGGAGAAAGCAGGAGAATCAGGTTCTCATTAGATTCCGTCATGATTGAACAATAGAGCAGTCTCAATTGGCCTAATGGCCTCATTCCACTCCTACCTATATTTGTTATGAACTTATGGTCTTATGGACTTGGATTGTTTTCTCCGGATTGCTAGAGGTTGTGGGAAAACCTGATAGTAGAATATAAAATGATGAGATGTATAGATTGAGTAATCAGAACCTTTTTCCCAGATGGAAAAATCAAATACTAGTGAGCGTATCCCTTAGGTGTGAAGGACAAGGTTTACAGGAGATAAATCTGTTGTTAGTGATATATGTAAAGAACTTGGATGTAAATGTAGACAGGTTGGTTGGCAAGTTTGCAGAAGACAGCAAAATGTGTGGATATTTGGACAATGTGGAAGGCTGTCCAATGTTACAGTGCGAAATAGATCAGTTACAGGTATGGGCAGGGAAATGGCAGATGGAGTTTAAACCAAGTGTTGCACTTTGGGAGGTGGTGCATAAGGGGGAAGTTTACAGTTAGTGGTAAGACCCTTAACATAATTGATGTGCAGAGGGACCTTGGGGTCTGAGTTGATAGCTCAATGAAAGTTGCAACACATGTAGAGAGAGTGGTAAAGAAGGCATATGATACGCTTGCCTTTATTGGTCGGGGCACTGACTAAAGAGTCAGGAAGTCAGGTTGTACTTTGGAAAGACCATATTTTGAGGATTGTGTGCAATTCTGGTCTTCCCAATACAGGAAGCATGTGAAGTCTTTGGAGAGGGTACAGAAGAGGAACCAGAATGGTGTCTGGATTATAGTGCATAAGCTAAAAGGAGCACTTGGACAAGCTTGGATTGTATTCCCTGGAGCATAAGAGGTTGTGCATAGCTGCTAGAGGTATAACATTATGGGAAGGACAGATAGGAAAGACAGACAGGACCTTTTCTCCAGGCTAGAGATTTCTAAGGCTGGAGGGCATAGGTTTGAAGTCTGAGGCGTTGAGTTTAAGGGAGACATGCGGGGCAGGTTTTTACCATGAGGATGCCTGGAGTGCGCTGCCAGGGGTGGTGGTGGAGGCAGGTACGATAGTGGCGTTTAAGAAGCTTTTAGATAAGCACATAGATAAGCAGGGAAGGGGAATATTGGGATCATATTCAGGCAGATGCAGACAGTTTATCTTTTGATCATGTTTCACACAGACACTTGTCTGATGGACCTGTTCCTTTGTTGTGGCGTTCCATATAACATGTTTGAAGGTCCTGTTTCCATGCTGTTATACACATGTTCAGTTATTTTGCATCTTTGTGAAAGGGATCAACAAAGGCTCCAGTTTGATTATTTTGTTACATAGCATATTAAACATGGTAATGGGCATAATTGTTCTGTCTATCAGTACTTGGGATATTTTGGCTGGGCTCCGTGGAGTGTTGTAGTGCAGAGGGAACTGGGAGCGCAGGCACATTGTTACTTGAAAGTGGTCTTATTCTTGCCTATGGCGTGCACAGCCTAAAGCACAACCTTTGTGCACGTCAGGTTGATTGCATTAGTCGAAACAGGGTGGACCACGTGACGGTTGCAATCTCCCACCCCCTTGAACGTGGTGTTACGGATAGATAGGGAGGTCAAGAAGGCTTTTGGCACATTGGCCTTCATCAGTCAGGATATTGAGTACAGGAGTTGGGATGTTATGTTACTGTTGTACAAGATGCTGGTGAGGCCACATTTGGAGTCTTGTGTTCAGTTTTGGTCACGCTGCTATAGGAAAGATGTTGTTAGACTGAAAGGAGTGCAGAGAAGATTTACGAGGATGTTGCCAGGACGCGAGGGCCTGAACTATAGGGAGAGGTTGAGCTGGCTAGAACTTTATTCCATGGGGCGCAGGAGGATGAGTGGTGATCTTATAGAAGTGTATAAAATCTATGAGGGGAAAAGATAGAATAGGTGGACACAATGTTTTACCGAAAGTGGGGAAATCATGAACCAGAGGACATAGGTTTAAGGTGAGAGTGGAAAGATTTAATAAGAATCTGAGCTGCAAGGTTTTCACACAGAGCACAGTGGGTATATGAAACGAGCTGCCAGAGGAAGTCGAGGCAGATAACATTTAAAAGACATTTGGCCAGGTGCATGGACAGGAAATGTTTAGAGGGATATGGGCCAAACATGGGCAGATGGGATCAGTGTATATAGGGCAGCTTGGTCAGCAAAGGCAAGTAGGGCTGAAGGGCCTGTTTCTGTGCATGCACTGTATAACTGCATGAGTCCAAGACTCAATTTGTGTTCTCAGAGAATCAACCCTCACAACACTAATTTAAGTGTCTGCGGTATCTGACCCTGAAGCTTTCAGACCATCCATGTGAATAACTTTGTCCCAACAAAGGTTATTTTCAGTTCAGTATAGATGGAGTTGTAGCAGAGTTTAGCTGCACAATTGTGTATATTAAGGGGCTTAGAACATATTATTGCAAGGCACAGGAGTGGAGAATTAATGAGCAGGATGTTTTGTTGCCTATCCTTGCTGAATGCAGTCTATAGTTAAGAGGTCAATGATCCAGTTGCCGAGGAGGGTGCAGATTACAATGTCCAGCAGTTTTGAGATGAATTTGGATGGCATTATGGTGTTGAAGGCAGAGCTATGCTCAACAATTAGTAGTTGGATGTAGGTATCTATGTTATCTACATGTTGCAGGGAAGAGTGCAGGGCGAGGGAGATGGCATTGACCAGTTGCGGCAGTAGCTGATTTGCAGTGGATCAAGGCTGTGTGGGAGGCTGGAGCTAGTGTACGCCACCACCAGCCTCTCAAAGTACTTCATGATGCTGGATGTTGGATCCACCAGATGAAAGTCACCAAGGCACACTACCTGGTGAATCACCTCTGTGCTCTTTCCAGCACAGCCACAACATCGTCACATGTTCCATTTCACCCTTTGTACCACTCAATGAAACGATGTCCACAGTATAATTGTTGGAGCAAAAAGCAGTTTATTGAAATATTTCATGTTTACAATTGTTCATTGTGGCAACATTGCGTGATTATTATCAGGATTGTGATCCATGTGACAGGTGCATTGAGAGCTTCCTTGTGAAATTAATAAAGGGACAGAGCACCAAGCAGAGTAAACACTTCTTTACAGATTGGATAGCAATTTTCTCTCATTGGCCGTATGTTGAAATAAGTTTATTTTTCTATTGCCGTAAATTGTCAGATAAACAATATCGAAACACAGGGAACTGCAGATGCTGGAACCTTGATTAAAACAAAGTGCTGGAGTAACTCAGCAGGTCAGGCAGCATCTGTGGAGGAAATGGAGACCACCAGTGGCGCCAGGGAGATGGCAGCCCTGCCGGCAGCCTGTTCGTTTTCTCATCTTTTGTTATTTTTAGCGTTTGTTAAAAGTTTGTTTTTATGTACTTCGATTTGTTTTATGTGGGGGGAGGGGGGAGGGGGGAGGGGATCGGTGGACACTTTTTATTTCAAGTTCCTACCTTATCGGAGATGTGATCCATTTTTGGATCAGATTCTCCGGGCTCTGCGGCCTACCAGGAAGCCTGCTTGGACTGTCGTAAGCCCCACCGACTTAACATCGGAGCGGATCCCTTACCTGGGATTGCTCCCACTGCGGCCTGCTGACTTACCATCAAGAGCTCGCAGTCTTGGATGAGGCTAGTCGTGAGCTCCAACGCCCCGGAAGGCACGACCAGCCCCGATGCGAGGTTCGATTGCCCAGCGCGGGGTAGCTGACAACCCCCGATGCAGGAGCTGAACGCCTCGACGTGGAGGGTCAGAACGCCACCCGAAGAACAAAACTGAGGAAGAACAAAAGGAAGGACTTGAACTTTATTTCGCCTTCCATCACAATGAGGAAATTGTAGGATTCACTGTGGTGGATGTTCATGTCAAAATGTGTTTTTGAGTCTGTTGCTATTAATTGTATGACTGACCTGGCCAGTGAAATTCCTCGTATGTTGCAAAACATACTTGGCGAATAAAATCTGATTCTGGATGGCCAATGATATGGGTGGCGCCCCTGACTTTCCTGACCTAACGTCATGAGTTACTCCAGCACTTTGTGTTTGCTCAAGATACCAGCATGTGCGGTTCCTTGTGTCCCCATTACCTATTTATAATTAATTTTAGAAATCTATTAATGAAATGAAACACTTATATTGGAGTACAATCATGTTTCCAGAATTAAAATCATTTTACAGTGAAGTTGTAGCAAAAGGAACATTTCACAATGTATAGATACATAGATACATAGAAAATAGGTGCAGGAGTAGGCCATTCGGCCCTTCGAGCCTGCACCGCCATTCAATATGATCATGGCTGATCATCCAACTCAGTATCCCGTACCTGCCTTCTCTCCATACCGCCTGATCCCCTTAGCCACAAGGGCCACATCTAACTCCCTCTTAAATATAGCCAATGAACTGGCCTCAACTACCCTCTGTGGCAGAGAGTTCCAGAGATTCACCACTCTCTGTGTGAAAAAGTTTTTCCTCATCTCGGTCTTAAAGGATTTCCCCCTTATCCTTAAGCTGTGACCCCTTGTCCTGGACTTCCCCAACATCGGGAACAATCATCCTGCATCTAGCCTGTCCAACCCCATAAGAATTTTGTACGTTTCTATAAGATCCCCTCTCAATCTCCTAAATTCTAGCGAGTATAAGCCAAGTCTATCCAGTCTTTCTTCATATGAAAGTCCTAACATCCCAGGAATCAGTCTGGTAAACTTTCTCTGCACTCCCTCTATGGCTATAATGTCCTTCCTCAGATTTGGAGACCAAAACTGTACGCAATACTCCAGGTGTGGTCTCACCAAGACCCTGTAGAACTGCAGTAGAACCTCCCTGCTCCTATACTCAAATCCTCTTGCTATGAAGGCCAACATACCATTTGCTTTCTTCACTGCCTGCTGCACCTGCATGCCTACTTTCAATGACTGGTGTACCATGACACCCAGGTCTCGCTGCATCTCCCCATTTCCTAATCGGCCACCATTTAGATAATAGTCTGCCTTCCCGTTTTTGCGACCAAAGTGGATAACGTCACATTAATCCACATTATACTGCATCTGCCAAACATTTGCCCACTCACCCAGCCTATCCAAGTCACCTTGCAGTCTCCTAGCATCCTCCTCACAGCTAACACTGCCCCCCAGCTTAGTGTCATCCGCAAACTTGGAGATGTTGCTTTCAATTCCCTCGTCCAGATCATGAATATAAATTGTAAATAGCTGGGGTCCCAGCACTGAGCCTTGCGGTACCCCACTAGTCACTGCCTGCCATTGTGAAAAGGACCCGTTTACTCCTACTCTTTGCTTCCTGTTTGCCAGCCAGTTCTCTATCCACATCAATACTGAACCCCCAATACCGTGTGATTTAAGTTTGTATACTAATCTCTTATGTGGTACCTTGTCGAAAGCCTTCTGAAAGTCCAGATACAACACATCCACTGGTTCTCCCCTATCCACTCTACTAGTTACATCCTCGAAAAATTCTATAAGATTCGTCAGACACGATTTACCTTTCGTAAATCCATGCTGACTTTGTCCAATGATTTCACCACTTTCCAAATGTGCTGCTATCCCATCTTTAATAACTGACTCTAGCAGTTTCCCCACTACCGATGTTAGACTAACTGGTCTAACAGAACTGCTGTAGATTTGGGAGCAACAGCAGCAGGAGATTAGCAAGAGATACGACTGATTGGCTCTAGCCCGAGTGGGAGGAGAGAAGTGAGTCAGTGCCGGGAAAACAGTTGAAAACTGAGGAATTTTGTTTGTAAATTGGTAAATCAGGCAATTTATCCGTCAATTTAAGCAAGACGGCTCTTAGCGAGCGGCAGTGAGTGAGCGGCCCTGTGAGAAAAGTGTGAGTCTTTGGCTCGAGAGTCTTCGGCGAAGAGAGGACACCACGCAATACGCTTGAGAGGTAGAGACAAAAGAAGGAGATGTCAGGCAAGCTGATTCAGTGCGATGCTTGCAGTATGTGGGAGGTCAAGGACACCGCTGGTGCCTCTGGCTGCTACAAATGCGAGAAGTGCATCCAGGTAGAGCTCCTGAAGGGCCGTGTTGGGGAACTGGAGAAGCAAGTGGATGACCTCCGGTTCGTCCGAGAAACGGAGTCGTTCCTCGACAAGTCCTACAGTACGATTGTTACACCTAAGGTACTGGAAGAGAGAAGGTGGGAGACGGTGAGAAAGGGAGGGAAGCATGGAATGCCAACGTCCCCAGGTGTTGTACCTCTTGTGAACAGGTTCACCCACTTAGAAGCTGTTGGGACAGAAGACGTGTTTACACTGAGCGGCGGACTGGCTTGCGATGCGAATAGGGCTGTTGAGCCAAAACCAAAAAGGCCTAAGGCAGGCAACGCCATTGTAGTGGGAGACTCGATTGTGAGAGGTACGGACAGGGGTTTCTGTGGCAACAGACGGGATGCGAGGATGGTGTGCTGCCTTCCTGGTGCCAGGATCCAGGATGTCACGGACAGAGTGCAGAAAATCCTCGAGGGCGAAGGTGAACATCCGGAAGTGGTAGTGCATGTCGGCACAAACGATGTCGGAAAGAAGGGGATGAATATTCTGCAGCGTGACTTTAGAGAGCTCGGAAAAATGCTGAAAAGCAGGACCTCCAGGGTTGTTATCTCCGGTTTGCTTCCAGTTCCTCGTGCTGGCGAGAGCAGGAACAGGGAGATACGGGACCTGAACGTGTGGCTCAGGAACTGGTGCACTGGGCAGGGATTTAGATTCTTAGATCACTGGGATCTGTTTTGGGGTAAGGGGGAACTGTACAAAAGGGACGTATTGCATCTTAACAGGTGTGGGACCAGCATTCTGGCAGGCAGGTTTGCCACTGCTACACGGGTGGTTTTAAACTGAATAAGGGGGGTGGGGTGTCGAATGGGATAGTGGAGGATGGAGTTAAAGGGAAAGGGTTTCTTAAATGTGTGAGCGTAGAGACAGAGGAGTGTAAAATGAGGGTAGAAGCAATAGGTAGCAAGGTGAAAAGTAAAAGTGGAAGACAGACAAAACCAGGGCAAAAATCAAAAAGGGCCACTTTTCAACATAATTGTATAAGGGGTAAGAGTGTTGTAAAAACAAGCCTGAAGGCTTTGTGTCTCAATGCAAGGAGCATTCGTAATAAGGTGGATGAGTTGAATGTGCAGATAGCTATTAATGACTATGATATAGTTGGGATCACGGAGACATGGCTCCAGGGTGACCAAGGCTGGGAGCTGAACATCCAGGGATATTCAATATTCAGGAGGGATAGAGAGAAAGGAAAAGGAGGTGGGGTAGCATTGATGATTAGAGAGGAGATTAACGCAATGGAAAGGAAGGACATTAGGTTCGAGGATGTGGAATCGGTATGGGTAGAGCTGCGAAACACTAAGGGGCAGAAAACGCTGGTGGGTGTTGTGTACAGGCCACCTAACAGTAGTAGTGAAGTTGGAGATGGTATCAAACAGGAAATTAGAAATGCGTGCGACAAAGGCAAAACAGTTATAATGGGTGACTTCAATCTACATATAGATTGGGTGAATCAAATTGGCAGGGGTGCTGAGGAAGAGGATTTCTTGGAATGTATGCGGGATAGTTATCTAAATCAACATGTAGAGGAACCAACGAGAGAGCAGGCTATTTTAGACTGGGTATTGAGTAATGAGGAAGGGTTAGTTAGCAGTCTTGTTGTACGTGCCCCCTTGGGCAAGAGTGACCATAATATGGTTGAGTTCTTCATTAGGATGGAGAGTGACATTGTTAATTCAGAAACTATGGTTCTGAACTTAAAGAAAGGTAACTTTGAGGGTATGAGACATGAATTGGCCATGATTGACTGGCAATTAATTCTAAAAGGGTTGACGGTGGACATGCAATGGAAGACATTTAAAGACTGCATGGATGAACTACAAAAATTGTTCATCCCAGTTTGGCAAAAGAATAAATCAGGGAAGGTAGTGCATCCGTGGATAACAAGGGAAATCAGGGATGGTATCAAAGTGAAAGATGATGCGTACAAATTAGCCAGAAAAAGCAGCATACCAGAGGACTGGGAGAAATTCAGAGACCAGCAGAGGAGGACAAAGGGCTTAATTAGGAAAGGAAAAATAGATTATGAAAGAAAACTGGCAGGGAACATAAAAACTGACTGCAAAAGTTTTTATAAATATGTAAAAAGAAAGAGATTAGTTAAAACAAATGTAGGTCCCTTGCAGTCAGAAACAGGTGAGTTGATCATGGATATGGCGGACCAATTGAATAACTACTTTGGTTCCGTCTTCACTAAGGAAGACATAAATAATCTGCCGGAAATAGCAGGGGACCGCGGGTCAAAGGAGTTGGAGGAATTGAGTGAAATCCAGGTTAGTCGGGAAGTGGTTTTGGGTAAATTGAATGGATTAAAGGCCGATAAATCCCCAGGGCCAGATAGGCTGCATCCCAGAGTACTTAAGGAAGTAGCTCCAGAAATAGTGGATGCATTAGTAATAATCTTTCAAAATTCTTTAGATTCTGGAGTAGTTCCTGAGGATTGGCGGGTAGCAAACGTAACCCCACTTTTTAAGAAGGGAGGGAGAGAGAAAACGGGGAATTACAGACCAGTTAGTCTAACATCGGTAGTGGGGAAACTGCTAGAGTCAGTTATTAAAGATGGGATAGCAGCACATTTGGAAAGTGGTGAAATCATTGGACAAAGTCAGCATGGATTTACGAAAGGTAAATCATGTCTGACGAATCTTATAGAATTTTTCGAGGATGTAACTAGTAGCGTGGATAGGGGAGAACCAGTGGATGTGGTGTATCTGGACTTCCAGAAGGCTTTCGACAAGGTCCCACATAAGAGATTAGTATACAAACTTAAAGCACATGGCATTGGGGGTTCAGTATTGATGTGGATAGAGAACTGGCTGGCAAACAGGAAGCAAAGAGTAGGAGTAAACGGGTCCTTTTCACAATGGCAGGCAGTGACTAGTGGGGTACCGCAAGGCTCAGTGCTGGGACCCCAGCTATTTACAATATATATTAATGACCTGGATGAGGGAATTGAAGGCAATATCTCCAAGTCTGCGGATGACACTAAGCTGGGGGCCAGTGTTAGCTGTGAGGAGGATGCTAGGAGACTGCAAGGTGACTTGGATAGGCTGGGTGAGTGGGCAAATGTTTGGCAGATGCAGTATAATGTGGATAAATGTGAGGTTATCCATTTTGGTGGCAAAAACAGGAAAGCAGACTATTTTCTAAATGGTGGCCGACTAGGAAAAGGGGAGATGCAGCGAGACCTGGGTGTCATGGTACACCAGTCATTGAAAGTAGGCATGCAGGTGCAGCAGGCAGTGAAGAAAGCGAATGGTATGTTAGCTTTCATAGCAAAAGGATTTGAGTATAGGAGCAGGGAGGTTCTACTGCAGTTGTACAGGGTCTTGGTGAGACCACACCTGGAGTATTGCGTACAGTTTTGGTCTCCAAATCTGAGGAAGGACATTATTGCCATAGAGGGAGTGCAGAGAAGGTTCACCAGACTGATTCCTGGGATGTCAGGACTGTCTTATGAAGAAAGACTGGATAGACTTGGTTTATACTCTCTAGAATTTAGGAGATTGAGAGGGGATCTTATAGAAACTTACAAAATTCTTAAGGGGTTGGACAGGCTAGATGCAGGAAGATTGCTCCCGATGTTGGGGAAGTCCAGGACAAGGGGTCACAGCTTAAGGATAAGGGGGAAATCCTTTAAAACCGAGATGAGAAGAACTTTTTTCACACAGAGAGTGGTGAATCTCTGGAACTCTCTGCCACAGAGGGTAGTCGAGGCCAGTTCATTGGCTATATTTAAGAGGGAGCTAGATGTGGCCCTTGTGGCTAAAGGGATCAGAGGGTATGGAGGAAAGGCAGGTACGGGATACTGAGTTGGATGATCAGCCATGATCATATTGAATGGCGGTGCAGGCTCGAAGGGCCGAATGGCCTACTCCTGCACCTAATTTCTATGTTTCTATGTTTCTATGTAATTCCCCGTTTTCTCTCTCCCTCCCTTCTTAAAAAGTGGGGTTACGTTTGCTACCCTCCAATCCTCAGGACCATTTCAGCAAATGGTGTCCTTAATTTCTTTACTTTGTATTTGCTAATAAATCTTCGATTAATATCTTTAGCCAATGAGCCATCCTCTCCACACAGATTGGCTTTATATTGTATTTTGGAATAATCCGTGCTCTGAAACAGAAAGGGGAAATTTTGCATCTTTTGATAACTTGAAATTTTAAGTTTACATTGCCACAGGCTTATTTAAATATGGGATTAGCCTTCTGTAAGGATTCTTCTGATTGTCTTTTCTACTTTTGCAGATGATCTGCCCATATAAATCCATTTACTCAATTTCTCCAAATGATCAGCAAAACCACCATGGAAATATGTGTGAGAAGTTTAATTCTTAATAAATCAATTCTTACATGATTTCTGTTGTTCTGCAACTTCTACTCCTGGGAAAGATATCAATTTGTGTTATGTAAATCCCGGGTATCTTGTTCTTATGATAGCCAGGACACAGACAGCGTGCATCCTCATCTTCATTTACAGGAACAACATGCAAAATGAATTTAATGTTGTAAAAAATGATTCTCTAAATGGTGATTTACACAGTATTTGTATACATGTGATGTGCCGTGAAAATTAATTATCATTTTGTTACAGTACATGTAACTTGGAAGCAGCGACCTCATTATTCGAATCAAAATGCATTTAATGTCTTTTTGTCCTTAAATTTTGACTCCTGCGTTAAACTTTTGCATTCGTCACTGCAGTTGAGCGCAGTGCCAGCACAAATCTATCAGGTGAAAAACAGTTTGTTGGAAATTGCCTGAGATAGTAGCAAGCACTATATGATGGCATGTCCTTTCTTCTTCCAATTTAACTTTACCTTTCAATAAACCTAAGGATATAAATTGTGCATTATAACAATTTGCAGTGTAGGCTTTACGCAGCTGTTTTATGTACAACATGAAATAATTTAAATGAAAAGATTATCAGATTTTTTTCAATCTTGCTTGAGCATAAATTTTGTTCAGGACATAGACAATTTTTTTTTAATGAGTGACATGCAGCCTTTTATATGTGCCTGAGAAGACTTTGTTTTATGCCACATCCTGAAAACAACATGTCCAATTGTCCTTTACTCTAATAGTTGCTGTGGAAGAGTCAGCTGGGACAGGCTGGGACAGGCAGCATGTTGGGAGAACATGGATAGGTGATGTTTCAGGATCAGGGCCTATCTTCAGGTCCCGACCTAAAGCGTCACCTATCCATGTTCTCCAGAGATGCTGCCTAATCCTGCTGAGTCACCACAGCACTTTGTATATATTTTTGTACAACACCACCTGCAGTACTTTGTTTCTCAGGTTATTTAGCCAATGGCCTGTTTATAAAATGAGATCTCTCGCTTGAAATGAAGCCAATCAGCCAGATGAATTAGTACTACTACTTGGCCAAGACGTTTTATGCTTCCGTTGCCATGGCATTCCATTTGAGATGTTTGGGATTATCTTTCTGTAAGAATTCTCTTGATTGTCCTTTCTAACTTTGCAGATGTTCTGGGATATAAATGAGTTACAAGATGCAAGATGGTTCCCTTACCCTGGGAGAAAGCTGCACAATGTCCAAACAGCAGCAGGATTGCAACAGTAGCACGACAATTCATTCTAGGATTCCAGTTTTTATCTGACACGCCTCTCTGGTTCTGTAGGTATATCTCCTGCCAGTTTAAGACCTGTGTTTATAACCAAATTTGATGGAGTTGGGGGTGAGGTGAAATAAAATGTTGTAACCACCCTGTTGCAGCAGAAACAAACAGCAGCAGGATGTTACAAAAAAATAAAACATTAGATAACGTGATGTTGAAATTAGCAGATTTACAAATAAAGACACAAAGTGCTGGAGTAACTCAGTGGTCAGGTGGCATCTCTGGAGCACATAGATAAAAGACGTTTTGAGTCGGGACTCTTCTTCAGACTCTTCTCTGAAGGAACGTCTTGATTTGATTCAGACAAGTTCTTGAAGGGGAAGGGTGTCAAAGGTTACGAGGAGAAAGCAGGAGAAAAGCAGGAGAAAGCAGGAGAATCAGGTTCTCATTAGATTCCGTCATGATTGAACAATAGAGCAGTCTCAATTGGCCTAATGGCCTCATTCCACTCCTACCTATATTTGTTATGAACTTATGGTCTTATGGACTTGGATTGTTTTCTCCGGATTGCTAGAGGTTGTGGGAAAACCTGATAGTAGAATATAAAATGATGAGATGTATAGATTGAGTAATCAGAACCTTTTTCCCAGATGGAAAAATCAAATACTAGTGAGCGTATCCCTTAGGTGTGAAGGACAAGGTTTACAGGAGATAAATCTGTTGTTAGTGATATATGTAAAGAACTTGGATGTAAATGTAGACAGGTTGGTTGGCAAGTTTGCAGAAGACAGCAAAATGTGTGGATATTTGGACAATGTGGAAGGCTGTCCAATGTTACAGTGCGAAATAGATCAGTTACAGGTATGGGCAGGGAAATGGCAGATGGAGTTTAAACCAAGTGTTGCACTTTGGGAGGTGGTGCATAAGGGGGAAGTTTACAGTTAGTGGTAAGACCCTTAACATAATTGATGTGCAGAGGGACCTTGGGGTCTGAGTTGATAGCTCAATGAAAGTTGCAACACATGTAGAGAGAGTGGTAAAGAAGGCATATGATACGCTTGCCTTTATTGGTCGGGGCACTGACTAAAGAGTCAGGAAGTCAGGTTGTACTTTGGAAAGACCATATTTTGAGGATTGTGTGCAATTCTGGTCTTCCCAATACAGGAAGCATGTGAAGTCTTTGGAGAGGGTACAGAAGAGGAACCAGAATGGTGTCTGGATTATAGTGCATAAGCTAAAAGGAGCACTTGGACAAGCTTGGATTGTATTCCCTGGAGCATAAGAGGTTGTGCATAGCTGCTAGAGGTATAACATTATGGGAAGGACAGATAGGAAAGACAGACAGGACCTTTTCTCCAGGCTAGAGATTTCTAAGGCTGGAGGGCATAGGTTTGAAGTCTGAGGCGTTGAGTTTAAGGGAGACATGCGGGGCAGGTTTTTACCATGAGGATGCCTGGAGTGCGCTGCCAGGGGTGGTGGTGGAGGCAGGTACGATAGTGGCGTTTAAGAAGCTTTTAGATAAGCACATAGATAAGCAGGGAAGGGGAATATTGGGATCATATTCAGGCAGATGCAGACAGTTTATCTTTTGATCATGTTTCACACAGACACTTGTCTGATGGACCTGTTCCTTTGTTGTGGCGTTCCATATAACATGTTTGAAGGTCCTGTTTCCATGCTGTTATACACATGTTCAGTTATTTTGCATCTTTGTGAAAGGGATCAACAAAGGCTCCAGTTTGATTATTTTGTTACATAGCATATTAAACATGGTAATGGGCATAATTGTTCTGTCTATCAGTACTTGGGATATTTTGGCTGGGCTCCGTGGAGTGTTGTAGTGCAGAGGGAACTGGGAGCGCAGGCACATTGTTACTTGAAAGTGGTCTTATTCTTGCCTATGGCGTGCACAGCCTAAAGCACAACCTTTGTGCACGTCAGGTTGATTGCATTAGTCGAAACAGGGTGGACCACGTGACGGTTGCAATCTCCCACCCCCTTGAACGTGGTGTTACGGATAGATAGGGAGGTCAAGAAGGCTTTTGGCACATTGGCCTTCATCAGTCAGGATATTGAGTACAGGAGTTGGGATGTTATGTTACTGTTGTACAAGATGCTGGTGAGGCCACATTTGGAGTCTTGTGTTCAGTTTTGGTCACGCTGCTATAGGAAAGATGTTGTTAGACTGAAAGGAGTGCAGAGAAGATTTACGAGGATGTTGCCAGGACGCGAGGGCCTGAACTATAGGGAGAGGTTGAGCTGGCTAGAACTTTATTCCATGGGGCGCAGGAGGATGAGTGGTGATCTTATAGAAGTGTATAAAATCTATGAGGGGAAAAGATAGAATAGGTGGACACAATGTTTTACCGAAAGTGGGGAAATCATGAACCAGAGGACATAGGTTTAAGGTGAGAGTGGAAAGATTTAATAAGAATCTGAGCTGCAAGGTTTTCACACAGAGCACAGTGGGTATATGAAACGAGCTGCCAGAGGAAGTCGAGGCAGATAACATTTAAAAGACATTTGGCCAGGTGCATGGACAGGAAATGTTTAGAGGGATATGGGCCAAACATGGGCAGATGGGATCAGTGTATATAGGGCAGCTTGGTCAGCAAAGGCAAGTAGGGCTGAAGGGCCTGTTTCTGTGCATGCACTGTATAACTGCATGAGTCCAAGACTCAATTTGTGTTCTCAGAGAATCAACCCTCACAACACTAATTTAAGTGTCTGCGGTATCTGACCCTGAAGCTTTCAGACCATCCATGTGAATAACTTTGTCCCAACAAAGGTTATTTTCAGTTCAGTATAGATGGAGTTGTAGCAGAGTTTAGCTGCACAATTGTGTATATTAAGGGGCTTAGAACATATTATTGCAAGGCACAGGAGTGGAGAATTAATGAGCAGGATGTTTTGTTGCCTATCCTTGCTGAATGCAGTCTATAGTTAAGAGGTCAATGATCCAGTTGCCGAGGAGGGTGCAGATTACAATGTCCAGCAGTTTTGAGATGAATTTGGATGGCATTATGGTGTTGAAGGCAGAGCTATGCTCAACAATTAGTAGTTGGATGTAGGTATCTATGTTATCTACATGTTGCAGGGAAGAGTGCAGGGCGAGGGAGATGGCATTGACCAGTTGCGGCAGTAGCTGATTTGCAGTGGATCAAGGCTGTGTGGGATGCTGGAGCTAGTGTACGCCACCACCAGCCTCTCAAAGTACTTCATGATGCTGGATGTTGGATCCACCAGATGAAAGTCACCAAGGCACACTACCTGGTGAATCACCTCTGTGCTCTTTCCAGCACAGCCACAACATCGTCACATGTTCCATTTCACCCTTTGTACCACTCAATGAAACGATGTCCACAGTATAATTGTTGGAGCAAAAAGCAGTTTATTGAAATATTTCATGTTTACAATTGTTCATTGTGGCAACATTGCGTGATTATTATCAGGATTGTGATCCATGTGACAGGTGCATTGAGAGCTTCCTTGTGAAATTAATAAAGGGACAGAGCACCAAGCAGAGTAAACACTTCTTTACAGATTGGATAGCAATTTTCTCTCATTGGCCGTATGTTGAAATAAGTTTATTTTTCTATTGCCGTAAATTGTCAGATAAACAATATCGAAACACAGGGAACTGCAGATGCTGGAACCTTGATTAAAACAAAGTGCTGGAGTAACTCAGCAGGTCAGGCAGCATCTGTGGAGGAAATGGAGACCACCAGTGGCGCCAGGGAGATGGCAGCCCTGCCGGCAGCCTGTTCGTTTTCTCATCTTTTGTTATTTTTAGCGTTTGTTAAAAGTTTGTTTTTATGTACTTCGATTTGTTTTATGTGGGGGGAGGGGGGAGGGGGGAGGGGATCGGTGGACACTTTTTATTTCAAGTTCCTACCTTATCGGAGATGTGATCCATTTTTGGATCAGATTCTCCGGGCTCTGCGGCCTACCAGGAAGCCTGCTTGGACTGTCGTAAGCCCCACCGCGGTTCGCGGACTTAACATCGGAGCGGATCCCTTACCTGGGATCGCTCCCACTGCGGCCTGCTGACTTACCATCAAGAGCTCGCAGTCTTGGATGAGGCTAGTCGTGAGCTCCAACGCCCCGGAAGGCACGACCAGCCCCGATGCGAGGTTCGATTGCCCAGCGCG
Source organism: Malacoraja senta (assembly GCA_038087875.1). NCBI lineage: Eukaryota > Metazoa > Chordata > Chondrichthyes > Rajiformes > Rajidae > Malacoraja > Malacoraja senta. The sequence goes on along the minus strand of CM075977.1, from coordinate 229,137,072 downwards.
GGGTAGCTGACAACCCCCGATGCAGGAGCTGAACGCCTCGACGTGGAGGGTCAGAACGCCACCCGAAGAACAAAACTGAGGAAGAACAAAAGGAAGGACTTGAACTTTATTTCGCCTTCCATCACAATGAGGAAATTGTAGGATTCACTGTGGTGGATGTTCATGTCAAAATGTGTTTTTGAGTCTGTTGCTATTAATTGTATGACTGACCTGGCCAGTGAAATTCCTCGTATGTTGCAAAACATACTTGGCGAATAAAATCTGATTCTGGATGGCCAATGATATGGGTGGCGCCCCTGACTTTCCTGACCTAACGTCATGAGTTACTCCAGCACTTTGTGTTTGCTCAAGATACCAGCATGTGCGGTTCCTTGTGTCCCCATTACCTATTTATAATTAATTTTAGAAATCTATTAATGAAATGAAACACTTATATTGGAGTACAATCATGTTTCCAGAATTAAAATCATTTTACAGTGAAGTTGTAGCAAAAGGAACATTTCACAATGTATAGATACATAGATACATAGAAAATAGGTGCAGGAGTAGGCCATTCGGCCCTTCGAGCCTGCACCGCCATTCAATATGATCATGGCTGATCATCCAACTCAGTATCCCGTACCTGCCTTCTCTCCATACCCCCTGATCCCCTTAGCCACAAGGGCCACATCTAACTCCCTCTTAAATATAGCCAATGAACTGGCCTCAACTACCCTCTGTGGCAGAGAGTTCCAGAGATTCACCACTCTCTGTGTGAAAAAGTTTTTCCTCATCTCGGTCTTAAAGGATTTCCCCCTTATCCTTAAGCTGTGACCCCTTGTCCTGGACTTCCCCAACATCGGGAACAATCATCCTGCATCTAGCCTGTCCAACCCCATAAGAATTTTGTACGTTTCTATAAGATCCCCTCTCAATCTCCTAAATTCTAGCGAGTATAAGCCAAGTCTATCCAGTCTTTCTTCATATGAAAGTCCTGACATCCCAGGAATCAGTCTGGTAAACTTTCTCTGCACTCCCTCTATGGCTATAATGTCCTTCCTCAGATTTGGAGACCAAAACTGTACGCAATACTCCAGGTGTGGTCTCACCGAGACCCTGTAGAACTGCAGTAGAACCTCCCTGCTCCTATACTCAAATCCTCTTGCTATGAAGGCCAACATACCATTTGCTTTCTTCACTGCCTGCTGCACCTGCATGCCTACTTTCAATGACTGGTGTACCATGACACCCAGGTCTCGCTGGTCCTGTTTCCATGCTGTTATACACATGTTCAGTTATTTTGCATCTTTGTGAAAGGGATCAACAAAGGCTCCAGTTTGATTATTTTGTTACATAGCATATTAAACATGGTAATGGGCATAATTGTTCTGTCTATCAGTACTTGGGATATTTTGGCTGGGCTCCGTGGAGTGTTGTAGTGCAGAGGGAACTGGGAGCGCAGGCACATTGTTACTTGAAAGTGGTCTTATTCTTGCCTATGGCGTGCACAGCCTAAAGCACAACCTTTGTGCACATCAGGTTGATTGCATTAGTCGAAACAGGGTGGACCACGTGACGGTTGCAATCTCCCACCCCCTTGAAAGTGGTGTTACGGATAGATAGGGAGGTCAAGAAGGCTTTTGGCAGATTTGAAGATTTACGAGGATGTTGCCAGGACGCGAGGGCCTGAACTATAGGGAGAGGTTGAGCTGGCTAGAACTTTATTCCATGGGGTGCAGGAGGATGAGTGGTGATCTTATAGAAGTGTATAAAATCTATGAGGGGAAAAGATAGAATAGGTGGACACAATGTTTTACCGAAAGTGGGGAAATCGTGAACCAGAGGACATAGGTTTAAGGTGATAGGGGAAAGATTTAATAAGAATCTGAGCTGCAAGGTTTTCACACAGAGCACAGTGGGTATATGAAACGAGCTGCCAGAGGAAGTCGAGGCAGATAACATTTAAAAGGCATTTAGCCAGGTGCATGGACAGGAAATGTTTAGAGGGATATGGGCCAAACATGGGCAGATGGGACCAGTGTAGATAGGGCAGCTTGATCAGCAAGGGCAAGTAGGGCTGAAGGGCCTGTTTCTGTGCATGCACTGTATAACTGCATGAGTCCAAGACTCAATTTGTGTTCTCAGAGAATCAACCCTCACAACACTAATTTAAGTGTCTGCGGTATCTGACCCTGAAGCTTTCAGACCATCCATGTGAATAACTTTGTCCCAACAAAGTTTCTTTTCAGTTCAGTATAAATGGAGTTGTAGCAGAGTTTAGCTGCACAATTGTGTATATTAAGGGGCTTAGAACATATTCTTGCAAGGCACAGGAGTGGAGAATTAATGAGCAGGATGTTTTGTTGCCTATCCTTGCTGATTGCACTATAGTTAAGAAGTCAAGTATCCAGTTGCCGAGGAGGGTGCAGATTACAATGTCCAGCAGTTTTGAGATGAATTTGGATGGCATTATGGTGTTGAAGGCAGAGCTATGCTCAACAATTAGTAGTTGGATGTAGGTCAAGTGACGTCAAGTCACATTTATTTATATAGCACATTTAAAAAACAACTCTCGTTGGCCAAAGTGCTTTACATTTGTTATAAGAATAGCACAACAAAACAAACTACATACATATATACATGTAGCCCTCATTCAGAGGATGTCAGGAAAGGCTTGGGAGTATAGATAAGTCTTTAGTCTTGACTTAAAAGAGTCGATGGAGGGGGCAGTTCTGATGGGAAAGGGGATGTAACGGGTATAGCTTGGACCCGATAGCAGCACAGAATCAGGCAGGTATAGTTGGTAATGAACTTTATTCCGGTACTGTAACACAGGAATGGGTACACCGTACTCACACAGAGGCTCAGGATTGAGCGAGGGTTCCAAAGAGGGGCAGGCAGGTTCGAATCCGTGTAGGCAGTCGGGAAATCGCTGGAGAGTCTTGCATGAATGCTGAGAACAATCTGGCACTGTGGGAACGGTGAGGAGAGTCTATGTACCAGATTAATTGGTGATCTGAGGCAACTGAGTGCCACAGATGAGGAGAGTTGGGCTGATGAGAGGGGAGTGGCAGGCAGGCAGGCAGGAGAGGGCAGACTGTGACAGAACCCCTCCCCTCAAGGGACGGCTCCTGACGTCCCAAAACAAAAGGAAAAAAAAACCCACAATAAAGAAAATAAACCCAATCCCACGCAGAGTTGGGTGGGAGGAGGGGGACCAGAGGAGGGCTAATATTCGTCCGAGACATCCATGTCCGCATTCTCCTCCATAGTATCAGAGGAAAGCTCCGTCTCGTCGTCACTGGGCGCCTCAGACGGAAGAGGGGACAGAGTCTCAGGGGCGGCGACCCCTCTAGGAGTGGCGGACTTGGACGGCTGGTCGGGATGACGCCGGTGAAACTCCCTAATGAGGGAGGCGTCCAGGATGTGTCGAGCAGGAACCCAGGACCTCTCCTCTGGACCGTAACCCTCCCAATCGACCAGATATTGGAGACGCCCCCCGCGACGGCGGGAGCGCAGGAGGCGGTGCACCGTAAAGGCGGGGCCTCCGTCGATGAGACGAGGAGGTGGAGGAGGAGGGACTGCGGGGATCAGGGAGCTCTCCCGGACTGGACACGTGGAACGTAGGATGGACCCGCATGGAACGAGGCAACTTGAGCCTCACAGCCACTGGGTTGATGACCTACTGGATCTCAAAGGGACCGATGAACTTGGGTGCCACCTTCTTGGACTCCACCCTCAAGGGAAGGTCCCGGGTCGACAGCCACACCCTCTGGCCCGCGAGGTAGGTGGGGGCCTGGGTGCGGTGACGGTTGGCAGTCGTGGCGTAACGGGCCACGGAGCGGACAAGAGCCACCCTGGCTTGGGTCCACGTCCTGCGGCAGCGACGAATGAAGGCCTGGACGGACGGGCAGGAAACCTCTATCTCCAGCGCCGGGAACAGTGGAGGCTGGAACCTGTAGGCACACTGGAAAGGGGAGAGCCCAGAGGCCGAGCTTGTCAGGGTGTTGTGGGCGTACTCCACCCACAACAACTGCTGGGACCAGGAGGAGGGATGCTAGGACACCATACACCGCAGCGCCGTCTCCATCTCCTGATTCTTCCTTTCAGTTTGGCTGTTGGACTGGGGATGAAATCCGGACATCAGACTCACGGTGGCCCCCACAAGCGTGCAGAACTCCCTCCAGAACACAGAGGCAAACTGGGGTCCTCGGTCGGAGACCACATCGACGGGGAGACCATGGAGCCTGAAGACGTGGAGTAACATGAGCTCGTCAGTTTCCTTGGCTGACGGAAGCTTGGGCAGGGGCACGAAGTGAGCCATCTTGCTAAATCTATCGACCACGGTCAGGATGGTGGTGTGACCCCTGGATGGGGGCAGGCCGGTAACGAAGTCCAGGGAGATGTGGGACCATGGTCGATGGGGTACAGGCAGTGGAAGCAGATGACCCGCAGGAGCTTGGTGTGAGACCTTGTGCTGATTGCAAACGGGACAGGCGTTGACAAACTCCCGAGTGTCCTCCTCCAGCGATGCCCACCAGAACCTCCGTAGCACCATCTCCTTGGTCTGCTGAATGCCGGGATGACAGGTGAGTCGAGAGCTGTGGGCCCACTGAAGGACGTCGGACCGCAGGGCAGAAACCACAAACAGGCGATCAGGAGGGCATGCGCTGGGTCCCGGCTGGTTCTCCAAGGCCGCCTTGACCCTCTCCTCCACCTCCCAGGTGAGGGAGGCAACCCTGTGCGAGGATGGGAGGATGGTTTTGGGGCCAGAGGCAGACTCCTCCTTCACCAAGAACTGTCAAGAGAGGGCATCGGGCTTCATGTTGCGGGACCCAGGTCGGTAGGAGAGGGAGAAGTTGAAGCGGGTGAGGAAGAGAGACCAGCGGGCCTGACGAGAGTTGAGCCTCTTGGCTGACTGGAGGTATTCAAGGTTCTTGTGGTCAGTCCAAACCAAGAAAGGCTGTTCGGTTCCCTCCAGCCAGTGACGCCATTCCTCCAACGCCAACTTAACCGCCAACAGTTCTCGGTTGCCAATGTCATAATTCTTCTCAGCAGGGGTCAGGCGTCGGGAGAAGAAGGCGCATGGATGGAGCTTCTGGTCCCCGGCAGCCCGCTGGGACAGAACAACTCCCACCCCCACGTCGGAGGCGTCCACCTCCACCACGAACTGTCTCTCTGAGTCCGGAACTTGGAGGATGAGGGCCGATGTAAACCGTGTCTTGAGTGTCTGAAAAGCTTCGTCGGCCACAGCAGACCACCGGAACGGAACCTTGGAGGACGTGAGTGCCGTGAGGGGTGCGGCCACAGCACTGTAACCACGGATGAACCGTCAGTAAAAATTGGCGAACCCCAGGAACCTTTGGAGCTGCTTGCGGGAGTCAGGAACGGGCCAGGTGGTGACAGCAGAGACCTTGGCGGGGTCCATCTTGATGTTCCCTTGGCCAACGATGTATCCTAGGAAGGAGACTGACGGGGAGTGAAACTCGTACTTCTCAGCTTTAACGAAGAGCGAGTTCGCCAGGAGCCGATGTAGAACTGCCTGGACGTGGTGTACGTGTTCCTCCTTGGTCCGTGAAAAGATGAGGATGTCATCAAGATAGACGAACACGTACTTGTTCAACATGTCTCTGAGAACGTCATTGACCAAAGCCTGGAAGACGGCCGGGGCGTTGGTGAGGCCAAAGGGCATCACCCGGTATTCATAATGTCCCGTGGGAGTGTTGAAGGTGGTCTTCCACTCATCTCCCTCTTTGATGCGGACCAAGTGGTAGGCGTTGCGTAGATCCAGCTTCGAAAAGATGGTGGCCCCCTCCAGGAGCTCGAAAGCAGAGGAGATGAGTGGGAGAGGGTAGCGATTCTTCACCGTGATGCCGTTGAGCCCCTGGTAATCTATGCAGGGACGCAGAGATTTGTCCTTCTCCACGAAGAAGAACCCATCCCCAGCAGGAGATGAGGAGGGATGGATGAGACCAGCAGCCAAGGAGTCGTTTATGTATTTCTCCATGGCGCCTCTCTCAGGGGCGGACAGGGAGTAAAGGCGGCCCCTAGGAGGAGCGGAACCAGGCAGGAGGTCTATGGCGCAGTCATAGGGCCGATGAGGAGGAAGGGAGGTGGCCCTAGACTTGCTAAAAACCTCCCCAAAGTCATGGTACTTGGCTGGGACCCCCGTCAGATCTGGAGCAGCACTGGAGCAGGTGGCCGGTTGGGGAGCTGAGGCTTGCTTCAGGCACACTTGGTGGCAGGAAGGGCTCCAACCCAAGACGCCCCCGTCCTCCAGTCGATGTTGGGGTTGTGTCGCCGAAGCCAGGGGTAACCCAGGATGAGGGGAAGACGGGGAGACTGCAGGATGTGGAACTGGATGGTCTCATGGTGATTATCAGACAGGAGCATGTGCACTGGGACCGTCCGGTGAGAAACAGTCCCCAGGCGATGGCCATCGAGGGCGTCGGCGGGAACAGGTTCGGGCAGGGGAACACAACTGATGCCTAGCTGGCGGGCTAGTTCCTTGCCCATAAGATTAATGTCACAACCAGAGTCTATGAAGGTGGCGAGGGTGTGAGGACCATCAGACAACAGCAGACGGGCATGACAAAGAGGGCGTCGGGCAGAGGAACGTTCCCGTTCCTCGGGGGTGAGACTGGTGCGACCCACCTGCATGGGTTCGGGTTGCCTCGACAGTTGCCCCGACGAGGGTAGTCCAGTCTCCGGAGGAAAACGAGCTTGGGTGGATAGCTGGCGGTCCGCCGGTCCCTGTCGCCTCTCCCGACGTCTCGCCAGGATGCGTCGGTCCAGACGGGTCGTTAGCTCGATAAGCCCATCCAGAGAAGAAGGAAGGTCGTGGGACACCAACTCATCCTTGATATAGTCATTCAAGCCCAGCAAGAAAGCGTCACACTGGGCCGGGGCGTTCCAATCACTCTCACGGGCCCTGGTGCGAAAGTCGATGGCGAAGTCAGCGACGCTCTGGTTCCCCTGGCACAACCCCAGCAGACCTCCCGCAGCGTCCGGACCCATCGAAACCTTACCGAACACCTTGCGAAGCTCCGCGGCGAAGGCCTGGAAAGAGGAGGAAGCCGGCGTGCGTCGCTCCCATTCAGCCGTTCCCCACAGCCAAGCTCTGCCAGTCAGGTGATTAATGGTAAACGCCACTCTCGCCGCTTCCTGGGCGAAGGTGTAGGGCTGTAGGGCGAAGAGAATGGAACAGTTCGTGATGAATGGGTTGCAGCCCTCCGGGTCTCCAGCGTAACGCTCCGGGGTTCCCACCCGGGGCTCAGGTGATGTTCCTGGCAGACCGGGAGCTGGTGCTGTCGGAGCCGGAGGCGAAGCATAGGGTGTAGCCTGGGCGAGGGTGGTCGTCAGCTGTTGGACCTGGTTGACTAGTGCAACCAATGCTTGTTCTTGGTTAGACACAGCCTGTCGAATCTCGGAGTTGGAGGCAGTGAGCATAGCTTCGTGCTGCAGGAGCGTGTGCTCAATCCTCCCGAAGCGGTTTGACGGAGACGTAGTGTGCGCCGAGTCCATTGTAGGCCAGATTGTACTGTAACGGGTATAGCTTGGACCCGATAGCAGCACAGAATCAGGCAGGTATAGTTGGTAATGAACTTTATTCCGGTACTGTAACACAGGAATGGGTACATCGTACTCACACAGAGGCTCAGGATTGAGCGAGGGTTCCGAAGAGGGGCAGGCGGGTTCGAATCCGTGTAGGCAGTCGGGAAATCGCTGGAGAGGTTTGCATGAATGCTGAGAACAATCTGGCACTGTGGGAACGGCGAGGAGAGTCTATATACCGGATTAATTGGTGATCAGAGGCAACTGAGTGCCACAGGTGAGGAGAGTTGGGCTGATGAGAGGGGAGTGGCAGGCGAGGGCAGACTGTGACAGGGGATGCTGTTCCACAGTCTAGGGGCTGCAACCGCAAAGGCGCGGTCGCCCCTGAGCTTATGCCTAGACCGTGGGATATTCAGCAACCCCAAGTCGGCCGATCTGAGGGGCCTGGAGGTGGAGTGGTGGGTGAGAAGACTTTTTATGTAGGTGGGGGCAAGCCCATTGAGGGCTTTATAGACATGGAGGAGGATCTTGAAGTTTATACGGAACCGCACAGGGAGCCAGTGGAGAGAGGCCAGGATCGGGGTGATGTGGTCCCTTTTTTGGGTGCCCGTCAGGAGTCTTGCTGCGGCATTTTGGACCAGTTGCAGGCGGGACAGGGAAGATTGGCTGATGCCAGTGTAAAGGGAGTTGCAGTAATCTAGGCGGGAGGAGATGAATGTGTGGATGATCTTTTCCAGGTCATCAAACTGGAGGAATTGTTATATTTTAGCTATCGTCCAAAGCTGAAAGAAGCTAGCTTTTACCACGGCATTAACTTGTTTGTCAAATTTCAGTGCTGAGTCAAATATCACGCCAAGGTTTTTGACGTGAGGTTTGAGTAGTGGGGTAAGGCTTCCAAGGCTGCCTGCTATCATTTTGATTGAGTCCGAGGGGCCGAGAAGGATGACCTCAGACTTACTCTTGTTTAGTTGGAGGAAGTTCTGGGCCATCCAACAATTTATATCCCCGAGACAGTGGGTAAGGTTAAACAGATTTGATTGGTTTTTGGGCTTCATAGAAACATAGAAACATAGAAAGTAGGTGCGAGAGCAGACCACTAGGTCCATCGAGCCCGCACCGCCATTCGCTCATGGCTGAACACCAAACAAACACCCCTACCCACAAACAGTAGACACAAGACACAGAACACAAGACACTACCCTCCCCTTTATACTGCTATCACCCCTCTCCACCCCAAGAACCGCGTGATCTCCTGGGGGAGGCAAAAAAACGGATAAAAACCCAGGTCCAATTCGGGAAAAAAATCCGGGAAATTCCTCTCCGACCCCAATCCAGGCGATCGACACTTGTCCAGGAGATCACTCAGGTCTTACTATACTAACCCTACCTAGGTCCATATCCCTGCCCTCTCCCCGTAGCCCCTTATCCCCTTGGCAGCTAAAAAACCATCTATTTTAGACTTAAATATATTTAATGTTTCTGCTTCCACTGCTCCCTGGGGCAGTGAATTCCATAAATTAACCACCCTCTGGGTGAAGAAGTTCTTCCTCATCTCAGTTTTAAAAGAGCCCCCCTTATTCTGCAACTATGTCCCCTAGTTCTAGTTTCCCCGATCATTGGGAACATCCTCGGTGCATCCACCCGATCAAGGCCCCTCACGATCTTATATGTTTCAATGAGATCGCCTCTCATTCTTCTAAACTCCAAAGAGTAGAGTTCCAGCCTACTTAACCTTTCCTCATATGTCAATCCCCTCATTGCAGGAATTAATCTTGTAAACCTTCGCTGCACTGCCTCCAGGGCCAGTACATCCTTTCTTAAGTATGGACCCCAGAACTGTACACAGTATTCCAAATGTGGTCTCACTAATACTGTGTACAGCTGCAGCAAGACCTCCGTGTTTTTATACTCAATCAGGGGGAGATATAGTTGTGTATCGTCTGCGTAGCAATGGAAGGAAATGCCATGCCTTTCAATGACTTGGCCTAAGGGGAGCATATACAGGGAGAAGAGAATGGGGCCAAGGATGGAACCTTGTGGAACCCCACAGCAGAGATTAGCTGGGGAGGAGAATGAGTTGCCTATGTTAGTCGAGAAACTCCTACCTTTGAGGTAGGAGATGAACCAGCTCAGGGCAGTGCCATCAATACCAACCCCATACTGGAGACGGTCAATTAGGATGGTGTGGTCGACAGTTTCAAATGCTGCGCTGAGGTCAAGAAGGAGCAGAATTGCACAGTCGCCGGAGTCAACGGTGAGCAGTAGGTCATTATGTACCTTCAACAAGGCAGACTCTGTGCTATGGTGAGCCCTGAAACCTGATTGGAAAGTTCCCAAGATAGTGTTTTGGTGAAGGTAAGGTATAAGTTGACTTAAAATTACCTTTTCAAGGGCTTTTGAGAGCAAAGGCAGTTTAGAAATGGGTCTGTAGTTGCTTGGCAAGGTGGGGTCGAGGTTAGGTTTTTTCAGGAGTGGTTGGACCACCGCATGCTTGAAGCAGGTAGGTACAGTGCCAGTGGACAGAGAGCTGTTGAAGATGGCGAGGATGCTGGGACCAGCTGTTGTAATTACGTCCTTTAGGAGGGCAGAGGGGACAGTGTCGAGGGGGCAGGTAGTAGGTTTCATGGTGGTGATCAGTTTTACAAGGGAGGGTAGGTGTCTATGTTATCTACATTTTGCAGGGAAGAGTGCAGGGGGAGGGAGATGCATTGACCTGTTGTGGCAGTAGCTGATTTGCAGTGGATCAAGGCTGGGTGGGAGGCTGGAGCTAGTGTACGCAACCACCAGCCTCTCAAAGTACTTCATGATGCTGGATGTTGGATCCACCAGATGAAAGTCACCAAGTCACACTACCTGGTGAAGCATCTCTGTGCTTTTTCCAGCACAGCCACAACATCGTCACATGTTTCATTTCACCCTTTGTACCACTCAATGAAACGATGTCCACAGTATAATTGTTGGAGCAAAAAGCAGTTTATTGAAATATTTCATGTTTACAATGGTTCATTGTGGCATCATTGTGTGATTATTTACAGGATAGTGATCCCTGTGACAGGTGCATTGAGAGCTTGCTTGTGAAATTAATAAAGGGACAGAGCACCAAGCAGAGTAAACACTTCTTTTCAGATTGGATAGAAATTTTCTCTCATTGGTCGTATGTTGAAATAAGTATATTTTTCTATTGCCATAAACTGTCAGATAAACAATATTGAAATCACAAGGAATTGCAGAAGCTGGAACCTTGATTAAAACACACAGTGCTGGAGTAATGCAGCGGTCAGGCAGCATCTGTGGAGGAAATGGATAACCAATGATTTGGGTGACGCCCCTGACTTTCCTAACCCAACGTCATGAGTTACTCCAGCACTTTGTGTTTGCTCAAGATACCAGCATGTGCAGTTCCTTGTGTCCCCATTACCTATTGATAATTAGTTTTAGAAAGCTATTAATGAAATGAAACACTTATATTGGAGGTACAATTCTGGAAATCATGTTTCCAGAATTAAAATCATTTAACAGTGAAGTTGTAGCAAAAAGAACATTTCACAATGTATAATAACATTTCAGCAAATGAAGTCCTTATTTTCTTTACTTTGTATTTGCTAATAAATCTTCGATTAATATCTTTAGCCAAGGAGCCGTCCTCTCCACACAGATTGGCTTCCTCTTGTATTTTGGATGAATCCGTGCTCTGAAACAGAAAGGGGACATTTTACATATTTTTGATAACTTGAAATTTTACGTTTACATTGCCACAGGCTTATTTAAATATGGGATTAGCCTTCTGTAAGGATTCTCCTAATTGTCTTTTCTACTTTTGCAGATGATCTGCCCATATAAATGCATTTACTAATTTCTTCAAATGATCAGCAAAACCACCATGGAAATATAAGTGTGAGAAGTTTAATTCTAATTAAATCAATTCTTACATGATTTCTGTTGTTCTGTAACTTCTACTCTTGGGAAAGATATCAATTTGTGTTCTGTAAATCCAGGGTATCTTCTTCTTATGATAGCCAAGACACTGAAAGTGTGCATCCTCATCTTCATTTACAGGAACAACTGAAAAATAAATTAAATGTTGTAAAAAATCATTCTCTAAATGATGATTTACACAGTATTTGTATACTTGTGATGTGCCGTGAAAATTAATTATCATTTTGTTACAGTACATGTAACTTGGAAGCAGCGACATCATTATTATAATCACAATGCATTTAATGTATTTTTGCCCTAAAATTTTGACTCCTGCGTTAAACTTTTGCATTAGTCACTGCAGTTGAGTGCAGTGCCAGCACAAATCTATCAGGTGAAAAACAGTTTGTTGGAAATTGCCTGAGATAGTAGCAAGCACTATAAGATGGCAAATCCTTTCCTCTTCCAATTTAACCTTACCTTTCAATAAACCTAAGGATATCAAATTGTGCATTATAACAATTTGCAGTGTAGGCTTTACGCAGCTGTTTCATGTACAACATGAAATAATTTAAATGACAAGATTATTAGATTTTTTAATATCTTGCTTGAGCATAAATTTTTGTTCGGGACACAGACAAATTTTTTTTAATGAGTGACATGCAACCTTTTATATGTGCCTGAGAAGACTTTGTTTAATGCCTCATCTTGAAAACAACATGTCCAATTGTCCTTTACTCTAGTAGTTGCTGTGGAGGAGTCAGCTGGGACAGGCTGGGACAGGCAGCATCTTGGGAGAACATGGATAGGTGACGTTTCGGGATCAGGGCCAATCTTCAGGTCCCGACCTAAAACGTCACCTATCCATGTTCTCCAGACATGCTGCCTAATCCTGCTGAGTCACCACAGCACTTTGCATATATTTTTGTACAACACCACCTGCAGTTCCTTGTTTCCCAGGTTATTTAACCAATGGTCTGTTTATAAAATGAGATCTCTCGCTTTAAATCAAGCCAATCAGCCAGATGAATTACTACTACTACTTGGCCAAGATGTTTTATGTTTCCGTTGCCATGGCATTCCATTTAAGAAGTATGGGATTATCTTTCTGTAAGAATTATCTTGATTGTCCTTTCTACCTTTGCAGATGTTCTGGGATATAAATGAGTTACAAGGTGCAAGATGCTTCCCATAACCCTGAGAGAAAGCTGCACAATGTCCAAACAGCAGCAGGATTGCAACAGTAGCACCACAATTCATTCTAGGATTCCAGTTCTCCCTGACACTTCTCTCTGGTTCTGCAGGTGTATCTGCTGTCAGTTTAAGACCTGTGTTTATAACCAAATTTGATGGAGTTGGGGGTGAGGTGAAATAAAATGTTGCAATCACCCTGTTGCAGCAGAAACAAACAGCAGCATGATGCTACAAAAAAATAAAACATTAGATAACGTCATGTTGAAATTAGCAGATAAAGTCAAAGTTATGATATTGGTAGAAGCAAGGAACTGCAGATGCAGGTTTACAAATAAAGACACAAAGTGCTGGAGTAACTCAGTGGGTCATATTCATTCAAGTCATCTCTGGAGCACATAGATAAAAGACGTTTTGAGTCGGAACTCTTCTTCAGACTCTTCTCTGAAGGAACATCTTGATTTGATTCAGACAAGTTCTTGAAGGGGAAGGGTGTCAAAGGTTACGAGGAGAAAGCAGGAGGAAAGCAGGAGAAAGCAGGAGAATGAGGTTCTCATTAGAGTCCATCATGATTGAACAATAGAGCAGTCTCAATGGGCCGAATGGCCTCATTCCACTCCTACCTATATTTGTTGTGAACTTATGGTCTTATGGACTTGGATTGTTTTCTCTGGAATGCTAGAGGTTGCGGGAAAACCTGATAGAAGATGAGATGCATAGATAGAGTAATCAGAACCTTTTTCCCAAGTTGGAAAAATCAAATACTAGTGAGCGTAGCCCTTAGGTGTGAACGACAAGGTTTACAGGAGATAAATCTGTTGTTAGTGATAAATGTAATGAACTTGGATGTAAATGTAGGCAGGTTGGTTAGCAAGTTTGCAGAAGACAGCAAAATGTGTGGATTTTTGGACAATGAGGAAGGCTGTCCAATGATACAGTGCGAAATAGATCAGTTACAGGTATGGGCAGGGAAGTGGCAGATTGTCTTTTACTCTCGTAGTTGCTTTGGAGGAGTCAGCTGGGACAGGCTGGGACAGGCAGCATCTTGGGAGAACATGGATAGGTGACGTTTCAGGATCAGGGCCTATCTTCAGGTCCCGACCTAAAACGTCACCTATCCATGTTCTCCAGAGATGCTGCCTAATCCTGCTGAGTCACCACAGCACTTTGTATATATTTTTGTACAACACCACCTGCAGTTCCTTGTTTCCCAGGTTATTTAACCAATGGTCTGTTTATAAAATGAGATCTCTCGCTTTAAATCAAGCCAATCAGCCAGATGAATTACTACTACTACTTGGTCAAGAAGTTTTATGCTTCCGTTGCCATGGCATTCCATTTAAGAAGTATGGGATTATATTTCTGTAAGAATTCTCTTGATTGTCCTTTCTACCTTTGCAGATGTTCTGGGATATAAATGAGTTACAACGTGTAAGATGCTTCACTTACCCTGAGAGAAAGCTGCACAATGTCCAAATAGCAGCAGGATTGCAACAGTAGCACCACAATTCATTCTAGGATTCCAGTTCTCCCTGACACGTGTCTCTGGCTCTGCAGGTGTATCTGCTGTCAGTTTAAGACCAGTGTTTATAACCGTATTTAGTGGAGTTGGGAGTGAGATGAAATAAAACATTGTAACCACCCTGTTGCAGCAGAAACAAACAGCAGCAGGATATTACAAAACCCCCCCATTAGATAACGTGTTGTTATAATTAGCAGTTAATGTCAAAGTTATGATATTGGTAGAAGCAAGGAACTGCAGATGCAGATTTACAAATAAAGACACAAAGTGCTGGAGTAACTCAGTGGGTCAGGTGGCATCTCTGGAGCACATAGATAAAAGACGTTTTGAGTCGGGCCTCTTCTTCAGACTCTTCTCTGAAGGAACGTCTTGATTTGATTCAGACAAGTTCTTGAAGGGGAAGGGTGTCAAAGGTTACGAGGAGAAAGCAGGAGAAGGAGGAGAATGAGGTTCTCATTAGAGACCTTCATGATCGAACGATAGAGCAGTCTCAATGGGCCGAATGGCCTCATTCCACTCCTACCTATATTTGTTATGAACTTATGGTCTTATGGACTTGGATTGTTTTCTCTGGAATGCTAGAGGTTGTGGGAAAACCTGATAGAAGAATATAAAATGATGAGATGTATAGATAGAGTAATCAGAACCTTTTTCCCAGGATGGAAAAATCAAATACTAGTGAGCGTAGCCCTAAGGTGTGAAGGACAAGGTTTACAGCAGATAAACCTGTTGTTAGTGATATATGTAAAGAACTTGGATGTAAATGTAGACAGGTTGGTTAGCAAGTTTGCAGAAGACAGCAAAATGTGTGGATTTTTGGACAATGAGGAAGGCTGTCCAATGATACAGTGCGAAATAGATCAGTTACAGGTATGGGCAGGGAAGTGGCAGATGGAGTTTAAACCAAGTGTTGCACTTTGGGAGGTGGTGCATAAGGGGGAAGTTTACAGTTAGTGGTAAGACCCTTAACAGAATTGATGTGCAGAGGGACCTTGGGGTCTGAGTTGATAGCTCAATGAAAGTGGCAACACAAGTAGAGAGAGTGGTAAAGAAGGCATATGATACGCTTGGCTTCATTGGTCGGGGCACTGACTAAAGCGTCAGGAAGTCACGTTGTACTTTGGTAAGACCATATTTTGAGGATTGTGTGCAATACTGGTCTTCCCAATACAGGAAGGATGTGAAGTCTTTGAAGAGGGTACAGAAGAGGAACCAGAATGGTGTCTGGATTATAGTGCATAAGCTAAAAGGAGCACTTGGACAAACTTGGATTGTTTTCTCTGGATCATCAGAGGTTGTGGAAAGCTGATAGAGGTATAACATTATGGGAAGCACAGATAGGAAAGACAGGCAGGACCTTTTCTCCAGGCTAGAGATTTCTAAGGCTGAAGGGCATAGGTTTGAAGTCTGAGGCGTTGAGTTTAACGGAGACATGCGGGGCAGGTTTTTACCATGAGGATGCCTGGAGTGCGCTGCCAGGGGTGGTGGTGGAGGCAAGTACGATAGTGGTGTTTAAGAACCTTTTAGATAAGCACATAGATATGCAGGGAAGGGGAATATTCGGATCATATTCAGGCAGATGCGATCAGTTTATCTTCTGATCATGTTTGATACAGACACTGGTCTGATGGACCTGTTCCTTTGTTGTGCCGTTCTATATAACATGTTTGAAGGTCCTGTTTCCATGCTGTCATACTCATGTTCAGTTATTTTGCATCTTTGTGAAAGGGATCAACAAATGCTCCAGTTTGATTATTTTGTTACATGGCATATTTTACTTTGGAGTTACGCGAGTGACTACGTGAAGACCCCGCCAGCACGCATGCACGTCATATCGTCTATCGCATTGCGCAACGACAGGCTGGTGGCACGCTGTGGTCTGTTTGGTAAATGAAGATACCAACAGAGCATCAATTTGCACAACTAGTCCTGGCGGCTGCTGAAGGAAGCAACCTGACAAACCCCGACAGAGTGAGTGCCAAGTCTTGGGCATCTGTGTCGGACAAGCTTGCGACTCATCGCAGCCAAGAACGCTCCATCCTAAGGCATGTCAGGCAGCAGCTCCTGGTTCAGGGTTGCAAATTTCCTCCCACTCAAATGGGCGGAGTAGTAGAGGGTGCTACAGAAGTGCACATGTGCCTGAAGCGACACCTGTTTCAGGGTTGCAATTCCTCCCACTCGATCGAACGTAGTAATGGAGATGGTGCTAAAATACATGCACACATGCCTGAGGCAGCTCCTGGCTCAGGTTGCATAAGTCCTCCCATTCGGATGTAGGAAGGATGAAGCTGGTTGAGGCAGCTCCTGGGTCAGGTTGCATAAGTCCTCCCATTCGAATGTGGAAGGATGAAGCTGGTTGAGGCAACTCCTGGAAGTTCCCCATTCGGCGGTATGAAGGATGAAGATGGAGCCATATCGATGATGACTCCTGTCATGGATACAAGTTGGTAATATTTACACTTGTTTTGGTACAGGTGACAATAATAACATAAGATTCCAATCTGTTTATAAATTCAATGATAACATGAGATTAGTTTATACTGCACAGCAGATATGGATGGAGTTGCCTTTCAAGGCAGGCTCGCAATTGTGGGAGATGTGGCCTGTTCATTGCCAACAGGTTCAACTCGCATGTGCAGTATAGACATTTCTGAATAGGAAATTTCGTGACTGTTTAACTTCCATGGGATCAGTTCCATTCACAGGCTCCGGAGATATTTGAAATTTAGCTGGATGAGGCAATGATACACTCAGAAGCGTTGCAAAATGGGCTAACTTCAGCTCCCAGGTTATTTACCAAATTACTACAACCAGTGCTTCGGCTGCTCAGAGCTAAAAAACAAGTGTTATGGCCTAGCTGGATAATATTGAAAATACTGTATTTTGCTAAATTAGCCGTATCAACCACAAAACTATATTTGAGAAATTGAGTTTCTCATCCATCCAGTTAAATTTACATTAAATTTAAGTTGATACCATCTGAAATTATTGATGATTGGGATGCAATTAAATCTATTATTTGTCTGGGACTCCGCCCTGAGACAAAAGACTAGACCTCTGCTATTCCAGCTGAAACTATCAAAGTCACAATGGTGGACGAACAGTATTCAGCATTGCTCCACTAAGCTTTTCATCAGTAAATCTTCAGCTAATTACAAACTGATGCTATTACTCAAAGATGGAAAATTACTAATACCATCTCTAGTTACGGAGGTGGATGGGATTAGCATGAGCTATCAATTGTTCAATTATATGGTATCAACTACCAATGGACACCAGGTGCATTCTGTGCATTAAAGGGTGTGTGAATATTCATAATCTGCATGCACAAGTCCAAGGTTGATACACTTTGGTGGTGATATATGTTAATCACAAGGGTGCAATCAAGTCAAAGTATCCGGTGATAGTTTACCTAACCTCATTTAGCACTGGTGTATTATCATGTAAAATCAATGACAACACAGAATGGACGTGCGATCACAAAGTATTTAATGACATTGTGGCTCGATGGAACACTAACGATTGAGATGTTTGCATCCAGGCTCAATCACCAGTTGCAGAAAATATGAGGCACATCAATGGCAATGGGTGCATTCTCGCTACACTAGGGAGGAATGTTCTTTTATGTCTTCCTCCATTTTGCCTCATCAGATGGGTCTTGCAAAAATTCAGCAAGTTTCCCACTTCAGGCATTTTCGTAGTGCCTGCCTGGCTTATACACCCATGGTTCCTGCTGATGCGGGGAATGATCATAAAACCTTATATGGTTATTTCTGGACACAAAAATTGTTGGTTTAGCCGTGATGTGGAAACCATCCTCTGCATGATATAATCAATTAATTGACTTACAGATTCTGAGAAGACCGTTCCTGCGGCTCGGGTTGTTAAACCAAAAACCTTGGTAGTGCTCACTGCAGATTGCAGGGATAGCACCAAATAGCAGTATTTCCTCATAAGGAGATGGGAGGTATTTGTTTTATGCTTATTTTACATTTAACTCGGCACGGATGACTGATGTCTTGAAATTCAGTTTATATGGGATTTACAATCGTTAAGTTAAAATTTCATTTACTGTGCCTAAAGTGCCTTCTCATCATTTGGCTGCAGGGAGCAGAATCCACTCTGTCGGGTCTCACCCTCTGACATCTAGATTATGAAGGGTATCTTCAACTCAAAACCTCCCAGGCCTAGGGACGCAGAGATATGGGTTGTTAACATTGTGCTACGTCAATTCGCCGGTGGGCTCCAGCTACATCCCTGCCCTTGGTCAAACTCACTTACTAGTGATTATGATCATGGCACTGAGTTCAGCGCAACGGGTCCAGTCATTGCATAAGTTAACACTGGATAGGAAGATCTGCGGGCAATTATATGCAAACTAGATGTTTGCATATCCCATGGACCTTGGGTTGTGTGGGGTCACACATCTACACCAGAATGTTAACATAGATACATAGATACATAGAAATTAGGTGCAGGAGTAGGCCATTCGGCCCTTCGAGCCTGCACCGCCATTCAATACGATCATGGCTGATCATCCAACTCAGTATCCCGTACCTGCCTTCTCTCCATACCCCCTGATCCCTTTAGCCACAAGGGCCACATCTAATTCCCTCTTAAATATAGCCAATGAACTGGCCTCAACTACCCTCTGTGGCAGAGAGTTCCAGAGATTCACCACTCTCTGTGTGAAAAAGTTTTTCCTCATCTCGGTCTTAAAGGATTTCCCCCTTATCCTTAAGCTGTGACCCCTTGTCCTGGACTTCCCCAACATCGGGAACAATCTTCCTGCATCTAGCCTGTCCAACCCCATAAGAATTTTGTACGTTTCTATAAGATCCCCTCTCAATCTCCTAAATTCTAGCGAGTATAAGCCAAGTCTATCCAGTCTTTCTTCATATGAAAGTCCTGACATCCCAGGAATCAGTCTGGTGAACCTTCTCTGCACTCCCTCTATGGCTATAATGTCCTTCCTCAGATTTGGAGACCAAAACTGTACGCAATACTCCAGGTGTGGTCTCACCAAGACCCTGTACAACTGCAGTAGAACCTCGCTGCTCCTATACTCAAATCCTCTTGCTATGAAGGCCAACATACCATTCGCTTTCTTCACTGCCTGCTGCACCTGCATGCCTACTTTCAATGACTGGTGTACCATGACACCCAGGTCTCGCTGCATCTCCCCATTTCCTAATCGGCCACCATTTAGATAATAGTCTGCCTTACCGTTTTTGCTACCAAAGTGGATAACCTCACATTTATCCACATTATACTGCATCTGCCAAACATTTGCCCACTCACCCAGCCTATCCAAGTCACCTTGCAGTCTCCTAGCATCCTCCTCACAGCTAACACTGCCCCCCAGCTTAGTGTCATCCGCAAACTTGGAGATGTTGCTTTCAATTCCCTCGTCCAGATCATTAATATAAATTGTAAATAGCTGGGGTCCCAGCACTGAGCCTTGTGGTACCCCACTAGTCACTGCCTGCCATTGTGAAAAGGACCCGTTTACTCCTACTCTTTGCTTCCTGTTTGCCAGCCAGTTCTCTATCCACATCAATACTGAACCCCCAATACCGTGTGATTTAAGTTTGTATCCTAATCTCTTATGTGGTACCTTGTCGAAAGCCTTCTGAAAGTCCAGATACAACACATCCACTGGTTCTCCCCTATCCACTCTACTAGTTACATCCTCGAAAAATTCTATAAGATTCGTCAGACACGATTTACCTTTCGTAAATCCATGCTGACTTTGTCCAATGATTTCACCACTTTCCAAATGTGCTGCTATCCCATCTTTAATAACTGACTCTAGCAGTTTCCCCACTACCGATGTTAGACTAACTGGTCTGTAATTCCCCGTTTTCTCTCTCCCTCCCTTCTTAAAAAGTGGGGTTACGTTTGCTACCCTCCAATCCTCAGGAACTACTCCAGAATCTAAAGAGTTTTGAAAAATTATCACTAATGCATCCACTATTTCTGGAGCTACTTCCTTAAGTACTCTGGGATGCAGCCTATCTGGCCCTGGTGATTTATCGGCCTTTAATCCATTCAATTTACCCAACACCACTTCCCGACTAACCTGGATTTCACTCAGTTCCTCCATCTCCTTTGACCCGCGGCCCCCTGCTATTTCCGGCAGATTATTTATGTCTTCCTTAGTGAAGACGGAACCAAAGTAGTTATTCAATTGGTCTGCCATATCCTTGTTCCCCATGATCAATTCACCTGTTTCTGACTGCAAGGGACCTACATTTGATTTAACTAATCTCTTTCTCTTCACATATCTATAAAAACTTTTGCAGTCAGTTTTTATGTTCCCTGCCAGTTTCCTTTCATAATCTATTTTCCCTTTCCTAATTAAGCCCTTTGTCCTCCTCTGCTGGTCTCTGAATTTCTCCCAGTCCTCTGGTATGCTGCTTTTTCTGGCTAATTTGTACGCATCATCTTTTGCTTTGATACTATCCCTGATTTCCCTTGTTATCCACGGATGCACTACCTTCCTTGATTTATTCTTTTGCCAAACTGGGATGAACAATTTTTGTAGTTCATCCATGCAGTCTTTAAATGCCTTCCATTGCATATCCACCGTCAACAGATAGATAGGGAGGTCAAGAAGGCTTTTGGCACATTGGCCTTCAACACTCAGGATATTGAGTACAGAAGTTGGGATGTTATGTTACTGTTGTACAAGATGCTGGTGAGGCCACATTTGGAGTCTTGTGTTCAGTTTTGGTCACGCTGCTATAGGAAAGATGTTGTTAGACTGAAAGGAGTGCAGAGAAGATTTACGAGGATGTTGCCAGGATTTGAGGGCCTGAACTATAGGGAGAGGTTGAGCTGGCTAGAACTTTATTCCATGGGGCGCAGGAGGATGAGTGGTGATCTTATAGAAGTGTATAAAATTATGAGGGGAAAAGATAGAATAGGTGGACACAATGTTTTACCGATAGTAGGGAAATCATGAACCGGAGGACATAGGTTTAAGGTGAGAGGGGAAAGATTTAATAAGAATCTGAGTTGCAAGTTTTTCACACAGAGCGCAGTGGGTATATGAAACGAGCTGCCAGAGGAAGTCGAGGCAGATGTTATCATAACATTTAAAAGACATTTTGCCAGATGCATGGGCAGGAAATGTTTAGAGGGATATGGGCCAAACATGGGCAGATTGGACCAGTGTAGATAGGGCAGCTTGGTCAGCATGGGCAAGTGGGGCTGAAGGGCCTGTTTCTGTGCATGCACTGTATAACTGCATGAGTCCAAGACTCTGTTTGTGTTCTCAGAGAATCAACCCTCACAACACTAATTTAAGAGTCTGCGGTATCTGACCCTGAAGCTTTCAGACCATCCATGTGAATAACTTTGTCCCAACAAAGGATCATTTCAGTTAAGTATAAATGGAGTTGTAGCAGAATTATTTATATTAAAGAGCTTAGAACATATTCTTGCAAGGCACTGGAGTGGAGAATTAATGAGCAGGATGTTTTGTTGCCTATCCTTGCTGATTGCAGTCTATAGTTAAGAGGTCAATGATCCAGTTGCCGAGGAGGGTGCAGATTACAATGTCCAGCAGTTTTGGATGGATTTAGATGGCATTATGGTGTTGAAGGCAGAGCTGTGCTCAACAATTAGTAGTTGGATGTAGGTGTCTATGTTATCTGCATGTTGCAGGGAAGAGTGCAGGGCGAGGGAGATGGCATTGACCTGTTGCGGCAGTGGCTGATTTGCAGTGGATCAAGGCTGTGTGGGAGGCTGGAGCTAGTGTACGCAACCACCAGCCTCTCAAAGTACTTCATGATGCTTGATGTTGGATCCACCAGATGAAAGTCACCAAGGCACACTACCTGGCGAATCGTTTCGAGACAGGCAACACCACCTCAGGTCTGCCGACTAATGACAATACCGCCAGCGGGCTGGCTAATGAAGCTGAAGGGAGGAATGTGCACACATTCTCGCTGTCCGAGCACGATGTGAAGAGGGCTCTGACATGGGTGAACACGAGGAAAGCTGCAGGCCCGATGGCATCTCGGGGCGAGTACTTAAGTCCTGTGCTACGCAGCTAACTCCGGTGCTCACTACAATATTCAACCTCTCCCTGGACAAGTCCGTGGTCCCTGCCTGCTTCGAAAAATCCATCATTGTACCGGTACCTAAAAATGCCTCCCCAGCCTGCCTGAATGACTACCGTCTGGTGGCCCTCGCCTCGGTAGGCATGAATTGCTTTGAGAGAGCTGGTGAAGAAACACATCTGCGCCTTCCTCCCTCGCAACATGGACTCGTTACAATTCGCATACCGTCCGAACAGATCCACGGACGATGCGGTCTCCCAGGTTCTGCACACCGCTCTCTCTCATCTTGACAGCCAGAAGGGGGGCTACGTGAGGATGCTGTTCATAGACTTCAGTTCAGCCTTCAACACGATAGTCCCCACCAGACTGGCCGAGAAGCTACTGGAATTAGGGCTCAACACCCCCCTGTGTGCCTGGGCCCTGGACTTTCTCACCGCCAGGCCCCAGGTAGTCAAGATGGGAGGGAATACATCGATGTCCCACACCCTGAGCACAGGATCCCCCCAGGGTTGCGTCCTCAGCCACCTATTTGACTCCCTGTACACACATGACTGTGTGGCTAGGTTCAGCTCCAACTCGATAATCAAATTTGTTGATGACACTGTAGTGGTGGGCCTGATCTCAGACAACGATGAGAAGGCCTACAGGGAGGAGGTGGCTGATCTGGCACTCTGGTGTCAGGACAACAGCCTCCTCTTGAACATCAAAAAAACGAAGGAGCTGATCGTGGACTTTAGGAGGGCACATCATCCGAGGACATACACACCATTGAGAATAAATGGGGATACTGTGGATAGGGTGAGCTGTTTTAAATACCTGGGAGTCCACATCTCTGAGGATATGACATGGACATCACACGCTGCAGCACTCGTGAGTAAGGCAAGGCAGCACCTTTACCACCTCAGGCAATTGAGGGAATTCAGTGTCTCTGAGGATCCTCCAGTGCTTCTACTCAGCGGCTGTGGAAAGCATCTTGTCCGGAAATATCACAATCTGGTTTGGGAATTGCTCTGCCCAGGACAAGAAGGCTCTGCAGAGAGTAGTGCGTTCGGCCGAACGCACTATGAGAACTTCACTCGCCCCCCTGCAGGAACTATACATCAGGAGTTGCAACTCCAGAGCCAATAAGATCATGGGAGACCCCTTCCACCCCTGCAACGGACTGTTCCAGCTGCTACGGTCAGGCAAACGCCTCTATTGCCATGCTGTGAGAACAGAGAGGTTGAGAAAGAGTTTCTTCCCAGAGGCCATTAGGACTGTAAACTCCTATCTCACCAGGGACTAATTTATGCACCATTCTACTGGGTTTTTTTAATTGCTGTTTTTTTTTCCGTTTTCCTTCCGCCCACAATATTTAATATGTAAAAGAATATGTGATTCTGTTGCATTCTGTTTGTAGTTTGTTTGTTTGTTTGTTTGTTTGTTTTTTGCACAAAGTCCACGAGCATTGCCACTTTTCATTTCACTGCACATCTCGTAAAAGGTCTGTCTCACTGTGCGAGTTGACCCACGAGTGACCCCGAGTGAAAGACTCGTGGTTGCGTACGAGACTACAAGTTTATGATCCAGAGTTTAACCGAGTTCCCACGGGTATGTCTAAGTTTCCCGTTTACTTCTCATTTCTGCGATGTTCCAAGTTCGTCTCCCGAGTGTACCAAGTTCTTCTCCCGTTAATCTTGAGGCAACAATGTATATCGAAGTGTTGAAAAATCATCACATGTTAAAAAAATGATGTCATGCCAGCCAAAGAACGTAGAGACTATTGTGTTTGCTGCATGTGTTCTGCACAACCTGATCCGTATCAGAGGTGCAGCTTCAGGATCAGCAACAGCCATGCAGGACGGTGACTTAGTGGACAGTCAAACAGGGAGAATAACACTAGGTGCGTGGAGGAGTGGTACAAACGACGAGACTTTGGTGCCACTGCAGTGTTTTCGAGGTAACACGGGGACCAACAGTGCAAAAGAGCAGAGAGACCATCTCTGCTCCTACTATAATTCAGAATTGGGCAGTGTGCCGTGGCAGGACAGCTTATTTTGAGCGGCTGCCGACCACAGGTACATCACTGCATGAGGAGAGCCCACATGCAGAAAAATCCAGTTAATTTCATGTTTAGTTTAAATCCTGCTGACTTTTCTTTGTTTAACTTTAAGTGTGGATTTTATTTTTTATTGTGGTGTAAAAGTAATTTCATTGCATCTGTCTTTCCTTTAAAACGTGGTTATCATGCATCTGCTTATCTGATTGTAGATCTCAAAACTTGTCATTTAGCGCATTGCATTGTATCTTTTATTGCCTGAATTTAGACTTGTGCATTTCTCAGCAGAATTAGGATATAGTGGAAATACTTTTATTTGTGCTTCATTTGTTGATTTTCATGTATGAGAAGCCCTTTTTCAGACCACTGTGTTGTTTGCTGTGGTGCTCCTTTTCTCAATAAGTGCAAAAAAGCGTTTTTTATATTGAACAAGATGAATAAAGACTTTGTTTCACATTCACCGTGCTGTTTGTCTTATTTTCTGATCTACTGAGAGGGGACAATTTTAAACATTTAAAAAGCACAGCATATGAGGCAGCTGAGTCCTTAAATCTCACTAATGATTGTGAGAATCAAGATGTGAATATATTTTGCCTTCCTCTATTTTGTGTTTTATGATGAAAGGAATATTACATTCAATTCATGAGACTTTGTAGTGATATTAAAATGAAGACTTCCAGACATCAATTTGATCTTGATAGCAAAGAACTCTCTTTTATTGTGCAATGAAGTAAACAAACAGTGAGAATCAAACGGATCAGCAAAAAGCTTTTCAACACAACACAACACAACACAAATTTATATATAAACTTCAAGCAATTTTTTCTTTTCAACCCACTCTGCCACCTTATCAATAACTTGTTTAACTTTGTTAAGCAGAATTTGTCTTTAAAAAGTCTAAGTAACTGATATTTCTGTCCCTGATTATTGTTTCTAAAAAGAGTTCCCACGGTAGACTCACGAGTCACAAAGTTAAACGCACGGGCCACTACGTTCTTACAACGAGTTTAAAATGTTTCAAATTTTAACCTCAGGAGTACATTTTACTCGTGGAAAAGTTCAAACATGTTTGAACTTTTGCAAGAGTTAACAAGTTTCACGTGTACCTCCCGTTAGCGCCAAGAGTCGCTAAGTTGCGTCCACGAGTTCCGATGTTCCCGCTACGTTAATTGTACGTGATTACCATGAGTTAAATTTGTTTTAAACTCGGGGTCACTCGTGGGTCAACTCGCACAGTGAGACAGCCCTTTAAGTGTATGTGATGAATAAACTTGACTAAACTTGACTTGACTTGATCTCTGTGCTCTTTCCAGCACAGCCACAACATCGTCACATGTTCCATTTCACCCTTTGTACCACTCAATGAAACGATGTCCACAGTATAATTGTTGGAGCAAAAAGCAGTTTATTGAAATATTTCATGTTTACAATTGTTCATTGTGGCATCATTGCGTGATTATTATCAGGATTGTGATCCCTGTGACAGGTGCATTGAGAGCTTGCTTGTGAAATTAATAAAAGGACAGAGCCCCAAGCAGAGTAAACAATTCTTTTCAGATTGCATAGAAATTTTCTTTCATTGGCCGCATGCCGAAATAAGTATATTTTTCTATTGCCATAAACTGTCAGATAAACAATATTGAAACCACAAGGAACTGCAGATGCTGGAACCTCGATTAATACACAGTGCTGGAGTAACTCAGCAGGTCAGGCAGCATCTGTGGAGGAAATGGATAGCCAATAATTTGGGTGGAGCCCCTGACTTTCCTAACCCAACGTCATGAGTTACTCCAGCACTTTGTGTTTGCTCAAGATACCAGCATGTGCAGTTCCTTGTGTCCCCATTACCTATTGATAATTAGTTTTAGAAAGCTATTAATGAAATGAAACACCTATATTGGAGGTACAATTCTGGAAATCATGTTTCCAGAATTAAAATCATTTAACAGTGAAGTTGTAGCAAAAAGAACATTTCACAATGTATAATACCATTTCAGCAAATGAAGTCCTTATTTTCTTTACTTTGTATTTGCTATTAAATCTTCGATTAATATCTTTAGCCAATGAGCCGTCCTCTCCACACAAATTGGCTTTATGTTGTATTTTGGATTAATCCATGCTCTGAAACAGAAAGGGGACATTTTACATCTGTTTGATAACTTGAAATTTTACGGGCTTATTTAAATATGGGGTTAGCCTTCTGTAAGGATTCTCCTGATTGTCTTTTCTACTTTTGCAGATGATCTGCCCATATAAATGCATTTACTCAATTTCTCCAAATGATCAACAAAACCACCATGGAAATATAAGTGTGACAAGTTTAATTCTTATTAAATCAATTCTTACATGATTTCTGTTCTTCCGCATCTTCTATTCCTGGGAAAGATATCAATTTGTGTTATGTAAATCCCCGGTATCTTGTTCTTATGATAGCCAGGACACCGACAGAGTTCATCCTCATCGTCATTTACTGGAACAACATGCAAAATGAATTAAATGTTGTAAAAAATCATTCTCTAAATGGTGGTTTACACAGTATTTGTATACATGTGATGTGCCGTGAGAATTCATTATCATTTTGTTACAGTACATGTAACTTGGAAGCAGCGACCTCATTATTGGAATCACAATGCCTTTAATGTATTTTTGTCCTTAAATTTTGACTCCTGTGTTAAACTTTTGCATTCGTCACTGCAGTTGAGCGCAGTGCCAGCACAAATCTATCAGGTGAAAAAATGGTTTGTTGGAAATAGCCTGAGATAGTAGCAAGCACTATATGATGGCAAGTCCTGTCTTCTTCCAATTTAACTTTACCTTTCAATAAACCTAAGGATATCAAATTGTGCATTATAACAATTTGCAGTGTAGGCTTTACGCAGCTGTTTTATGTACAACATGAAATAATTTAAATGATAAGATTATCTGATTTTTTTAAATCTTGCTTGAGCATAAATTTTGTTCGGGACACAGACAATTTTTTTCTAATGAGTGACATGCAACCTTTTATATGTGCCTGAGAAGACTTTGTTTAATGCCTCATCCTGAAAACAACATGTCCAATTGTCCTTTACTCTAGTAGTTGCTATGGAAGAGTCAGCTGGGACAGGCTGGGACAGGCAGCATCTTGGGAGAACATGGATAAGTGACGTTTCAGGATCAGGGCCAATCTTCAGGTCCCGACCTAAAACGTCACCTATCCATGTTCTCCAGAGATGCTGCCTAATCCTGCTGAGTCACCACAGCACTTTGTATATCTTTTTGTACAACTCCACCTGCAGTTCCTTGTTTCTAAGGTTATTTAGCCAATGGTCTGTTTATAAAATGAGATCTCTCGCTTTAATTGAAGCCAATGAGCCAGATGAATTAGTACTGGCTTCCCGCAGGGTTATCCATTCACTTTCTTTCCCCCATCTCTCACCCGATCAATTACTTTGCCCCAAGTGCTGGTCTATCTGACTATTTAATATTCTGATTGGCTCTTCTTTCACCAGTCTCGTAGACATTCAATTCCAGTACAGTATAAAATCCATGCATGAAATAATCCTTGCATCTGTCACTTCTTTGCCGTCTTCCTGGATCTTGAAACACCTGCTAATGTGCAGCACTCAAGTCAAGTCAAGCGGAATTTATATTAAGTTCAGTGAGTTACAGGTACAAGGAAAATCTTGCTTGCAGCAGTATCGTAGGCACATAGACTCAGACACAGGCAAAAATATAAATTATTCATAAATTGCACTTAAAATTCTCCAAGACAGTAAAAAAGAAAAAAGATTGCAAATAAAAACAGGGCAGTAGCGCAAAACACAATGAGAGGAATAAAAAAGTCCAAGAGGTGGCCCATGGTGTTCTGTTGTTCAGCTTCGATTAGAGATGTTCATGTTTTTGATAGTTGTAGGAACATTGCTCAACTTTACTGTACTAAACCAATAGGCTAAATTATGTCCTCACAGCCAGGGATCTTGAAATCACTACCTGCCAGATCAGAAAGAAATGTGCTGCTTCTCGGCCAAGATGACACTTGAGGAAGATAGTGAGTTACAAGGTGCAAGATGCTTCACTTACCCTGAGAGAAAGCTGCACAATGTCCAAACAGCAGCAGGATTGCGACAGTAGCACCACAATTCATTCTAGGATTCCAGTTCTCCCTGACACGTCTCTCTGGTTCTGCAGGTGTATCTACTGTCAGTTTAAGACTGGTGTTTATAACCAAATTTGGTGGAGTTGTGGTGAGGTGAAATAAAATGTTGCAATCACCCTGTTGCAGCAGAAACAAACAGCAGCATGATGCTACAAAAAAATAAAACATTAGATAACGTGATGTTGAAATTAGCAGATAATGTCAAAGTTATGATATTGGTAGAAGCAAGGAACTGCAGATGCAGGTTCACAAATAAAGACACAAAGTGCTGGAGTAACTCAGTGGGTCAGCTGGAATCTCTGGAGCACATAGATAAAATACTTTTTGAGTTGGGACTCTTCTTCAGACTCTTCTCTGAAGGAACATCTTGATTTGATTCAGACAAGTTCTTGAAGGGGAAGGGTGTCAAAGGTTACGAGGAGAAAGCAGGAGAAAAGCAGGAGAAAGCAGGAGAATGAGATTCTCATTAGTCCATCATGATTGAACGATAGAGCAGTCTCAATGGCCCGAATGGCCTCATTCCACTCCTACCTATATTTGTTATGAACTTATGGTCTTATGGACTTCGATTGTTTTCTCTGGAATGCTAGAGGTAGCGGGAAAACCTGATAGAAGAATATAAAATGATGAGATGTATAGATAGAATAATCAGAACCTTTTTCCCAGGATGGAAATATCAAATACTAGTGAGCGTAGCCCTAAGGTGTGAAGGACAAGGTTTACAGGAGATAAACCTGTTGTTAATGATATATGTAAAGAGCTTAGATGTAAATGTAGACAGGTTGGTTAGCAAGTTTGCAGAAGACAGCAAAATGTGTGGATTTTTGGACAATGTGCAAAACCAAATTTGGTGGAGTTGGGGGTGAGGTAAAATAAAATGTTGCAATCACTCTGTTGCAGCAGAAAAACAAATCAACAGGATGTTCGTAAAAATAAAACACCAGATGAAGTTATGTTGAAATTTGCAGATGATGTCAAAGTTGTGATATTGTTCATTCTTTGCAGGATAGGACCTTCTACTTCATATGCCTGGACACCAGAATCATAAACAATAGTATGAATGCACAAAGGCATAAATGTACGCATTGGCAGTCAGGAAGCTACGCTTTGGTTGCCCCTGCTGTATATAAAGGACTAGACTAAGTGGAATCCGTTGGGTCCCAGCATCACACGGGAGGGCTGGTCCCCCAACGCAATATTCCACCTCTCCACCAATTCCAATATTGGTGGCCAGTGGGGGGGGGGGGGGGGGTTCTGGAGCGCTAGTATGGGTATTGTGCGCTGAAGGGACTGGTTTCAAGAGGGCTAGTATGGACATTGTGGGCCGAATGGATTCTTGGGCTGGTGGCTCAGTCACTCAAGCCTGTTGTGCTGGCAGCTCATTCACTCACGGCTGGTGGGCTCGCAATTGACTAACGGCTATTCCTTGAAATTCCTTTTCAAGCAGGGTACAAGGGCACCAAATTCAAGTGCAGTATCATACCATTTCAAGCAGGGTGCAAGGCCACTAAAGACAGCGAGTCATGACCTCACCCTCCCCCATCTTGCAGACACTGAGCCACGCCCACACTTCTGCGTTTTATAGTCCCTCCCCCCCTCCCACCAGAAGGGGCGTGGTCTTCATGGCATGATTGACAGGAGAGAGAATCTCAACATTTAAAAAATACTAATAACTCTTTTATTTTTCATCGATGGGAAAAAAATCCTCAGCACCTGATGAGCGGAGGGGGATTTTGAGTAAGATAGCCAAAAATCACAGCCATACATGGTAGCGTTTTTTCTAAAATCAATATAAAGCGCAAACAGGAAGTGGTCAAGATTAGACTTTTAATTATATAGAAGGCAATGCAGCTCTAATTAGGCAAGGCAGCTCTAATTAGCCAAGGCAGCTCGCTTTAGCAGTTTCAAAACCAAAGGCAAGGCAGCTCGCTTCAGCACTTTCAAAACCAAAGGTAAGGCAGCTTGCTTTAGCACTTTCAAAACTAAAGGCAACACAGCTTGCTTTAGCACTTTCAAAACCAAAGGCAACACAGCTTGCTTTAGCACTTTCAAAACCAAAGGCAACACAGCTTGCTTTAGCACTTTCAAAACCAAAGGCAAGGCAGCTTGCTTTAGCACTTTCAAAACCAAAGGCAACACAGCTTGCTTTAGCACTTTCAAAACCAAAGGCAACACAGCTTGCTTTAGCACTTTCAAAACCAAAGGCAAGGCAGCTTGCTTTAGCACTTTCAAAACCAAAGGCAACACAGCTTTAGCACTATCAAATCAAAACACACTTTTGCATTTTCAAACCACATTAAAGGCACTGACGGGTCAATAAAACCACTCACAGTTTAGTAGACATGTGTTCAGTGTTATTCACAGCTCAGACTGAGAATTGCTACCTCTCGCTTCCCCCATCTTGCAGAGAACTGAGGCACCTCCATACTTCCGGGTTTTATAGTCCCTCCGGAAGGGGCATGGCCTTCAGGAGAGAGAATCTCAACATTTTTTAAACACTAATAACTCTTTTATTTTTCATCCGTACGTGGTAGCGTTTTTTCTAAAATCAATATAAAGCGCAAACAGGAAGTGGTCAAGGCAGCTCTAATTAGGCAAGGCAGCTCTAATGAGGCAAGGCAGCTCTAATGAGGCAAGGCAGATCTAATGACGTAAGGCAGCTCTAATGAGGCAAGGCAGCTCTAATTAGGCAAGGTAGCTTGCTTTAGCACTTTCAAAACCAAAGGCAAGGCAGCTTGCTTTAGCACTTTCAAAACCAAAGGCAAGGCAGCTTGCTTTAGCACTTTCAAAACCAAAGGCAAGGCAGCTTGCTTTAGCACTTTCAAAACCAAAGGCAAGACAGCTTGCTTTAGCACTTTCAAAACCAAAGGCATCGCAGCTTGCTTTAGCACTTTCAAAACCAAAGGCAACACAGCTTGCTTTAGCACTTTCAAAACCAAAGGCAACACAGCTTGCTTTAGCACTTTCAAAACCAAAGGCAACACAGCTTTAGGACTTTCAAATCAAAACACACTTTTGCATTTTCGCTCTATATTTGCAAACCACATTAAGCCACTGACGGGTCAATAAAACCACTCACAGTTTAGTAGACATGTGTTCAGTGTTATTCACAGCTCAGACTGAGAATTGCGATCTCTCGCTCCCCCATCTTGCAGAGAACTGAGGCACCTCCACACTTCCAGGTTTTATAGTCCCTCCGTAAGGGGTGTGGCCTTCAGGAGAGAGAATCTCAACATTTTTTAAACACTAATAACTCTTTTATTTTTCATCGATGGGAAAAATCCTCAGCACCTGAGGAGCGGAGGGGGACTGAGTAAGATGACCAAAAATCACAGCCGTACGTGGTAGCGTTTTTTCTAAAATCAATATACAGAACAACAGGAAGTGGTCAAGATCAGACTTTTAGTAATATAGATAACAACAAAAGGGTGTAAGGTCTGTAGAATAGTAGACTTTATACTTAACTTTAGACTTTAGAGACACAGCGCAGAAAGAGGCCTTGCGGCCCTTTGAGTTAGCACCAATCAGCGATTACCCGTACACTAACCGACACACACTGGGGACAATAGTCCAGCTCTTTGTGTCTTCCTTCAGCGTAAACCAGCACCTGCAGTTCTGCTTCACCTCATTGACACAAGGGCCAGTGTACAATTTGTTATGTAGAGAGGAACTCCCGATGTTTGTTTATATAGGGTCTGAAGAAGGGATCCAACCTGAAACATCACCCATCTTTTTTCTCCAGAGATGCTGTCTGACCCGCTGAGTTACTGCAGCATTTTGCGTCTGTGTCCAAATTATTGAATGGTGCCGGACACACAGAAACAAACCAGGATCCATAACACAGCGAATATCAGTATTATATTTCACTGTTTTTTTTAATTTTCCTCCATTTGGCATGAAGCTTTTGTGACCTCCATTCGAGTACAATGCCACATTTTGGAGTCAGAAATGAACATGCCACATTGAAGTTTAAAGCTATTGTGGCTGCAAAAGGCACACACATTTATATGTTCTCCTATGTTGAAGCTGCTCTTGTGTGGGTGTGATACCTCAACAGGAATCTGGGTGAAGCAAAGGCAGTACGTGTGCTATCGGTCATTTCAGAAGAGGCGGGAGAATCGGTGTTTGAAGAATCTGTGCAATTGGAGCTTCCATGAGTGGCCTGTATTTCTGGTGGCTTCAAAGGTTGAAAAGGTTCAAAGGTATTTTATGGTCACGTGGTTAACTGATTGAAAGACACAGCATGGAAGCAGGCCCTTCAGCCCCGCGAGTCCACGCCGATCATCGATCACCCGTTCACACCGGTTCTTTTGCATCCACTCTCCACACGTGAGGGGGAATTTACAGCGGCCAATTGACTTACGAACCCTCACGTCCTTGCGATGTGGGAAGAAACCGATGGCCCCGGAGAAAACTCACGTCATCACAACGAGAACATGCAAACTGTGCACAGACGGTTCCAGAGGCCAGGATTGAACTCATGTCCTTTATACTGACCCTTGTGCCGCACAACCATGAAAAGACCTATTAATACTTGTTCTTCCGATCCTGTTACCTAACTACATTTCTATCTATGTCCATCTCTTACCTCAAACTTCATTAGTTTATTTTCCTACAACCTTGTCAAATTTCTTCTGGAATCCTAAATCTAGTAAATACACCAACTATCTTTTAACACAGTAATTGTTACTCCAATAGATTTGTCAAGCATGATTATCTATCTATCTATCTATCCATCTATCCATCTCTCCATCTCTCCATCTCCCCATCTCACCTACCTACCTACCTACCTACCTACCTACCTACCTACCTACCTACCTACCTACCTACCTACCTACCTACCTACCTACCTACCTACCTACCTACCTACCTACCTACCTACCCACCTACCCACCCACCCACCCACCCACCCACCCACCCACCCACCCACCCACCCACCTACCCACCTACCCACCTACCTACCTACCTACCTACCTACCTACCTACCTACCTACCTACCTACCTACCTACCTACCTACCTACCTACCTACCTACCCAAAATACATAACTAAAACTCTGATCTTGTGCTCTTCCGGTTTGCATGATTTTTCTATTTGCGCAAAAACGGTACATGATGGCACTATGATTTTTCGCCACCTTACTCACCATTCTCCTGTGCTGCAAGTGCAAGTTTTGTCCTGATCTATGGTATATTTTAAAAGTTATTAAGGTTTAAAAATCTTTAAAACTGCGCACGCGCAGATTGGTCTCCTCTCCTGTCAGTCAACGCCACAGCCGGGACAGTGATGCCGCTTCCTGCACAGCGGCCTCTCCCGCCTCACTCACAAACTCCTCTCTCCCCTCCTCAAAGTAACTTGTCTACCGTCTCCCCCCACCACCGGAGGAGAGGGGAAAGATTCTGGGGAGATGAGGAGGGAGAGTGGGGGGATTGAGGGAGAGGAGGGGTTAGGGAGGGAGAGGGGGGAAAGTGGGGGAGGAGAGGAGGGAGAATCGAGGGGGATAGGGGGAGGTGAGGAGTGGGGGGTAGAAGGATAGGAGGCCGGTAGGGAGGGGAGAGGAGTTATGGAGGGAGGGAGGGAGTGACTGAGGGTAGGGGAAAGGAGAGGGAGGGAGAGGTTAAGGAGGGATTGCGGGAGGGGAGGAGAAGAGGGGAAAGAAGAGGGAGAGTGAAGAAGAGGGGTGGGAGTGCTCGGGATGATGGAAAATGTGCCGCGCCTGTGCAGTTGGGGACTATGGGTGAGTGGTGGAATATTGCTTTGGGGGAACGGGTTGCATTGGGGGAATGGGGAAGTGGTGGAATATAGCATTGGGGGTGCAGCCCCAACGGGTCCCCCAACGCAATATTCCACCACTTACCCGTTCCCCCAATGCAACCTGTTCTTAGTCTAGTCTGCACTTAGCCTAATCTTTTTATAAAACTGTTGACTTTACCTGATTATCTTGGGTTTTTCCAATTGCCCTGTTACAATATCTTTAATAGTTGCTGCTGACATTAAATCTTCATTTCCTGCCTCCTTCCTTTTTTCCCCCTATTTAATGATTCAATCTACTGAAAACATTGAAAATACCATGACAATTTAAGCAAAATATAAGCACTAAAATAGTCCCAATACTCTTCTAAGCAGCATTGATTGAACCCAAATAAGTGCCATGGTTCAACCTGGACTGATGCTGGTGAACTGACCATTTTTCCGTTAGTGTGAAGTTTGCTGAGGTTCAGGACAGGAAGAGGTGGCTTCAGAAACTGGTGAGTCTCAGGTGAGAAATCTGGACAAGCAGGATGCAGTTTTTGAGCAGACAAAGTAAGTTCAGGCAGTGTGAAACACAGGTGCTTTGTGAACCATTGGTTCTACTTCCTGATCTTCTGCTGAGTTTCTCTGGGTAGATGTTGGGGAAGTAAACATTGATGGGAGACTCCAGTACAACGCCAACCCATATTGTGGTGACTTTTACAGAGGGTACTATTTACTTGCAGCTCGTGATCGTGGGCTTCAAATGATTGTCAATCCGCCCTTCATGATGTTTAGAATGGTTATGTTCTTGCTGTGAATCTCGAAAGTTTCCATTCAATATCTACCTATTATGGATATATCACACAGTAAATGCACACAGTTGTTATTTAGGTATCTCCAAATACTTTAATAATAATTTAAAGCAGGTTCAATCACTTGGAAACCAAGGTGCGATGCCTCACAATCAGTATATGAAATAATTTATCTTTGAATATGTTAAAAAATTCCAGTTCATGCAATCAATTTGAAAGCTCTGTAATTACTAAAAACTCGATTTCTTTTTTTTTTTTTTTTTTTTTTTTTTATTTTTTTATTTTTTAGAAGTACGGTAGATTACAGTAATGTACAACACGTATATATTAATACATTTTTTGTACCGCTTCATTTTTTTAAACTTTAAGAAAGAAAAAGAAAGAAGTAAGAAAAGTGAAGAAAGTGCGCAAAGGTTGTGAAGTGCAAAAGAGTGTTGGGAAAAGAAAGCCCCTTAGAGAAGAGGTTAGAGAAGGAAGTAAAGTTAGAAAATAGACCCTAGAAAAAAAAAGAGAAAGAAAGAAGGAACAATCGCTCTATTATAACTCTTATACCATACTTCATAGAGAAGGAACTACCAACCAAGTCTGTTTTTATTTTACCTCCCATTACCAGGTCCAGATACCTTTTATTTATTTATTTGTTTTTCTAAATTACTATTGCACCTCATGCTTGTAATAGGTCCAAAAACGTAGACCACGTCTTTTGAAATTGATCTACTTTACCTACTAGGAGGAATCTCATCTCTTCCAGATGTAATGTTTCCAACATATTTGATGTCCACATTTTTATTGTTGGTGTGGGCGCATTTTTCCAGAATTTAAGTATAAGCTTTTTTCCCATTATTAGCCCATAATTGAGTAAATTCTTCTGATACACGTTTAATTCAGGAATACCTTCCGATATTCCAAAAATAATCCATTCTGGTTTTGGTACCAGTTTTATTTTGATTAATTTTGAAAAAATATCAAATATTTCAAACCAGAATTTTTGGATTTTTGTACAAAAAACAAAAGAATGTGCTATGGTAGCTTCTTGACATATACATTTATCACAGATTGGTGAGACGTTAGGAAAGATTTTATTTAGTTTGGTTTTTGAATAATATAATCTATGTAATGTTTTAAATTGGGTAAGCGTATGTCGTACGTTGATCGAGCATTTATGCACCTGTAATAAATGATTATCCCAACTCTCTTTTGAAATTTTTATACCTAGATCTTGTTCCCAATCTCTTCTAATTCCATCTGTTGTGGGTATTTCTATATTTAAGATGATATTATATAAGTATGAAATTAAATTAACTGATTCCGCCTTTGTCTTCATTGCTTCATCTAGTAAGTCGGAAGGCATATTATAATAATCTTTTGTGTGTGTTTTCAAATAGTCACAGATTTGTATATATTTAAAATATTGATTATTTTTCAAATTATATTTCAGTTGTAGTTGTTGGAATGATAGTAATTTTTCTAATTCATACAGATCTTCGAGCGTTTTAATTCCCATTCTTTCCCATTGTATAAATGCTTTATCTATGATTGAAGGTTTAAACGATGGGTTATTGACTATTGGTATTAAGAGAGATAGGTTTCTTAATTTTAGATTCTGTTTTATTTGCTTCCATGTTCTAATAGTGCTATATATAATTGGATTTTTATTATAATTTTTATTATTCAAATTTATTGGAGAGAGAATAATCGCTCCTATATTATTCGGGGAGCAATCCCCTTTTTCCATTATAATCCAGTCCACCTGCTGGGCAGAATTGTCCAGCAGGTGAATCATATTTTTAATATTTACTGCCCAGTTATAATACATAAAGTTAGGGAGCGCTAGACCCCCCAACTCTTTTCGTTTGTTAAGGTGTGTTCTTTGTATTCTGTGGGATTTGTAATCCCATATAAAATTTGTAATGTCTGAGTCCAGTTTTTTGAAAAACTTTTTTGGGAGATATATAGGTATTGATTGAAATAGGTAAAGGATTTGTGGTAAGAAAATCATTTTTATAGCATTTATCCTACCTATTAAGGACATCGGAAGTGTTTTCCAAAATTTAATCAGATTATTTAATTTCTTAAGTAGGGGATTATAATTAGCTTTAAACATATCATGGTAATTTCTAGTAATCTCAATTCCTAAATATTTGAATTTTTCCATAGCTATTTTAAAAGGGAATTTCCTGAGATGTGTTGAGTCTTTTGGTTTAATCGACATAATTTCACTTTTGTTCCAATTTATTCTATATCCTGAAAAGGATCCAAAGTCCTCAATTAAGTTTAATATATTTGGTATACTAATTTGTGGTTTTGTGATGTACAGTAGTACATCATCAGCATATAGGGATAGTTTGTTGTTTGAATATTTTGTGTTATAACCGTGAATATTCGAGTGTGTTCTTATTTTTTCAGCAAGGGGTTCAATTACCAAAGCAAATAACAGCGGTGATAGTGAACATCCTTGTCTGTTGCCCCTAGATAATTCGAATTTTGAAGATAATATATTATTAGTTAGTATTCTAGCCGTAGGTTTGTTATATAGTAGTTTTATCCATGCAATAAAGTTTTCTCCCAATTGGAATTTTTGCAATACTTTGATCATATAGTCCCATTCTACTTGATCAAACGCTTTTTCTGCGTCCAGTGAGATGATAGCTAACTCTTCGTCATAAGATTTATGTGAATGCATTATGTTAAGCAAACGTCTCAAATTATTAAATGAGTGTCTCTTAGGTATAAATCCTGTTTGATCCTCATGTATTAGTCTACTAACATACTTGCTTAATCTATTGGCTAATGTTTTTGCTATTATTTTCTGATCCGTATTTAACAAAGCAATAGCTCTATATGATCCTGGTTCTTCTATATTTTTATCTTTTTTAAGTATTAATATGATCGTTGATTCCGCTAGTGTTTCAGGTAGGTTTTGCTCTTTATAAGCATATGTATACATTTTTTGTAATCGTGGAGTAACTATATCATAAAAAGATTTATAAAATTCATTACTGAATCCGTCTGGTCCTGGTGTTTTTCCATTTTTTAGTGTTTTTATTGTGTCTTCTATCTCCTTAGAAGTAATTTGTGCTCCCAGTTCCTCTTGTTCCCTGCGTTCTAATTGTGGTAGATTACAATTATCTAAAAATTCTGAGATTTTATTATTGTCTATTGACGTTTTAGATGTGTATAGATTCTGGTAAAATTGAGCAAATCTTTTATTAATATCCTTGGGTAGTGTTAATACTTCCCCTCTATCTGATTTAATCTTTAATATTGCATTCTCTTTTTCCCGTTTTTTAAGTTGTCGTGCTAGAAGTTTGTGGGGTTTGTCCCCGAATTCGAAGTGTTCTTGTTTTGTGATTTGAAATAATGTTATAACTTTCTCTGACAGTAATTTATTTAACTGAAATTTCAGTAGTAGTATTTTATTATGTTTATCCATAGTTGGGTCTTTAGCATTATCTATATCTAACTGTTTTATTTGATCTTCTAAGTGTCTTTGTTCATTCTTATTCTTTTTATTTTGATAGGCTTGAAATGAAATAATGACTCCTCTTATAAATGCTTTAAAGGATTCCCATAATAACGTGGGGGATATCTCTGGTGTATCATTTAACTCAAAAAATAGATCCATCTGTTTTTTTAGATAGATACTCCCTTGAGGGTCTTTTAAAATTTGTGAGTTAAACCTCCAGAACGGTTTATTCATAGACATTCCTTCTAGTTTTAGAACAAAAGTTAATGGAGAGTGATCTGAGATCGCATTAATATGATATTTAGGATTCAGAGATTGCGAAATTAATTTTGTATCCACTAGAAAATAGTCTATCCGTGAATATGTTTTATGCACCATTGAATAAAACGAGTAATCCCTTCCCGTCGGGTTTGCAATCCTCCATACATCTGTTATATTTGTGTTTTCCATATATGTGTGTAAGAGTTCACTGGTTTTAGATTTCGTCTGACCTTTTTGTTTTTGCATCGATTTATCTAAATAAGGATCTAAAACACAATTAAAATCTCCTCCGATTATAACATTTTGATAATTAGATTCTGCAATTATATTCAGAATTTTATTAAAAAATTGAGGGTTATCAAAGTTGGGCGCATATATATTTACCAGCGTAATTGGCATGTTATTGATCTCCCCTGCTACTATAAGATATCTCCCTTCCTTATCTAAAATAGTGTTCTTTGATTTAAATGGAATTCCTTTACGAATAATAATTGCAGTACCTCTAGATTTGGAGGTAAATGAAGAGTGAAATGTTTGGCCTATCCAGTTCGCCCTCAGTCTTGTCTGATCTTGCTGTTTAAGATGTGTTTCCTGTAGAAACGCTATGTCCGTGTTGTATGATTTCAACTGAGCTAGTATCTTGCCCCTTTTAATAGGTTCATTAATCCCCCTTATATTCCAACTACATAATGTGATTCCTCCTATTTTCTTTTGATTGTCGTCATGCATTTTTACCAATTTTAATGACCTTAATTATTGTGGTGCGTTCATACCTCCGGACTCTGGTTATTTTGGGAGTATTTCTATTATAGACTTCCTTGGTAGTTCTCCTGCGCGATTGTCCTTGAAGAAAAAACACACAGATGTGACATATTGTGATTAAAAAAAATATATATAAATCAAATAAATTTACGGTGTCTAAAATTTCAACACCGTAGTGAGTGGCCCACTCGTCTGTGGGGTACGACATCCATAACGCTTCCGGCGTAGTTGGTATAAAGTTAGCCCCGCTGTATTTATTACCCAAAATCTATGGGGTCATTACCGTTTCCAATTCAGTTCTATTTCACCCAGTTACAATTTATATATATGTCAAATGTATTCTATTCCATATCCTACTCACTCTTTATCTCTTAACTATTTTAAAATGAATTTAGTATTGTTAAAGTGAGCGGTTTACTGAGTGGATTAACCGGAGTCAGGTTCCTGGAATTGTGCCAGGTGCCTGATCTCCTCTCCTCTCCACGAGCTGCGAACATAGGTGATAACTGCTGTCTGCGTTATGACGCAGGCACCACAGTTTTATCAGTTTCAAATATTATTTCTATATTAGTATTGTTAATTATTAATTATGATTAATTCTCAGCATTTTGTAAAACTATATAAGCCGTATATATTTTTCATATCAACCTCGAGTGTATATTATCTCTTAACTATTTTATTTGTATTTCAGTTATGAAGATGGCACTTTTGTAATGAAGATGAATACAATCTTTTGATGAAATCCTTGGACATACATTATTTAGTTGAATGTTCACAATAAATAATGGATGGAATTTGAATTATAATGATGATCAATATCACCCTGCAACATTCCTTGGATCCTCTATGAATAACTGACGGGTAAAAATGCTGGGGAAACGTGTCAGGCAGCATCTCTGGAGAAAAGGAATCGGTGATGTTTCGGGTCGGAACCCTTTTTCAGACATCATGTTGAGATAGTTTGAGAGGATATGGAGAGTTTGATAGTTTCCAGCTTCCTGGTCATGTATATATGGCTCAATCCATTTCTGTTGATACATACAATGATACAATTTATTTGTTGTCATTTGAACCTCATTGAGGTTCAAACGAAATTTGGTTTCTGCAGTCATACAAACAAGAGAAAGAACCAAGACACAACACAATTTACACAAACATCCATCACAGCTAATCTCCTCCTCACTGTGATGGAAGGCAAAGTCTTATCTCTCCCCTGCACTCCCCATTCTCCTCCCGATGTCAAAGTCAAAGCCCCCGGCGGGCGATGGTAAATAAGTCCCGCGGCCATTAAAGCCGCGCCGGGCGATGCAAGGCCCTGCTCTGGGTCTTGATGTTGGAGCCCCCAGCGGGCGCTAGCAAGTCCCGAGGCCATTTAAAGCCGCGCCGGGCGATGTAAGGCCCCGCTCCAGGTCATTTTCAACCCCGCAACTCGGGCAGGAGAAGTCGCCGTTGCGGGAGCTCCGAAAAACGGTCTCCCACCAGGGACCCGCGAGCTCCCGATGTCACCGTCCACCAGGCCGGCGGCTGGAGCCTCCGAAGCTCCGGGGTCGTTCCGCAGCAGCGCGCCACCACAGCTCCTCCCGTTCCGAACTCGGCCAGCTCCATGATGGTAGGTCCGCAGGCTCCGCGACTGGAGCCCTCAGGTCGTTCCGGTTGGAGGCCACTCCACGGTGCTAGGCCCCAACGACAACAGAGACCCGACAGAGAAAGGTCGGGTCCTCCGTACAGGGAAAAGATTTTAAAAGTTTCCCCACCCCCTGCCCCCCACACATACCCAGTTAAAAAAAACACTATAAACTACACTCAAACGAGACAAAAAATTTAAAAAAGACAGACGGGCTGCAGAGGCCGCTGCGACGTGGGTCGCGCCGCCCAACCAAGATGTTTTAGTTTGATTTTGAGATACAGCACGGAATCGTGCTCTTCGGCCCACCGAGTGCGCACCGACTAGCGATCCCTGCACATTAACACTACTCTACACACATTATATATTTATACTAAGCCAATTAACCTACAAACCTGTACGTCTTTGGAGTGTGGGAGGAAACTGAAGATCTCAGAGAAAACCCACGCAGGTCACGGGGAGGACGTATAAACTTCGTAAAGACAGCACCCATAATCAGGATCGAACCCGGATCTCTGGCGCTGTTAGGCAGTAGCTCTACCACTACGCCACTGTGTTGCCCACCATTGACGAAATGTTGTGTTGTTATATATGTTTCCTACTTATTCTTGGTTACCATTGGACTGTAATCAATGGGATGTTCATAGATTGTTAAAATGATGCAGGGTAAAATGATGCAGTAAAAAAAAAGCACATTTCATTCTTCAAGCATTAGTATCAGTTCATACATATATAAATAAAGAATCCTTCAAGCGTTAACACACAAACAAATATAGAATGCTGTTTTAAGACTGTTATACATTCATGGTTTTTATGATCTGGGGATAAATCTCAAGGAGATGCAAGCTGAATTGAGTTCTAGAAATTATTCTGGGACCCTGGTCTGGATATATTTTAGTCTTTTCACTCTCTGATATTGAGTTTGCCCTCACTGAATTTCATCAGCCTTGGGACTGTAACAAAAAAGACAAACATGAATAAATATTACTGGGAATTTGTCAGTATATAAAGGAGAAACAGTGAAGATAGAAAATAGAATATCGAAGAGTACAGCCATGAAACAGGCCCTTCAGCCCTTAATGTCTATGCTGAACACAATGCCAAGTTAAACTATTCTCTGCCTGCATGTGATCCATATCCCTCCATTTCCTGCATATCTGTGTGCCCATCTAAAATCCTTTTAAATGCCAGTACTGTATCTACCTCCATCACCACTCCTGGTTATGCATTCCAGGCACCCACCACTCTGCGCATAAAACCTGCCCTTCACATCCCCTTTAAACTTTACCCCTCTCACCTTAACGATATGCCCTCCAGTCTTTGGTATTTCAATCCTGTAAAAAGGATTCTAACTGTCTACCCTATCTATACCTCTCCTAATTGTGTGTACTTCTACCAGGTTTCCTCTTGACATCTAGAGGAAACAATTCAAGATTGTCCCACTTCTCCTTACAGCTAACACCTTCTAATCCAGGCAAGATTCTGTACCCTCTCCAAATCCTCCACATCCTTCCTGTAATAAGGTGATCAGAACTACACACAATACTCCAAATGCAGCCAAACGAAAGTCCTATAAAGCTGCAACATGACTTCCTGACTCTTGTACTCAATGCTCTGACCGATGCTGACAAGCATAACCCATGTCATCTTTACCACTAGATCTACTTGTGTTTCCATTCTCAGGGAATCATGGATTGGACCCCAAGATCCTACTGTTCATCAATGCTGTTAAGGATCTTGCCATTATCTGTATCCAATCTCCTTACATTCATTCTCCCAAAGTGCAACACCTCACACTAAAAGTTCATTGAACACCTCACAACTAAATTTAATTGACCATTTCTCCACCCATTTCTGTAGCTGATCTATATCCCACTGACAACCTTTCTCACTGACCGCAGTGCTATCAATTTTGATGCTGTCCGGCAAACATACGAACCAACTCATCTATATTGATGTCCAGGTCAATATATATTTGACAAACAGTAGAAGTCCCAGCACACATCACTGTGGAACTCCACTGGTCACAGACCTTCAGCCAGAATAACATCTTTCCATCACAACCCTGTGTTTTCTATGAGTAAGCCATTCCGAATCCAAATGATCACATTACTGTATCCCATGCATGTCAATCTCCTGGATCAGCTTATCATGAGGGACTTTATCTAATGCCTTACTAAAATCCATATAGAAAACATCCACTGCCCTACCCTCACTAATCACCTTCAACACCTCAAAAAACTCAGTCGTTCATGAAACATGACCTGCTGCGGACATAGTTGTGTTGACCGTTCATAATTTGCGCATTCTCT
Source organism: Malacoraja senta (assembly GCA_038087875.1). Taxonomy (NCBI): domain Eukaryota; kingdom Metazoa; phylum Chordata; class Chondrichthyes; order Rajiformes; family Rajidae; genus Malacoraja; species Malacoraja senta. The sequence continues at coordinate 229,093,697 of CM075977.1, read as the reverse complement.
TCCAAATGTATATAAATCCAACCCTGTAGAATTCTCTGCAATAACGCATCTGCCACTGATGTATCATTTCCTGGCCTATAACTTCCTGGATTACATCTACTTCCCTTCTTAAACAAAGAAACAATAGTGGCTACTTTCCAGAGCTCTAGGACCTATCCTGCGGCTTGAAAAGATAGATAGATCTTCGTCAAGGCCCCAGTAATCTCCTCTTGCCTCTCAATAATCTGGGAGAGAGCCATCAGGCTCCTTAATGCTCCTCAAGATTCCTCAAACTCCTTGATCTCTAACTGCCCTAGCATATCAGTATTTCCCACACTGATCTCATCTGAGATCCATGCCTATCTCCTTGGTGAATACAAATGCAAAATAATCATTTAGTACCTCACCAACTCCAAACATAAATTCCCTCCTTTATTCTTTGGTCATCTTTATCTTTCCTCCTTACTGGAACATACATGTCCTTAACTCTAATCAGCCTATCTACAAAAAAGACTCCCGCACGTCAGATTGGACTTACTCCATAACAACTGCTTCCAATGTACTCTCCTGGGCTCCTGCCTCATAACGCTCTATTCTGCCTTAGTCCAATTTAGTGCCTACCCCACAAGATCCAGATTTATCTTTCTTCATAACTATTTTAAAGTTTGTGGAATTATGATCATCGTTCCTGAAATGCTCTTCCACTGAAACACCAATCACCACGCAGAAGGTTTGCATTCTGCCCTGTTACCTAGCTATGTATCTGATGGATGAGAATTTCATACTATACAAACTATAACGATTTCCTTTGTACTTATCCTGCACAGAAATAGAAACTTACCTGCTAATTATCCTGTTAATAATTTTCTGTACCCAGAAGGATTCTGGATCTAGACAGACTCGATTAGTATTTTGAAGAGTGGCACTAAAAGATATGAAGAAATATATGGATTTTGCATCTATTGTCTGTAGGGGAACAAAAATCGAAGCAATAAAACTATCAACAAAATTCTTAACTTATCTATCGCCCCCTCCTGGTTTTGTGATCTTGACAAGGGTTAGGAGAGATATCTTTGTCTTATGGATGACAGGTATTTCATATCTATGAGTGAGCTTGTGATAAAATGAGGAAACTATGACATGAATGGAAGGGTCCTGCCCACCTCATATTCCCAGGCCTGGATGAGCAGAGCACCCCCTATATTTGCTTTGGTCCCTAATCAGCTATTTGACAACAGATAAGCTTGCACACTGCAAACCACGGGAAAGGTAAATCTAGTTAAACTGCAGCAGGCTGCAAACTGGTGCTCTGTTACCGTCTATGAGATGCCCAACATACTTAAACAACTCTTCAGTCATGTTCCTCCTGATTCCCTAGGCCTGGCACTGAAGGATGTGTCTGAATGCAGTAAAATTTATTTTGGTCAGATGAAATCCTTGCACATAAGGTTTGTCATGTTTGCTTCTGAAACAATTAAATATCAACCCGCCTGATGAATGTCTTACATATGTGAAACATTCCTCGGTCAAGTAGTGTGTGCCACAATGGTATGAAATATATTTTGGTCAAAAGGTGGAGTAGCGGTAGAGATGCTGCCTTACAGTGCCAGAGAACCAGGTTCTCCCCGTGACCTGCATGGGTTTTCTCTGGGAGCTCTGGTTTCTTCCCACACTACAAAGACATTCAGGTTTGTAGGCTAATTGGCTTGATACAATTGTATATTGTCCTTAGTGTGTGTAGAATAGTGTTAGTGTGCGGGGATCACTGGTCGGCACGGTCTCGGTGGGCCGAAGGGCCATGCTGTATCTCTAAAATAAAACAAATCTATTTTGTTCAAATGAAAATTTAATAGATAATGTTATTGAAGTTTGTTTATTAAATTATTAAATGCAGCAGGTATTTTAGATGAAAGTAAAAGACCTAGCTGAAATAAATTACAATTCTTAACACCCTCTTAAACAACGAGGTACCACCGATGGAACTATATAGACACACATGGGGAAATGAGTTAGGTCATCCTATAACGAAAGATATTTGGGCCGAAAGTTTACAACATATATATCAATGTTCGTTAAATGCTAGACATGCTTTAATACAATTTAAAGTCTTACACAGATTACATTACTCCAAAATAAAGCTAAATAGAATCTTCCCACATATTTCTCCTATCTGTGATAAATGTCTGCATCTAGAGGCCAATTTAACACATACTTTTGCAAATTGTACAAAAATAAAAAAATTCTGGACTGATATTTTTGAAATAATTTCTGAAGTTGTTAATACTAAATTGGATCCAGACTCAAAATTAATAATACTTGGGATATCAGAACAAAGTTTAACACTCACAACAAGCCAAAGAAACTTCCTCGACTACAGTATAATAACTGGGAAAAAATTAATATTAAAATTTTGGAAAGGCCCTATAACCCCCACAATTAAAATGTGGATTGTGGAAATGTCGGAGACCCTACATCTAGAAAGAATTAGACTTGTCTTAATGGACAAACAAGAACTTTTTGTTAAAATATGGGATCCATTCATTTACTATCTGAAGGGATAGATTAGCCCAGCACGAAAACCCAACTGAAGCTTGAACTCAGGATTAGATGTAAAATTATACTTCATAACCTACGAACTTATCTCCAATGACGTATTATAAGTAATTCATTCCACCTCTTTTTTTTAAATATTTGTAATTCTTTTTTCTTTATATCTCTCTTTTTCTATCTATATTAAAAAAAACACTAGAAGCAGAATTAATCGACAATTGACAATTTAAATAATGTATGATTGATGTATATGAAAAGTTTTTTTTAACTATAATATGTTACTATACTTTATAATATATTTGCTTCTAATAAAAATATTAAAAAAAAAAAAAACTTAAAAAAAAATACAATTCTAAACTAAACTCTATTGTCTGATTGTTGCTGCACTGCTTGCAATCTGTGCTACTACATTGTACACGACATCTGTATTTATTGTCTTATTGTTGTGTCATGAATAAAAGATGGTGTAATCCAGGAGTTCCTGCTTCCAGAAGGTTGTGGTTAATCATGCAGGATTCATCACTGACCAAGCGGTGAAAGATTCCTCAATTATCACACAAATCAGTTATTATAGGCGTAAAACCACATTAATTCTATTCGCCCTTCTAATCCAAGTGTGTCCAAAATTCTCTAAGAATGTATTGCAAATTTCAGCAACTGTTTAGAGCAAGAAAATAATTCTGTCCTAAATGTTTGAAGAAAATATATTTTATTGAAAGTCCACAATTCCTTTTTTATTTTAGTTGCTCAGTAACAAGGGACTAAACTGTTCAAAGTAAATAATGAATTATGGGACAAAAAAAATGTAAGTCCAGATTGAGTTCAGTCTGCATGCTGATTTTCTCCGGCATTTTCGTGTACCTTCGATTTTCCAGCATCTGCAGTTCCTTCTTTAACACATCTATTTGTGTCTGTCTAAAGCTCTCTAAATGGTAGCGCTGGTCTCTGATTTCCCCAACTTCTCTAGCAACTTGTTCCAGGTATCAACCGCTCTCTGTGTGCATAACTTTCCCATAGGAGCCCTTTTAAAACTCCATTCTCCCACCTAAGATCTATGCCCTCTTGTTCTTGATACCCCAACCATTCGAAGGGCTGAATGGCCTACTCCTGCACCTATTGTCTATTGTCTACTAGAAATCTAACTTTTTTTCCCCTTATCTATGCCACATAATTTTATATACCTCAATTAGGTTTCTCTTTCTTATAATTTTATATACCTCAATGGTCCTCACTCCTTTGTTCAAGGGAGAATAAGTTCATAACTACACTCCACCAATCCAAAATAAATCTGGGCAATTTCCCTTGTTCTCTTTCCTTAGAAATCATATCCCTGCTTTTATATTTTCTTCATTCACATTTCAGGCTTGAAAATACTCATAACAGCAGAGACTGAAGGTCAGAATTGAGCGTGCAATAAAATTAGGAAATATTTATTAAATTAAGCAAAATGGGAAAAAGTGACGTGTGCATGAGCATTTGAATGAGTGAAAGAATGATCAATTGTAATCAGATTGTCTTCTCAAAGTGCAAGATTTACTTTATTCACTCATTGACTGACACCCACCAGCAAGCCACAAGTCAGTGCTATACGACAGCTACAGAATAATTCCAATTACTACAGGTCAAACTTGGCAGGAGGTACTAACTTCAGTTCTGCTCTCAACATGGATTTGCCTTCTCTGCACCAAAACACGCTGAAGTCCATGGGTGAATCATGTTATTGTGATTTCCTGCTTGGTTCAGCCTGCAGCTGTCATTCTCCCATCTCAGAAGTTTATCTTATTGCTGCATTCCTCAAGGGGTTAGATTCACCCGTACAGCTCGTCACAGGAAGTGCAATAACTCTGACATAGGAATGTTTTTCAAACGGATTGTCACGAGAGATTAACACCAAACTCACCACTTCCGTTCATTCACTCAGAGGAAATTTCAGATGAATTTGGCAACACAATATTCCAACAGGGGTCACTGAAAGCATATTCTTAAACATATTCTTTGTTTTGTTGATTGTATATAGGTCAACTAAATGTATATTTCTTATCTAAATGTGGTGAAATGCATCTTTTCCAAAATGTTCCTGTTAATGGTTTAATTTACATAATTATAGAAGAAGCTAATGAGCTTCATAGATGCAATGATATTAATTAGCATTCTTATAGCAACTTTAAAGCAGTAAAACATCAAAAGAAGGTTTGTATGAAGCAAATTTTGATAGATATTGTCATAAATATATATTAGGACGGTGAACAAGTTGTTGGTCAAAGGAATAGGTTTTAGAAGACTATCTTTAACAAATAGGGAAGTAAAGATTTGGTATTTTCCCAGAAGGTGCTCATATATTTCTCCAGGATCTTTTACCTGAGTATGTGTAATTATTACCCTCAAAGATATAAAAAGACCCATAAGAACATGTGAAATAGGAGCAGGTGTAGAGAACACATGCCTGTTCTGCTATTCCATAAGATCATGGAGCAGAATTAGGCCATTCGGCCCATCGAGTCTGCTCCCCATTCGATCATGATTATGAGATCATTTTTTTTTATTTTTTTTTTTTTATTTATTTTTTTTTATTTTTTATTTTTTAGAAGTACGGTAGATTACAGTAATGTACAACACGTATATATTAATACATTTTTTGTACCGCTTCACTTTTTTAAACTTTAAGAAAGAAAAAGAAAGAAGTAAGAAAAGTGAAGAAAGTGCGCAAAGGTTGTGAAGTGCAAAAGAGTGTTGGGAAAAGAAAGCCCCTTAGAAAAGAGGTTAGAGAAGGAAGTAAAGTTAGAAAATAGACCCTAGAAAAAAAAAAGAGAAAGAAAGAAGGAACAATCGCTCTATTATAACTCTTATACCATACTTCATAGAGAAGGAACTACCAACCAAGTCTGTTTTTATTTTACCTCCCATTACCAGGTCCAGATACCTTTTATTTATTTATTTGTTTTTCTAAATTACTATGCACCTCATGCTTGTAATAGGTCCAAAAACGTAGACCACGTCTTTTGAAATTGATCTACTTTGCCTACTAGGAGGAATCTCATCTCTTCCAGATGTAATGTTTCCAACATATTTGATGTCCACATTTTTATTGTTGGTGTGGGCGCATTTTTCCAGAATTTAAGTATAAGCTTTTTTCCCATTATTAGCCCATAATTGAGTAAATTCTTCTGATACACGTTTAATTCAGGAATACCTTCCGATATTCCAAAAATAATCCATTCTGGTTTTGGTACCAGTTTTATTTTGATTAATTTTGAAAAAATATCAAATATTTCAAACCAGAATTTTTGGATTTTTGTACAAAAAACAAAAGAATGTGCTATGGTAGCTTCTTGACATATACATTTATCACAGATTGGTGAGACGTTAGGAAAGATTTTATTTAGTTTGGTTTTTGAATAATATAATCTATGTAATGTTTTAAATTGGATAAGCGTATGTCGTACGTTGATCGAGCATTTATGCACCTGTAATAAATGATTATCCCAACTCTCTTTTGAAATTTTTATACCTAGATCTTGTTCCCAATCTCTTCTAATTCCATCTGTTGTGGGTATTTCTATATTTAAGATGATATTATATAAGTATGATATTAAATTAACTGATTCCGCCTTTGTCTTCATTGCTTCATCTAGTGAGTCGGAAGGCATATTATAATAATCTTTTGTGTGTGTTTTCAAATAGTCACAGATTTGTATATATTTAAAATATTGATTATTTTTCAAATTATATTTCAGTTGTAGTTGTTGGAATGATAGTAATTTTTCTAATTCATACAGATCTTCGAGCGTTTTAATTCCCATTCTTTCCCATGATTATGAGATCATGAGGGAACCTGTACCTCAAACATAATATTCCTGCCCTAACCATATTCCTTGATCCCATGAAGGTCCAGAAACCTATCAATCAATGGCCGAGCCTCCACAATCCTCTGAAGTAAAGAATTTCAAAGATTTATTGCCTTCTAAATGAAGAGCATTCTCCTCATTTTAGTCCTAAATGACCAAGCGCTTATTTTGTACTGTGATCTTTAACTCTGGATTCCTTGGCCAGGGGAACCATATTCCTCACATCTATCCTGTCAAGTTCTATAAGAATTTTGCATGTTTCCCTGAGTTAGTTGTCTGCTCTGGGTACAAATGTTGGTTATTGAAATCCCAGTCTGGATGTGCAGATCTTAGAACAGGAGACCTTTAACTCAGGGGCCTGGGGGAGACTCTTCAGAGATTTATATTTTAGAAGTATGTTATGAATCTTGGTTCGCTATGAGTAATAATAAAGCTAATACTGGCTGTTTAGTTCTTGTCAACAATTCAGATTAAAACTTGTTAGTGCCAAAATGAGAGATGTCCTATGGGGCTTCAAGAGGAAAATGCTGCCAATCCAAAAGGTCTTAAATTGAGGTCAGGAAAATTGTTGTGCACAATGGAACTGCAGATGCTGGTATATACCGAAGATAGACACAAAGTGCAGGGGTAACTCAGCGGGTCAGGCAACATCTCTGGAGAAAAAGGATGGGCGACGTTCCAGGTCAGGACCCTTCTTCAGACTGAAAGTGAAAAATGTGAAGACTTTCAGTCTGAAGAAGGGTCCCGACCCAAAAAGTCACCCATCCTTTTTCTCCAGCAATGCTGTCTGAACTGCTAAGTTAAGGCTCTGTCTCACGGTGTTGCGGTCATCGGCGGTGAAGCGCGGCTTCGCCTGTAGAGGGGACCGCACGGCAACGGCGAGAGCGCCGAGCCTATGCCACGGGAGCGCCGCACGGGTGCTGCGCGGGGGCCGAGTGATTTAAGTACGGCTGATCTCACGAGCTTGCGGTAAGTAAAAAAAAAGGGCGGGCCGACTGCGATGACGTCATTTTGGATCTGCGGGGCTGTGGCAGCGGCCGTGCTGATGGCGGCGCTGTGGCGGCGGCCGTGTCGCACACGTGCCTCATTGGCGGAGGCTGTGGCGGCGGCTGTGGCGGCGGTCGTGCCTCACTGGCGGAGGCTGTGGCGGTGCAAGTTCGACGCACGGCGCTCGTGCCACACTGGCGGCGGCTGTGGCGGCGGCCGTGCCGCACTCGTGCCTCACTGGAGGCGGCTGTGCGGTAGGAAAAGTTTTTTGAACAGTGTTGGTTTTATTTTAGCACAATTTTATTTTTGGAACAACGCCGCACGGCCCCGGAATTGTGCGTTTGACCGAGTGCGCGGTCTATGGCGGCCCAGGAGCGGTAGATTCTTCCTGTTTCGCCGCCAATGACTGCAGACTCGTGAGACAGGCCTTTAACTCTAGCACTTTGTGTTTATCTTCAGGAAAATTGTTACTTCAGCACTGTTTTATCTTTTTGTTTTGCAGAACAGGAGAATCAATTCTAATATTAAAGGCAGTCAGACAGTTTTAACTCCCAAATCTGATGATATATTTAAACTAAGGAATTTTGATGAATGGAGACTGATCATGCTAAGAGATTGTCAGATGCAGTAGTTTAAAATATCTACCCGAATGGTTTTACCCAGATGAACCAAAATATTGGAATTTTAAACAATGTAATGATGGGAGCCAAAATAATCTACGTTTTTATCGATGCAGTTCGTTGAGAGTTTAGAGATACAGCGTGGAAACAGGCCCTTCAGCCCACCATGTCCATACCGTCCATCAATCACCCATGCACTGGTTCTATGTTATCCCACTTTCGCATCCGACACACCAGGGGCAATTTACAGAAGCCAATTAGCCTACAAACCTATGTCTTTGGAATGTGGGAGGAAATGGGAGCACCCGGTGAAAATTGGAGCACCTGGAGAAAAACCCATGCGGTCACAGGAAGAACGTACAAACTCCGCACAGCCAGCACCCATAGTCAGGATCAAAGCCGGGACTCTGCCGCTGTGAGGCTGTTCTAATACTGCACCACCGTGCACAAGCTCATAGTAAAGGATTTGTGCTACATGGTTGTTGAAAAGTATTGTATTGACCTCGTGATGGATTTGTATTCAAACACAATTACTATGATAGCCAACAAGGAAGGGAACTCTAAATGCATATCTGTAAAAAAAGGGGGGAGGTTAAGCAGGGAGACCCACTTTCCCTCATCTTATAGTTCTGGGTATTCTACTGAGAACTCTGGAAAAGAAACTCATCTCTTGGTCATTCTCTCTTAGAGTCATAGAGTGATACAGTGTGGAAACAGGCCCTTCGACCTTACTTGCCCACACAGGCTAACATGTCCAGGCTACACTAGTCCCACCTGCCTAAGTTTGGTCCATATACCTTCCAAACCTGTCCGATCCATGTACATGTATAACTGTTTCTTAACCGTTGGGATAGTCCCAGCCCCAACTACCTCCTCTGGAAGCTTGTTCTATACACCCATCACCCTTTGTGTGAAAAATGTACCCCTCAGATTCCTATTAAATCTTTTCTCCTTCACTTTAGACCTATGTCCTCTGGTCCTCGATTCACCAGCCTCCTCAACCTCTCCCTATAGCTCAGACCCTCTAGTCCTGGCAATATCCTTGTAAATCTTCTCTATACCCTTTCCAGCTTGACAACATCTTTCCTATAACATGGTGCCCCGAACTGAACACAATATTCTAAATGCAGTCTCACCATCATCTTATACAACTGCAACATGACCTCCCAACCTCCATTCTCAATACTCTGACTGATGAAGGTCAATGTGCCAAAAGCCTTTATGACCACCTTAAATACATGTGACTCAACCTTCAAGGAACCATGCACCTGTACTCCTACATCCCTCTGCTCGACAACACACCCCAGAGCCCTACCATTCACTGTGTAGGTCCTGCCCATGTTAGACTTCCCTAAATGCAACATCTCACATTTCTCTGTATTAAATTCCATCAACTATTCCTCAGCCCACCTGGCCAATCGATCAAGACCTTGCTACAATTTTTTACAACCATCTTCACTATCTGCAAAACCACCCATTTTTGTACCATCAGCAAACTTGCTAATCTTGCCATGTATGTTCTCATCCAAATCATTGACATAGATGACAATCAATATCTGGCCCAGCACCGAACCCTGAGGCACACCACTAGTCACAGACCTCCAGTCCGAGAAGCAACCTTCCACCATCACACTCTGCTTCCTTCCATGAAGCCAATTTCCTATCCATTCAGCTATCTCTCCTTGGATCCCATGCGATCTAACCTTCCAGAGCAGCCTACCATGCGGAACCTTGTCGAATGCTTTGCTGAAGTCCATGTACACAACATCTACAGCTCTGCTCTCATCAACCTTTTTGGTGACGTCTTCAAAAATCTCCATCAGATATGTGAGACACGACCCCCCATGTACAAAACCATGGTGACTATCCCTAATTACCCCTTGTCCATCCAAATGCCTGTATATCCTATCCCTCAGATCCCTCCAGTAACTTTCCAACTACAGATGTTAAGCTCACTGGCCAATAGTTCACATCATTTTCTCTGCAGCCCTTTGTGAATAGAGACCCAACATTTGCCACCCTCCAGTCTTCCGCACCTCACCTGTGTTTAGCGCCGACTTGTAAATCTCAACCAGAGCTCCCACAATTTCCTCTCTAATTTTCCACGTCCTCAGATATATCTGATCATTGACTCTTTGACCGTAACATTGACTGCTCTCAAGACAATTCCATTGACTGCCCCAAGTTCCTCCGTCCTCCTGTCTTTCTCCTCGATAATACAGAGGGGAAATACTCATAGAGGACCTTGCCCATCTCCTGTGGCTCCACACAAAAGTGACCGCTTTGATTCCTGTGCGGCTCCACTCTCTCTCTAGTTAACCTTTTCCCCCTTATGTATTTATCGGGCAGATGATACAGAAGCTTGAAAGTACCTACCCCCAGATTTTGGAACAGCTTCTTCCCTGCTGTTATAAGACTAACAATTGCACCTCTCATAAGCTAAGGGTGTAGTCCTGATCTGTCAACCTATCATTGTGGTCTTTGCATTTCTTTTTCATCTGCACTTTCTCTATAACTGCGACATTATATTCCGCATGCTGGCATTTGTTTGTTGCGCTACCTGTTGTTTTGTGCAAGGCTTGATTACGCTCTTGTATGGATTTGACTGGATAGTACATAACAGAGTTTCTCACTCTGTCTTGGTGCATGTGATACTAATAAACTAATATCAAAGGCTGTGGTTTTCATACAAAGGAATGTCTTTGGCTGTACTGCCCCAGTCTTAGCTAACAATGTCGCTTTTGTGAGTAACTCACGCAAGGGCATGAGCAACACGTTAAAAATTGTCCAGCGGTTTTGTTCCAGTTGAGGAATAGACGTAAAGAATATGGCCTGATGTTTTATGACTTCTACGAGCAAGACAGCAAATGAGTGCCTCAGAGTTTATGCCCGTATTAAGCAACCGGATTTTCTGAATGACATTCTGCCCACAGATGAATACAGACCTGGTTGTGTATCATCAAATCAGTAAGCCTGACCTAGACAGGAAAAAAAGGTGCACAATAAGGAGAAGATAAATGTGATGCCATTTAGACGGGCTAGAAGGGATCTAGGTAGGAAGGGAATGGGAGGGGGGGAGGGGAAAGGAGGGCAGGATAGTGGGAGAAATGAGTGAGCACCTGAGGGGGGAACGTGGAAGGGGGGTGAAAGAATGAGGTCTGTTACCTACAATTGGAGAATTCATCGTTATAAGGTAGATTTAGGCAAATATTATATCCATTTTATTAATAGGGTTATTTATTTTCATGTTATTAACTGATTGCCCGTTGTTTTCATGTGTTTTAAAATACATTTTGCATTTTTTATTTTTCAAGTATATTTCTTGTTTCCATTGGTTTATGATCATGAGAAACTTTTTGAGAGTTATTGAAAGACCATGGACAGCAAGCGATGTCAGTGATCATCAGGACGGCCTGTAGATGGGGCCTAGCCTCCTGCCACTCACTACCTGGTTGTCTCTGGTGGTCTAGTGTGTTTGTGGAATGATCGAGACAGCAATCGGGGCAGGATGTTAGAAGCCAGGCTGCTGTCAGAAGATTCAAGAGTCAAGAGTCATTTATTGTCATGTCTCCCAGATAGAACAATGAAATTCCTACTTGCAGCAGCAAACAGATTATGTAAAGAAGGGAGTAATTTCCTGGGAATCTACTCTCCCTAAACTGACAACAAAGCCAAACTAATCCAGCCTGACAGGTGTCAGGTCACTGCCATCATGGTCTCCAAGTGGATGTACTTCTTTGATTCCTCATCGTACACTTTTCCCAGGTTGTTGACATCATTCCTAATGGTTACATCCACAATTTTTGGCTGGGTTTGTGTTTTTCCTTAAACACATTCTTGCTCCACATTTCCAATTTCTTCAAACCATTTCTCTGTACATCAGCATCACAGCAGTTTCAGGAAGCCACCTTGACTCCTAAATACTCCTCAAAAGATCTGGATGCCATCAAATCCAACTGGTTTGATTTTGGCATTAATATTGGTTTATATTGCCATGTGTAGTACGATACAATGAAAAGCCTGCGCTCTGTCCAATCAAATCATATTTGAGTGAAGAAGGGGTCTCGACCCGAAACGTCACTCATTCCTTCTCTCCAGAGATGTTGCCTGTCCCGCTGAGTTACTCCAGCATTTTGTGTCTACCTTCGGTTTAAACCAGCATCTGCAGTTCCTTCATACACAAATCATATTATACACGAGTACAAACCATTACTCAAGTACAACAGGTAGTGTAAGGAGAAAAATACCAGAGTGTAGCATTTAATTTGACAGCATTAGCGTTATAGCTATTGAGAAAGTGCAGATAAAACAAGGATCGCAATGAGGTAGATGGGGAGATTGGTGTTACTTATGAGTGGTCTGTTCAAAAGCCTGATAGTCAACTTGATTAGTCAACGTGCTTTGTCCTGCTGCATGTGCTTGGCCCATATCCCTCCAAACCTTTCTTATCCATGTACCTCTTCAAGTGAATTCTTAAAGTCATAATTGTATCCAGCCTCGACCACTTCTGCTGGCAGTTGTTCCACATTCTGTAGGTACCATCGTTGATATGACAGAATTTCTTGCCTTAAATCTCCCCTGTCACCTTATATCTTTGCACTCTAGTTTTAGACTCCCCTACAATGGGGAAAGATTGTGCTCATTCACCTTATCTATGTTCCTCTCTATCTCATTACAAACAGTCGTTGTGTTCCTAGAAGTCATAAAACATCACTGAATATGAAATGTTCTTCATATTTATTCCTGTGCAACAAAGAATAAAACCACAGAACAATTTTTAAGCCATTGCTCATGCCCTTGTGTGAGTTGCCCACAAATGCCAAGACTACTCCTTCATATAAAAACCACAATCTTTCTTATTCAGAGTACTCGGTGGAATATCCAGAACAGTATTATGTGAGATGAGGGAATGTTGGTTCCTGCCCAATCCCTTTTTTTAAAATAGATTTCTGTTTATATTTTCCTTCCTTGTTGGCCATCAAAGTAACACAATGGAAGATGCAATACCTGTCCTTCTCTCTCACATCCACCAGCCCTTCCAGGTGAGACATAGATTTACCTGCATCTATTCGAACATTGACTATTACCTTTGGGGCAGCACAGTGGCGCAGCGGTAGAGTTGCTGCCTTATAGCGCCAGAGACCCAGGTTCAATCCTGACATGGGTGCTGTCTGTAGGGAGTTTGTATGTTCTCCCTGTGATCACGTGAGTTTTCTCCAGGTGCTCCGGTTTCCTTACACACTCCAAAGACATACAGGTTTGTAGGTTAATTGGCTTTTGTATATTGTCCCCAGTGTGTAGGATAGTGCTTGTGTATGGGGTGATTGTTGGTCGGCGCAGACTCGGTGGGCCAAAGGACCTGTTTCCATGCTGTATCTCTAAAGTCTAAAGTCTAAAGTCTTTGGTTGGCTCATAAGGTCATAAGGTCATAAGTGATAGGAGTAGAAATAGGTCATTTGGCCCATCTAGTCAACTCCATCATTCAATCATGGCTGATCTATCTCTTCCTCCTAACCCCATTCTCCTGCCTTCTCCCCATAACCTCTGACACCTGTACTAATCAAGAATCTATCTATCTCTGTCTTAAACATATCCACTGATTTGGCCTCCATGACCTTCTGTGGCAAAGAATTCCACAGATTCACCACCTTCTGACTAAAGAAATTTCTACTCATCTCCTTCCTTAAAGAACGTCCTTTAATTCTGAGGCTATGACCTCTAGTCCGAGACTCTCCCACTAGTGGAAACATCCTCTCCACATCCACTCTATCCAAGCCTTTCACTATTCTGGTTGTTTCAATGTCTCCCTTAATTCTTCTAAACTCCAGCGAGTACAGGCGCAATGCTGACAAAAGCTCATCATAGGTTAACCAACTCATTCCTGGGAACATTCTTGTAAATATGTGGCGTCCTTGATATCGATGAGACCAAGTGTAGACTAGGCAGCTGTTTTGCTGCTGATCACTTGTGCTCTATCCATACGACTGCCAGAATTCTCACTTACTGGTCATTTTAACTCACCTTCTCATTCCCATACCGACCTCCTCTAACTGTATCTACAGCAACTGGTGTTCCAGAATTGGCCTCCAGTACATTGGTGAAACCAGTTATAGGTAACCTCTAATAACCCCCCCCCCCCACACACTCTCCTCATCTTTCTCCCCCACATCCCTCTCACCTCCCCTGCGCCCCACCTGGACTCCCACCAATTTCTCCCCTCCCCCTTCCCTCCCACATTCCATCCTCTGTCTTCCCAATTCACAACTCTTCAATCCTGTTTCACACCTTCTACTTGTATCTCTGACTTTTGTTCTGACCATCTGCCTAACAAGCCCCTCACCCCTTGCCCGTGCCCACCTATTACCTGTCACCTTTTGTTCTGTCTCTTCTCTCTTCCAGCTTTCTTCCCCCCACTACAATCAGTATGAAGAAGAGACCTGACCTGAAATGTCACTTGTCTATGTTCTCCAGAGATGCTGCCCGACCCGCAGAGTTGGTCCAGCACTTTGTGTTCTTTTTCACTGGATGTTTTCAAGAGAGAGTTAAAGCCCTGTCCTACGGTAATGGCCACTCATCGGTACTCGGGGCTCTCGTGGACATTTTTCAACATGTTGAAAAATCTTCACGAGTCTTCCCGTGCTTACCTGCCGTTTGCGAGTCTTCTCGAGTACCTGCCGTTAGCGTTACGAGCCGCTAAGAGACGTCCCCGAGCTCCGACGTACCCGCTACGTTCATACTCCGCGCTTACCATGAGTTTGATTTTTTTAAGACTCGGGAGAGCTCTTGGAATGAACTCGTACCGTGGGACAGGGCTGTTAGATTTAGCTCTGAGGGCTAAAGGAATCAAGGGATATGGGGAAAAACCAGGAACGGGGTACTGATTTTAGATGATCAGCCATGATCATATTGAAGGGCCGAATGGCCTACTCCAGCAGCTATTTTTCGATGTTTCTATGTGTAAACCAGCATCTGCAGTCCCTTGTTTCTCCATACTGACCTTTCTGTCCTTGGTTTCCTCCACAGCCAGAATGAGGCCACACACAAATTGCAAAAACAGCGCCTCATATTCTGCTTGGGTAGCTTTGAATTCAAAGGTATTTAGTTTAGTTTAGTTTAATTTAGTTTAAAGACACAGCATGGAAACGGGCCTTTCAGCCCACCGAGTCCGCGCCAACCAGTGATCCCCGCACACTAACACTCTCTTACACACTAGGGACAATTTACAATTATACCAAGCCAATTAACCTACAAATCTGTACGTCTTTGGAGTGTGGGAGGAAACCGAAGATCCCGGAGAAAACCCACGCAGGTCACGAGGAGAACGTACAAACTCCATACAGACAAGCACCTGTAGTCAGAATCGAACCCGGATTTCTGGCGCTGTAAGGCAGCAACTCTACCGCTGCGCCAACATGAACTCTGAATTATCCAATTTCTGGTAAAACTCCCCACGCCACCTTCTCATCTACCCTGTCCCCAACTCCTACCTCCTGTACACACAGCTTTCCCTCACCATGCCCCTCACCCAGTTTCTTTCCCCTCTTCCTTCCCCTTCCACCCCTTGCTACTCCAAGTCTGCCATTTTCCTTTTATTTCGCCCTCTTCCCTTCCACCTATGGCAGGTGAGGAAATGGCTATCAAATCATGGGTGGGACACATTTTGGGGGGCGGATACAATTTCTTGCAAAGATCATAGATCTCTATAGATCTCTATGATCTTTGATTTCTTGGTGGCCGCACGCACGTGTATGCGCGCGCACACACACACACACAAGGCTTTGGAGGCTTCAGCCATGGGCCCTGTGGACGGTAACATCGGGAGCTGACCTGGTCGGTAACCGACTCCGAACTCCAGCAACAACAGCTTAGTCCGCCCCGAATCATGGGGGTTAATCAGCCCGTTCGCTGGGCCTTTCATCGTCCGGCGCAGCTGAAAATCGGCCGGCGGGGGCTTCAACATCGGGAGCCTCGATCACCTCGATGCAGCAATTTGATTTTAAGTCGCACCGGGCGATGAAAGGCCCCGCGAACGGGCCGATTCAGCCCTTGGAAAGCGTCTGATACCCACTTGAATCTTTCAAAAGCTACAATGTGCTAAACAAATAAAACTGAAGCAAATAAAGGCAAACAGAAGAACCAACCTTGGAGGGGGGAGATGAAGAGGGAA
The DNA here is from genome assembly GCA_038087875.1 of Malacoraja senta. NCBI lineage: Eukaryota > Metazoa > Chordata > Chondrichthyes > Rajiformes > Rajidae > Malacoraja > Malacoraja senta. The sequence goes on along the minus strand of CM075977.1, from coordinate 229,077,549 downwards.
AGATGGGAAAAACAAACTAAATAACATGAGTGACCGTGAATGAGGGACTTACCTGCAAGCCAGCCAGGAAACCCGTTCGACCGGAGCCCTTAATGACCGACCCGTTTAAATCTTTCCCATCCACCATTACATCCAATTAGTTCAAATGGTAATTAGACAATAGACAATAGACAATAGGTGCAGGAGTAGGCCATTCGGCCCTTTGAGCCAGCACCGCCATTCAATGTGATCATGGCTGATCATCTCCAATCAGTACCCTGTTCCTGCCTTCTCCCCATATCCCCTGACTCCGCTATCCTTAAGAGCCCTATCTAGCTCTCTCTTGAAAGCATCCAGAGAACCTGCCTCCACCGCCCTCTGAGGCAGAGAATTCCACAGACTCACCACTCTCTGTGAGAAAAAGTGTTTCCTCGTCTCCGTTCTAAATGGCTTACTCCTTATTCTTAAACTGTGGCCCCTGGTTCTGGACTCCCCCAACATCGGGAACATGTTTCCTGCCTCTAGCGTGTCCAAACCCTTAACAATTTTATATGTTTCAATGAAATTAATTGTAATTGTACCCGAATCAGACAGCTTTAAGAAATTCTCCGTAAATACCTTCATACTTGAAGGTCAAAACACAATTGGTGACACATCGTGTTAAGACGACGTTAATAAAGACATTTAACAAGCGCTTAACAGCGCTTAACAGTGACACCCCCACTGTCTCGTGGAAAGTGGAGATTTTAATAGATTTTTTTTCACCGAATTTCAAAATCCGGATTTCAAAACATGGGGGTGATTGTCCCCCACCTCTCAAAACATGGGAGGGACGTGCCCCCCATCCCCCCCACCCCCCTCCCCCAGGATTTCCACCCCTCCATCCATCCATTTTTACGTTTCACTCCTCCCCTGCCCTGATCCTCACTCCGCTCTTCTGCCTTTTCCCTCACAATGGTAGAACCTTGGGGGGGGGGGGGTTCTAAACCTGTCAATTTTGAGCGCTTGAGGTCCCAGTGGAGTTAAAATGTAAACTGTCCACAGATGGTGCATTTGTACATTGGATCCGTGTGGAAGACCCAGAGAGGGCAATGTCTCTCCATAACTCTTTCCAAATAGAAATGAGCGCCCTTGATAATGCTCACAATATCCCTTACTGTTTGGTATGTATGCCATGCATAGAAGCACAGCAAAACTCAGATAATCCAACACTTTGAGAACTTTGTGTTGGAAGGAACTGCAGATGCTCCTTTACATTGAAGATAGACACAAAATCCTGGAGTAAATCAGCGTGTCAGGCAGTATCTCTAGAGAAATGGAATAGGTGATGTTTCAGGTCAAGATCCTTCTTGAGACACTCTGAAGAAGGGTGTCGATCCAAAACATCACCCCTTCCTTTCCTCCAAAGATGCTGCCTGCTCCGCAGAGTTATTCCAGCATTTTGTGACTATCTTCGGTGTAAACCAGCATCTGCAGTTCCTACACAGATTCCTGCGTAGGTTGACCAGCTTGTTGGCTACGATTAATAGATGAGCTCAACATTTGTTTTCCCAGAGGACAGCAGGTGCTAAAAAATGTGTGGAAACCTCAAACTTGCAATAGGCACAACATCCTCTCTTGAAACAGGATTGATGACTGATTTATGCAAGAAAATGTATCTATACTTGCCCAATATCACATACAGTGCATTTCCTTCAGAAAAATACCAAAGAATGCCACAAACCACAGAATCGGAATGACAGGATGATTGCAGCAAACAACAAGGTCATTGGGCCTGCTGAGTCAGTGCCATTTTATGTAGAAATCAACCATTTCAACCCCATTCCTTCAGTTCATATCCCTGAGAATTGCATCTATCTCCATCACCTATACTGGAATAAATTCCAGACCCTCATTACAGTCATGTTTTGGTGGGTGGGGGTGGGATTGCCAGTCACCTTTTTCTATGTCACTTGGTGCTTGCCCCCCTTTGTCAATGGGAACCATTCCTCCCTCTCTATCCTGAGAATACCTTCATGATTTCAAATTCCTCTGTCAGATCTCTTCACGTTAGTTTAGTTTATTGTCACGTGTACCGAGGTACAGTGGAAAGCTTTTGTTGCTTGCTATCCAATCAGCAGAGAGACAAAACATGATTACAATCGAGCCATTTACAGTGAAGAGATACATGACCTCCTTCGTAAGCTCCGGCGCTTGAAAAAGCACAACCTTAGTTTCATCAGTCTATCCAGAAAACTAAATATCCTCTTCATAGTCATAGAGCCAAAGGGTGATACAGTGTGGAAATAGGCCCCATCTGCCCAACTTGCCTACACCAACCAACATGTCCCAGCCGCACTAGTCACACCTGTTCGCGTTCGATCTATATCCCTCGAAACCTGTCCTATCCATGTAGCTGTCTAACAGCTTCTTAAATGTTGGGAAAGTCCCAGCCTCAACAACCTCCTCTGGCAGCTTGTTCCATACATCCACAACACTTTGCGTGAAAAAGTTACCCCTCAGATTCCTATTGAATCTTTTCCCCTTCACATTAAATCTATGTCCTCTGGTCCTCGATTCCCCTACTCTGGGCAAGAGATTGTGCAACTACCCGATCTATTCCCCTCATGATTTTATACATCTCAATAAGATCACCCCCTCATCCTCCTGTGCTTCAAGGAATAGGGTTAGATATAGCTCTTAGGGCTAACAGAATCAAGGAATATGGGGAGAAAGCAGGAACGGGGTACTGATTTTGGATGATCAGCCATGATCATAGTGAATGGCGGTGCTGGCTTGAAGGGCCCAATGGCCTACTCCTGCACCTATTTTCTATGTTTCTATGTAATAGAGTCCCAGCCTACTCAACCTCACCCATAGGTAAGACACTTGAATCCTGCATCATCCTTGCAAATCCCTCCTAACTGTAGGTATAAAATAGATGAGCCCTGGAGACAGATTTTAGAAGTCAAAACAATTTAAGTAGGGGCCATAGAGTCACACAACAGGGAAACAGGCCCTTCAGCTCAACACATCCTTGTCGACCAAAGTGTCCCATATAAGGTAATCCCATTTGCCAGTGTTTGGCTCATATCCCTCCAACCCTTTCCTGCCCATATACATGCCCAAATGTGTTTTAAATGTTGTATTGTTCCTGCCTCACCTACTTCCTCTTGCAGCTTATTCCATATACCCACCACCCTCTGCGTGAAAAGGTTATCCTTCAGGATTCCATTAAATCTTTCTCTCTCACCTTAAATCCATGCCCTCTAGTTCACGAGTCCACTATCCTTGAAAGAGGACCCAATGCATTCATCCTATCTATTCACTGCATGATGTAAAACCACTCTGTAAGATCCCCCATCAGTTCAAGTACATTCTCACATAAACAAAATGGTGGGATTGGCAGATCTATATATTAGAAGCCTCGGTGTTTGCAGCATTCTCAATTTCCTCAACAATGTTGAGTTGAAATGTTCTATCGGGAAGTTTTACTGGTGCTGAGGGACTTTCACAGTAAATGGTAGGGGCCTGGGGAGTCTTATAGACCAGAGGAATCTATGAGTTCAGGTGTGCAGTTGCTTGAAAGTGGCATCAAGGGTAAATAGGGAGGTAAAGACAGCTTTTGCTACATTGGCTTTCATCAGTTGGGATGTTACGTTACAGTTGCACAAGACATTGGTGAGGCTGCATATTGTGTTCATTTTGACAGGGAAGTTTTACAAGGATGTTGCCAGGACTCAAGGGCATGATGGAGAGAGGGAGAGATGGGTCAAACTAGGAATTTATTCCTTGGAGCGCTGGAGGCTCAGGGGTAATCTTATAGAGGTGTATTAAATCATGAGGGGAATTTACAGGGTGAATGCACAGTGTCTTTTACCCAAATTAGGGAAATCAAGAAACAGAGAACCTCAGTTTAAGGAAAGAGGAGTAAGATTTAATAGGAATCTGAGGGGCAACTTTTTTACTCAGAGGTGGGTATATAAAATGAGCTGCCAGAGGAGGTAGTTGAGGCAGGTACAATAACAACATTTAAAAGCCAGTTGGACCAGTACATGAATAGGAATGGTTTAGAGGGATATGGACCAAATGCAGTCAAATGAGTCTAGCTTAGGTGGGACATCTTGGTCGGTATGGACAAGTTGGGCCAAAAGCCCTGTTTCAATCCTGTATGACTTTATGACTCTAACAAGGGCATTTTCAGATAGGACAAAACAACGAATGAGCATAAGAAGATTTAAGATAGATTTATAGAAATTATGTGAAACTAAATGGAAGAAGTGTACTAAACAAGGTTAGTGAGCAACGGACACATGAAACATGTGTAGGAAGGAACTGCAGATGCTGGTTTAAACCGAAGATAGACACAAAATGCTCGAGTAACTCAGCGGGACATGCAGCATCTCTGGAGAGAAGGAATGGGTGATGTTTCGGGTCGAGCCCCTTCTTCAGACACATTAAACATGTAGGATTCCAATATTGCAATATTCTACATTCTAGATTCAAAATGGAAAGAACCAAATACAGAAATGGAGGGCCAAAAATTAGTACATTTAGAAAGCTGTAAAGACTGAAGCCACTAACCTGGAAGTATTTAGATTTGCCAAAATCACCCTTTTATTTGTGTGAGGACATATTTGCTATGAAGCCTTGCTTTCTCCTCTTGAGTGCCTCTCATTGTTATTGATTCAGCTTTGTAAAGTATCAATTAAACTCTCAATCCAATTTTGCTGACATCTCAGCTAAGCAAAGTTGTCCTTTTCCAAAATGAGAACTTTTATTCTTGGGCAATCATTGTCCATGTCTATATTTCTGCGAAATCTGGCTGAATTGAGACTGTGAATCATTGTCTGAATGAGTAGTAGGGGCAAGACTCCTTATCATAATTCAACCACGGAAGTCAACCAGGTGTGGCTAGAGGTTCCATAGGGCACTGTCAACATTCAACTCTCCCCTCCCATGCAAGAAAGTCACAGACTTATATGGAGCCATTGTTATTGCAAGATTGTTTTGGGTGGTAGATGCCACTGTCCTTGTCAGTGCCTTCTATCACTGGACAAACATGATTTGGTCCATCCTTTTTGTCCTCCATACATTGATCAGCCAGACTCCATCTATTTCAATGGGGAATTCTTAGCGTGCAGGATAGAGATGGGAGGTAATTTTTAATATTGCACTATGGTTCGATTTTATTAATAGATAGACATAAAATCTGTTAATGTTTCAATGTGTTTTAGTGAACCTGTTCCTTAGAAGAAAATCATATCGATTTTAATGTTTTTTAAATGTCTCTCGCTATCTGAGACATTGAAAACCTAAAAAGGGCTTTGCAACTTTGCCAGAAGCAGAAGCTCTCCCAAGAGCTTGCTCTAGTTAATGGCCATCCAAGTTAAGGTTTGGAGCAAGTTGCCTGAGCCTGGTTATTACTGAAGCCTGATCATCCATCCATGGAGAGCCAACAAGGTTGGTAGTGATGGATGCTTATGGACTGCGGTGACCCTCGGCACCAACCTGATTCCAACTGGCCTAAAATAACTGAACATAGAACATAGAACAGTACAGCACAGGAATGGATCCTTCGGCCCACAATACTTGTGCTGAAGACGATACCAAATTAAGCTGATCTCATTTGCCTGTACCACCATCCATATCCCTCTATTCCCTGCACTTCCATAAAAGCCTCTATTGTATCTGCCTCCACCACTACCCCTGGCAGTGCGTTCCAAGCCCCCACCACTCTGTGTGTAAAAAACGTGCCCCGCACATCTCCATTGAACGTTCCCCCTCTCACCTTATAGCTATGCCCTCTAGTGTTGGGAAAAGGATGATGGCTTAAAGGCCTGTCCCACTTACGTGTCCTTGGCACGCAAATTACGCGACCTCGTGGTCGCATTGAGGCGCACGAGCATCGTATGGCCGCACGGGGCCGGTCCCACTGAGAAGCGCGGAGGGGTATGTAGTTGTGTGCGACATCGCGCGGGCTCCGAAATTTTTGTAGCGAACGAAATCTTTGCGCGCCAATGGCCTGTCGCGTAACTGACGGCCAAAGTGGGACAGGCCCAAGACCCTGACACGACGCAACGTCTCACCTCCAACAGCAGCAGAAGCAGTCAAACGATCGCCGAACTCGGCCTGGGCCTCACGGCCGTTGCGGTCCGGATCCGCCCCCACTTCTACTCCCAGAGCGGGGCCAAGAAAATTGAAGATTGACACAAAATGCAGGAGTAACTCAGCGGGACCGGCAGCATCTCTGGAGAGAAGGAATGGGTGACGTTTTGGGTCAAGACCCTTCTTTTCAGACTGAAGAAGAGTCTCGACACAAAACGTTACTCCAGCTTTGTGTCCATCTTCAAATGACGACATGCGCTCCAGACGGCTGTGCGTACGCATGAAATCGCACGCGACCTTCGCGGGACCGTCGCTCATCAACGCGACCACGTGGTCGCGTAATTTGCGTGCCAAGGACACGTAAGTGGGACAGGCCCTTTAATGTCCACTCTATCTATGCCTCTAATAATTGTGTATACTTTTTTCAAGTCTCCCCTGAACATCCGGCGTTCCAGAGAAAACAATACAAGTCTATCCAACCTCTCCCAGTAGCTGGAACCTTCAAAACCAGGCAAACCTCCTGTGCACCCTCTCCAAAGCCACCACATCTTTCCTGTAATGGGGTGACCAGAACTACAAGCAACATTCTAAATGCAGCCTAACCAAAGTCCTATGGAGCTGCATCAAAGTCCAATCGCACTGGAGAAATAGAGTACAATGTGCATACATGTGCTGCCCTTTCAGTCAAGGGCTGATTTCCAGCTTTACTGACTTGAAAATAATTGGGAAGTAAGTTTAAGATGGTTAGGACAACTGTAATGGGTTCAATGTCCTAAATAGCCTCTCTCTCTGCCGTAAATTTCAATGACTCCAAAAAGATTCATACACCATTAGACAATAGGTGCAGTAGCCCATTCGGCCTTTCGAGCCAGCACCGCCATTCAATGTGATCATGGCTCATCATCCACAATCAGTACCCCATTCCTGCCTTCTCCCAATATCCCTTGATTCCGCTATCTATAAGAATCTCTATCTAACTCTCTCTTGAAAGCATCCAGAAAATCGCCCCACTGTCTTCTGAGGCTCTCTGGTGAAAAAGTTTTTCCTCATCTCTGTTCGAAATGGCCTACCCCTTATTCTTAAACTGTGGCCCCTGGTTCTGGACTCCCCCAATATCGGGAACACGTTTCCTGCCTCTAGCGTGTCCAATCCCTTAATAATCTTATATGTTTCAATAAGATCCCCTCTCATCCTTCTAAATTCCAGTGTATACAAACCCAGTCGCTCCAATCTTTCAACATATGACAGTCCTGCCATCCTGGGAATCAACTTCGTGAACCTAGGCTGCACTCCCTCAATAACAAGAATGTCCTTCCTCAAATTTGGAGACCAAAACTGCACACAATACTGTACTCCAGGTTTGGTCTCACCAGGGGTCTGTAGAAGGACCTCTTTGCTCCTATACTCAACTCCTCTTGTTATGAAGGCCAACATGCCATTAGCTTTCTTAACTGTCTGCTGTACCTGCATGCTTACTTTCAGTGACTGATGTACAAAGACACCCAGATCTCGTTGTACTTCCCCTTTTCCCAACGACACCATTTAGATAATAATCTGCCTTCCTGTTCTTGCCACCAAAGTGGATAACCTCACATTTATCCACATTAAACTGCATCTGCCAAGCATCTGCCCACTCACCCAACCTGTCCAAGTCACCCTGCATTCTCATAGTGTCCTCCTCACAGTTCACACTGCCAAGCAGCTTTATGTCATCTGCAAATTTGCTATTGTTACTTTTAATCATCTAAATCATTAATGTATTTTGTAAATAGCTGCGGTCCCAGCACTGAGCCTTGCGGTACCCCACTAGTCACTGCCTGCCATTCTGAAAGGAACCCATTAATCCCTACCCTGTGTTTCCTGTCTGCCAACCAGTTCTCTATCCATGTCAGTACCCTACCCCCAATACCATGTGTTCTAATTTTCCCCACTAATCTCCTATGTGGGACCTTATCAAATGCTTTCTGAAATGTGTCAGCAAAAATAAACTAAAGTCTGATCATCATCACAAATGGAATACTCTCTGAGATAATTCGCCCAAATCTTTTGGATATACTGACCAGTTAAAAAATTCCATTCTGTGTCAATGACACACTGATTGATGCCATTTGTTTCCTCCGTGCAGGTCCACACGTGATCAACATCCTCGAGAGAGGCAACGTCAAATCCTGCAGGACATCCATCACGTACACTCACAGCACAGCCTATGCAACAGAGAATATGGTGTGTATTTGATTGCGTTCATTACTTCATTTCGCAATATAATACAATTTCGTATTGCAATAAAGACATTATTTTTTGCAATTAGTGGCCATAGTTTATCCAAGTATAACATGTTGAACAGTATTACAACTGCAACTGCAACTTTATTTATATAGCACATTTCATACACGAGGCAGACTCAAAGTGCTTCACATAAAAACATGTCATACGATAAAATGAAATAATAAAATGAAATAAAATAGAAGAATTAAAATAAAATAAAAGCAAAGTTAAAAATGCATTATAGAAAAGTGCAAAAGTTAAAAGTGCAATGTAGTTAAGATTTAGCTGAAAGCTAAAGTAAACATAAAAGTTTTCACTTGATTACAGTGGAACTAATGATTATTAGTCATTTATATTTACATGATTGATAACAATTAATGATGATACAAGGAAGCAATAGCTTGTGTAAGGTAGACAAAAATGGTGGAGAAACTCAGCGTGTGGAGCGAAGGAAACAGGCAACATTTCAGGTCGAGACCCTTCTTCAGGCTTGTGTACCGTGTCTTTATTGTATAGGCCACCGTACTGTATATTTAAGTACAAAGTAATTATCTCTGTACTTTTATACCGAGCTGAATTATTTTCAAACTTTCCTTCTTGTGATTGCATCCATGAAGTGCACAAGAGACTATTTTTTAAACTTTTTTTTCTCACTTCATGGAAGGATAATGAAAAACAGACAATTTTGTCGAGCTGGAATTGTGCAGTTGACTGTGAAATTTGGCTGTGAAATGCCTATTGGTTCAGTTCTGATTGTGTCTTATTTGGCATGTAATTGATGTTTGTACATTTGTAACAACGTCCTCATGTGCTATTAAGTACATTTGTGACATTAAGTAGCACACAATCCCTACTTATTGACCACGATCCCAAATTACTCAACACACACAAATAATCAAGAATTTAGCAGCAGGAAGGATCTACCACTATCTAATTTACAGCTTGATTTTCATACTAAGTTGTTTTGGAGTGTTTGACATATCCAGCACTTGTAACTGAAACAACACGGTTTCAAGACTCCCTTCCTTGGCTTTCTCCTGGCAAATGTCCAAGCTATTGAAAAACAAACTGGATGAACTTAAAGCTAGACTGTCCTACCTTAGAGAAGTGAAAGATTGCAGGCTGCTCTGTTTTAAGAGATATAAGTGGGATCCGTTGGGTCCCGTCCCCTCATCGCGCGGTTGCGGGGCGGGGGGGGGGGGGGAGTGCAGCCTGCGGAATCATACACACCACTATCCAACCCCACACACACACAGACAACACCACCCCTCCACACACTAACCAACCCCGTTGATATTATATTAATATTATTCATTTGCTCCTTTTACCCCATCCCCGCCCTATCCACTCACGCATAGCCCCCAACTCGTAGGTGCGTCAAGAGAGGGAGAGGGAGGTGGGGTAGAGAGAGAGGGCAGAGAGAGAGGGGGCAGAGACAATAGAGGGTCAGAGACAGAGAGGCAGAGAGAGAGAGAGGGGCAGAGACAGAGAGAGAGGGGGGAGAGTGGGGGGGAGAGAGTGGGGGGTAGAGAGGGAGAAAGGGGGGAGGGAGAGAGGGGGGGAGAGGGGGGAGGGGGAGAGGGGGGAGGGGAGAAGAGATAGGGGAGAGAGAGGGGAGAGAGAGAGGGGGAGAGAGCCGGAGAGAGAGAGGGGGAGAGAGAGGGGGGAGAGAGGGGGGAGAGATAGAGGGTGGAGAGAGAGGGGGAGAGAGAGAGGCGGGGAGAGGGAGGGAGGAGAGAGAGGGGGAGAGAGGGGGGAGAGAGGGGGAGAGAGGGGGGAGAGAGAGGGGAGAAAGGGGGGACAGAGAGGGGGGACAGAAACGGGGGAGAAAGAGGACGGGGGAGAGGGAGGGGGTGGAGGGAGTGGGGGGAGGGGGAGAGAGGGGGAGGGAGGGGTTAAAGGGTGGGAGAGGGGGGAGGGTGGAGATGAGGGGAGGGTTGGGGGAGAGGGTTGGGGGAGGGGGAGAGTGGGGGAGAGGGTGGGAGAGGGGGAGACAAGAGCAGAGGAGGGGGGAGAGGAGGGGGGAGAGCAGGGTGGGGAGAGAGGGGGAGGGGGATGTGGTGAGGGGGGAGGGAGGGGAGGGAGGGGAGGGGGAGGGAGTGGTGGATGGGGGAGGGAGAGGGGAGGGGGTAGAAGGTGGGAGAGGGGGAGAAGGGGGGGAGAGGGGGTAGTGGAGGGGTGGGGAGGGGAGGGGAGGGGAGGGGTGGTTGGGGGAGGGGGGTAGGGGGATGTGGGAGAGGGGGAGAGGGGGTGTGATGGGAGGGGGAGAGAGAGGGGGAGGAGCGAAGGGGAGAGAGGGGGGGAGAGATGGGGAGAGAGAGGAGGGAGTGGGGGAGGGGGTAGAGGGGGAGGGGGTAGAGGGGGAGGGGGAGGGAAGGGGAGGGGGAGCGGGGATGGAGGGGAAGGGGTTGAGAGGGAGGAGAAGGGGCGGAGAGGAGGGGGAGGGGAGGGTGGAGAGGAGGGGGAGAGGAGCGGGAGGAGGAGGGGGGAGGAGAGGAGGGGGGAGCGGTGGGGGGAGTGGAGGGGGAGAGGAGTAGGGGGGAGAGGAGGGGGAGGAGAGGGGGAGAGAGGGCTGCATCTTTGAATAATGGGCGGAGGAAGGAGAAGTGGGGGGGAGAGGAGGGGTGGAGGAGAGGAGGGGGAGAGGAGAGGGGGGAGAGGAGGGGGGAGGAGGGGAAGGAGGGAGAGGTGTGTGGAGGAGGGAGAGGTGGTGGGGAGGAGGTGAGAGGGCTGCATCTTTTGAACAATGGGGAGGAGGGAGAGGTGGGGGGGATGTCACTTGCAGCGCGCAGATCCAAGATGGCAGCAAGCAGACCCAAGACGGCAGCATGCAGAGCCATTGTGATGTCATCAGCCAAAGCCAGCCGGTTTCTTCAGATTTATGAACATTTTGATTAATAACTCGAGAAATGAAGCATGAATTTTTCAGATAAGACGATTTCAGAGTCGATGGGATAAAACACTACTGGAATATGTAAAAATCTTACCGTTAGCGCGTCGTTTATTTTGAGAAGATGTAATTATACACACACACACACACACACACACACACACACACACACACACACACACACACACACACACACACACACACACACACACACACACACACACACACACACACACACACACACACACACACACACACACACACATCCAAGATCAGAGTTTTATAATTATAGAGATATGGATGGTTCACATCTGCTTCACCTAACTGTTCCGGATCTCACTTTTCCGGATGGACTACATGGTATCCTCGTGCAAGGTAAGGGGGGGGGGGAGGGGTGTGCTTCCTAATGTACACCACACAGTGTGGCAGTCGTGATGAGTCCCTGCTACCTGTGCGGTGCAGCAGTAGAGTTGCTGCCTTACAGCGCTTACTGCGACAGAAAAATGGATTCAATCCTGGCTAGGGGTGCTTGTCTGTACCGATTTCCAAGATAACAACATGGACACCCATCAAATGTGGCAAGGCTTGCACGCTATAACAGACTACAAAGTGGTCACGCAATATTGCTGGCAATAATGCATCCCTCTCCGGTGAAGTCGGTGCATTCTGTACTTGTTTTGCAGCCAAGGCCATTGTTGGGACATCAGGTTGGCTTCCTGAAGGTGAACCAGCTGTGAGACCTGGATGGAGTCCCTGACCGTGGCCTCACAATCCACACACCCAGCAGCCAGGAGTATTCATGGACATCTTTAACCTGTGTGCTGTACAACTTCCTAAGGCCTTATCACCACTGAACACTGAGCAGATGCAGAGAAAGAGAGATAGAAGAAAAAAAGATGGAATGGGGAATCGAGGAAGACAACTGCTTCCATTATAGGGAACCTGTGCTCGACTTATGCAACAGTGCTGTCAATAAATATGAACCTTATTCCCATTTGCACACAACAGCTCCTGTGTTACCTAACATCTACTGCTGATCATCACAAGTATGTGCCTGGCCTCAGCACAAAAATAAAAGCCAACACAATATAAATATTTTTAACTAAAGCAATGCCAATACTGGAGAAATGCCAACCAATTGCGGCTTTTAGCATGTGCACCATTCCTCTCCTCAGTTTGCTGTGATAGTCCTGGCGTTTAGTTTAGTTTAGTTTACTTTACTTTATGGACACAGCACGGAAACAGGCCCTTTGGCCCTCTGAGTCAGTGCCGACCAGCGATCCCCGTACACTAGCACTATCCTACACATGAGGGACAATTTACAATATCTACTGAAGCCAATTAACCTACAAACCTGTACGTCTTTGGAGTGTGGGAGGAATCTGGAGCACCCGGGGAAAATTCACGAGATCACATGGAGAACATACAAACTCCATACAGAGAGCACCCATAGTCAGGCTGCTGTAAGGCAGCAACTCTACCACAGCGCCACCCTGCCGCTGCCCCAACAAAGTTGTTTCTTACTTGAAGTGGCAGAGATTGCTGAGGACCCTCCAGGATGACCTTGCAATGTTTTGGCCTGGTGTCAGATCTGCACGAGAGTAAGGACTGGCTGGCTGACAGCAAAAGCAGTTGGACAATGTTGGCAAGTGGAACAGAAATGGTTTTGTTGAGAGTGAACTGCGGACTGTGCGCTGCAGGGACACTCCCACCATGCAAGGCCCCATCCTTAACCAGAGCGGCACCTCACCAGTCCTTGCTGCCTATTGTGTAGGAGCAAAACTGCAGATGCTGGATTAAACTGAAGGTAGACACAAAATGCTTGAGTAACTCAGCGGGACAGGCAGCATCTCTGGATGGAAGAAGGGTCTTGACCTGAAACGTCACCCCTTCCTTCCACACACACACACACACACAGTCTGAATCTCAACTACATGTGAAAAATCTACTAAAATATGTGCTGAGGCAAAAGTCAGCCAACTTGGCCTTGTTGGATTGCAGAAGAATTTATTGCAATGACTTGTATGAACAAGCACTTAGTGCTTTATTTGCATTTGTACATGATGTCAGAGTCTTTAATCACCTTCTGAAGGAAATCTGTGCTTAGTAATGTAACGATTGTAATTCTCAAAGGAAAGTATACCCGCAGTCACAGCTTGAGGTCATTATGTAGGGTGGGGACTGTGGGAGAATGGTGAGAGGCCCAGCAAAGTGAACTCATATTTCACATGCTGACTGGTAGAATGCATAATGAAAGAAACCTTTCATTCACCTTTCTGAACGAACAGTTGGGAACTTTGCCGCTACACCAAACGTGGTGAATAAGGCCAGACGTCAGGCAGGTTCAAACAGTAGTTTATTCAGGTGTTACATGTTAGGTTGGTCCGCTAACGTAATTGTCATTGCTGCTGTAGCTGAGCGAGGTTGTTCTCTCGGGCTCAGCTACCTGTTGACTCCCTAGGTCTCGAGGTGAGATAACCTTAAGTAGCAGGACACTCCCTCTAGCCCATGACATCACGTGCCATACCTCGTATCTACAGACGAGGGTTCGACCATAAGTGGTCTATGTATTAACTGACGCCACAATATAGCACTTAATTGCTGTTTTCTTCATTTCCTTTTCTGTTCCATCCATAACAGGTTTTTTTCCAATTATCTTGTGGTTTTCTTCATGAACAAAACCACAGGAAACGACGAGAAAGTTTTGTAACATCATGACTCAGAGCCTGAACTAATGGTGCCCTCATACTGATGTGAAAATTTCTAAACAAAACCTTATTTTTTTGTTGTATATCTATTTCCTGATTTAGTTTAGGTTAAAGTTTAGGTTTAGCTTTATTTTGTCACATGTACCAAGGTATAGTGAAAAGCTTTGTTTTCCTAGCTATCCAAAAGGATCAGATAGTACTACACATACTGTAAATACAATCAAGTCAAACTCGAGTACAATAAATAGAGTAAAGGGGAAGATACAGAGTGCAGAATATTGTTCTGAGTTACAGAATAGAATTGTAGCGCATCAGTTCCATTCACCAAATGGAAGTCCAATGTCCAAAATGGGGTACAGGTGAATCGGACCTTACCCTAGTTTATCAAAGCTGTTCCTGAGTCTGGTGGTGTGCACTTTCAAGCTTCTGTACCTTCTGTACCTTCTGTACCTTCTGTACCTTCTGTACCTTCTGTACCTTCTGCTGGATGGGAGCAGTGAGGAGAAGGATTGACCAGAATGGGACAAGTCCTTGATTATGTTGGCTGCTTTGCTGAGGCAGGGTAGTGAAGGTATGACTGGGATATAAAGATCATTGATTAATTTGGTTGCTTTGCCAAGGCAGCATGAAGTGTAGATGGAGTCAATAGTGTGAAGTTTGGTCGGTGTGATGGACTGGGCTACATCTCCATCTCTCTGCAATTTCTTGTGGTCTCGGGCAAACTGTTCCCAAACCAAGCTGTGATGCAACCCAACAGTATGCTTTCCATGGTGCAACCATAGAAGTTTGCAAGAGTCACTGAAGCTATGTCGTATTTCCTCAAGCCCCTGTCCCACTGTACGAGGTAATTCACGAGTTCTCCCGAGTTTTCCCCTGATTCGAACTCGGAGAATGTCCGTAGGAGTTCGTGGATGTCTCGTAGCGGCTCGTAATGCTAACGGTACGTACTCGGGACATCCGGTAAACTCGTGACGTTTTTTCATCCCTGTAAAAAAATGTCCACGAGTAAAAAAATACTCGTGATGAAATTTTTTAAAAACTTTTTACTCGTAGTTGACCATTACGAACTGCTACGAGACATCCACGAACTCCTACGGACCCGCTACGGACATTCTCCGAGCGAATCAGGGGAAAACTCGGGAGAACTCGTGAATTACCTTGTACAGTGGGACAGGGGCTTAAGTCTCCTCAAGAAGTAAAGGTATTGAGTAAAGGCCTTCTTGGCTGTCACATCAATGTGATGGGGTCACGATAGATCGTTGGTAACTTAATGTCAAGGAACCTGATGTTTTCAACCATTTCCACTTCAGCACCATGATGCATGTACCGTACTTCACCATGCTTCCTAATGTCAATAACTAGCTCAATTGTCTTGCTGACATTAAGGGAAAGGTTATTGTCCTGACACCATGTTACAAAGTTCTCTATCTTCTTCCATACCATTATTGTTCTTGAGCAGGCACACTACATTGGTGGCATCTGCAAACTTGTAGCTGAAGTTCGTGGCTGAATTTGGCTGTACAGTCATGAGTATAATTAAAGTATAGTGGGGGACTGAGAATGCATCCTTGTAGGCCATCAGTGTTGAAGATTACTGTTGAGGGGATGTTGTCACCTGCCCTAAATGACTGAGGTCTGTGAGTCAGAAAGTTGAGGATCAAGTGGCAGTGGTACAGTGGCACAGTGGTAGAGTTACTGCCTTATAGAGCCAGGGACCTGGGTTCGACCTTGACCACGGCTGCTGTCTGTATGGAGTTTCTACGTTCTCCCTGTGACTGCATGGGTTTTCTCCGGGTGCTCTGGTTTCCATCCACATTTCGAAGACGTGCAGGTTTGTAGGTTAATTGGCTTTGAAAAAATTGTAAATTGTACCTAGTGTGTAGGAAAGTGTCTGTGTATGGGGTGAACGCTGGTTGGCGCCAACTTGGTGGTCCGAAGGCCCAGTCTCTGCGCTGTATCTCTATAAAGTCTGAAAGGCAAGATTGGAAATATAAATATATCTCAAAGGTGATAGGGCTGAAAGAGATTACAGAGATAGAGAGGACAAAACCACACAGGGTTTGGAAAAGTATGGAGGATTTTAAAATTCAGACTTTGTTTAACTCAAAATCAGTTTTGCTCAGCAAATGCAGGCTGATCATTGAACAGGACTTCATATCACTTCGGACAGCAGAGTTTTGATGTGATTTCCAGGTCAAAATAGATTGAGTGAGCTGGAACATGTTTCGAAAGTCTGGAGCAAATAAAGATGAAAAAAATACTTTCACTTTCAGCAGCCAAGGTTAGGCAGTGGTGGAGTTAGGCAAATAGAAGGCCCAAAACTCATTGATATTGAGGTCAAAATCTTCTCAGAATCATACAGGATTTCAAGATGGCAACCTGAACGTCCAGGAGCAGAAAAGGCTGCAAAAAGTCGTAACCACTGTCCAGTCCATCATCGGTTCTTTCCTCCCTACTATCGAGGGGATCTATCGCAGTCGCTGCCTCAAAAAGGCTGCCAGCATTATCAAGGACCCAACCATCCTGGCCACACACTCATCTCTTCCACTGCCATCGGGTAGAAGGTACAAGAGCCTGAAATCTGCAACATCCAGATTCAGGAACAGCTTCATCCCCACAGCCATCAGACTATTAAACATAACTTCAAACAAACTATGAACTATAACAACCTATTGCACTTTATCTGTTTACTGATGTGTGTATATATATATTTTTTAGTATATGGACACACTGATCTGATCTGTATTTATGACTACAATATCCTGCTGGAGCAAATACACAACTTCATTGTCCTATCTGGGACACATGACAATAAACTCTCTTGACTCTTGTCTTGAGTTAATTAGTTTAATTGATGACTTTGTCCCAGAATGATGGCTTCCCAACGTTTAATATTGCAGACATTTCTGCTGACAATTTAGAAACAGTGAAAAGTCGAGAGGAATGGAAGGGAGATAGAACTTATTGTCATCAATGTATGTGTGAAAAATGACATTGTGCCTTGCATGACGTTACTGAGGATCAGCATGCAGATAAGACATCAGACAAACTTGCCTCTAGTTTGATACAATTATGCCATATAATGATATCAGGAAGTGAATGGTAGATGTTAGTAATGCAAAGGTGGAACAGCAATGCTAGTTCAAGTCCAGGCACAATTAGAAAGTATCAAAGTGAAGTTTGCTATGGTGAGGTATTCAACAGTTGCATTGTGAATATTTTGATATTGAGGGTAATTCAAGTCCTTCAATAATGGCTCGTTTTGCATGGGTCACGGAGATGGAACTAACTGGGGGAAGGCAACAAAGGGAACAGAGTTGATGAAGCTCCTGAAGCTTTCGCTTCTATGACTTGACTTTGGCATGCAGAGTACAGATACTTGCTTTAGCATTTGGATCAATCTTTCCACTTTACCATGGTTACAGGGCCAGAAAGGAGTGATCATGCTCTTTGTGCAGCCTAGATAAATTGCAAACATCTCTATTACAGTTGAGACCAAGGGGCACTCTACACCAGTAATATGAACCTCAATTGAAAAAAGGATTTGACATCAATCAGGCATTGAATGACTGGGAAAGCAGCAAAGTGGGGAAAGTAGACAGAAGATAGACTATCAACTGACGTCTATTATACTCACCGTCTAATATACTCACAGGAGATAGACTATCAACTGATACCTATTATACTCACCGTATCCATCACAGGAGATATCGACTATCGACTGATGTCTATTATAAACCTATGACTACACTTCTTCTTACACTACTTCCTGCAAAGGCTCTATCCCTTACTCCCAATTCCTCCATCTACGCTGCTTCTGCGCTGAACATTTCAGGACATCTGAGATGTCCTCATCCTTTAGGGAACGGGGGTTCCCCTCTCCCATCATAGATGAGGCCCTCACTCGTGGTTCCGCCCTACCCCGCAGCTCTGCTCTTGCTCCCCCTCCCCCTAGTCCTCCTTGTCCTCACCTTTCACCTCATCAGCCGTCGCATACAACACATAATCCTCAGTAATTTTTGCCACCTCCAACAGGATGCCGACACTCGTCATATCTTCCCATCTCCACACTTTTCTGCCTTCCGCTGAGACCGTTCCCTCCGCAGCTCCCTGGTTAACTCATCGCTTCCTCATCCTCCTCCCCAGGTACCTTCCCCTGCAACCGCAGAAGATGCAACACCTGTCCCTATACCTCCTTCCTCGACTCTGTCCAAGGACCCCGACAGTCCTTTCATGTTAGGCAGAGGTTCACTTGGACCATCTCCAACCTCATCTACTGTATCCGTTGTTCAAGGTGTGGACTCTTATACATCAGCGAGAGCAAATGTAGACTGGGCGATCGTTTTGCTGAACACCTTCACGCTGTCCGCCTGGACCTACCTGATCTCCCGGTTTCTGAACACTTTAATTCCCCTTCCCATTCCCACATTGACCTTTCTGCCCCAGGTCTCCTCCATGGTCAGAGTGAGACCAAATTCAAATTGGAGGAACAGCATTTCATATTTTGCTTGGGCAGCTAACAACCCAGCAGTATGAATATTGTTTCTCTAACTTCAAGTAACTCTTACATCCTCTCTCTCTCCATCCCTCCCCCACCCAAGTTGTAACAGCTTCAAAGTCGTCTTGTTGAGTCTCATTGTCTATACTCATTTTCATCTAGGCCACAGCTAACAATGGCCATTTTCCTTTATCATCGTTATGTTTTCCCATATCTTTCATACCTCTGTTCTATATCTCTCTATACGTTTATACCTATCGTCCGTCTATACCTCTCGATTCCTTCCCCTGACTCTCAGTCTGTACCTCTCGATTCCTTCCCCTGACTCTCAGTCTGAAGAACTGAGAACTGAAGAACTGAAGAACCAGAAACGTCACATATTCCTTTTCTCCAGAGAAGATGACTGTCCCGCTGAGTTACTGTGGCTTTTTGTGTATATCTTCGGTTTATACCAGCATCTGCAGTTCCTTCCTATACAAGTGGGAAAAGTACCTATGCAGTGGCAATGGCTATAGTTTTGAATCACACCAATTCTTCTCTCCAACAATGAATGTGAGAAGAAGTTTTTTCAAAGCCAAATTAAGGAGATAAAGAAGGAGATAAAGTATTTGCTACAGATTTGGCCCTGCAATTGCAATTACATAGCCAATGACCCACAGTACCTCACTGAGGAAGATTAGTTTGGTTTAGTTTAGTTTAGTTGATTGTCATGTGTACCGAGGTACAGTGAAAATCTTTTGTTGCGTGCTAACCAGTCAGCAGAAACACAAAACATGATTACAATCGAGCTATTCACAGTGTAAAGATACATGATAAAGGAATAATGTGAATAATGCTGAGAGCAAGATAAAACCAGTACAGTCAGATCAAAGTTAGTCCAAGGGCCTCCACTGAGGTAAATAGTAGTTCAGGACTGCTCTCTAGTTGTGGTTGGATGGTTCAGTTGCCTGACAACAGCTGGAAAAAAACTGTCCCTAATTCTGGAGCTGTATGTTTTCACACTTCTATACCTCTTGCCCGATGAGAGAGGGGAGAAGAGGGAATGGTCAGTGTGCGACTCGTCCTTGATTATGTTGGTGGCCCTTTGCCGAGGCAACGTGAGGTATATATGGAATCAATGGAAGGGAGGTGGGTTTGTGTGATGGTCTATGCTGCATCCACAATTCTCTCCGTGAAGGCAGCCTGAGTGCTAGTCATTGAACTACCCTCTCCTGTCCAGTATTGATTTAGTGCCTGGGCTGCCTACCAGTGTAGAATTTAAAAAAAAACCTTGAGGAACATTTTTTCCAGATCATATTGGAAAGTCTTGACCTCTTCCAACCTTAAAGGCAAGGTGGACTCCGAGCAGCCATGGAAAAAGTGATTTCCTTCCCAAATGCTACATCTAAGCCTATGTTTATCCAGCTTGCAGATGGGCTCCTGAACATCTCATATAAAGTTGCAACAATCTCTAAAGGATCCCTTATTCACAAAAAAAAACAAGTTATGAGGTGAAAATGAGTAAAGAAAATCCTCCTGACATGCTCTCTCAAATATGAAGGGGCAGGATTTAAGTGAATATGACAGAAAAACGTTCTTCAATACTTTATAGGTTTTGACAGAACTACAGAATATTGTCACATTGAACAACAGAAGCTTTGCAATTGCTTTTGTGCAATCCTGAGATATGCCATCAGATAGTCAACATCTACCCGTACTTCACAAACCCAAGTAAATCATACAAGCAAATGCAGAAAAATCCATGTAATTTAGATTTACCTCGTTACAATCTGCGTATGTCGTTCCAGTGAAGTGGAGTAACTATTGTACGGAAATATAAAGTTCCAATATTTAACACAACCATGTGAATTTGCCATCACAATCGTTCCATGATCACCACATCACATGCTTAATGTAACATGTGCCCTTCTTCAAAACAGTTTTCACCATCGGAGAATTCAAAGTAGATAACTTCAAGAGTGTAGAATCTTCAAGAGTGTTAACGCTCAGCTAACACCTCACATTTTCTCAAAGATGAGAAACATGAATCATCTGCGGTTAACAAAAAGCATCAAGGAAAATATTAAATCAAAGACTGGAGCATACAAAGTGTTAAGGTTAGTGATTGATCAGAAGGCTGGTGATTTTACAAAACCAGTAGCGAAAGATTAAAAAGATAATAGGGATGGAGAAAATTAATATGAGATGTTTGCCAATTAATGTCAAAACAGGTGGCAAGGATTTCTATGGCTATATAAAAAGAAAGAAGGTAACAAGAGTAAATGTGGAACTCCCATAGAGTAAGGCTAGGAAATTAATCATAGGAAACGAGGAGATGGCAAATAATTTAAATAAAATGAAGATGTGGAACACAGAACACAGACACTACATTTAGAAAAAATAAAGCTTGTTTTGGCTGATAAATCAGACCAATTTTCTAAAATATGGTCTCCTTTCATTGAATTTCTTCAACAGAACTTCCTTATTAGTTCAGGGTTTTTTTCTTCTTTCTTTTTTGTATCTTTCTTCTTCCTCTTCATTCTTTCCTTTTTACTTTTTTCCAATTCACTTATCAGTTTATAAAATTTAAAAACTGAAGCTGTACGAAAATTGTATAATTGTTATGGCGATTTATTTCTTCTTGTACAATTGCTTCGAATAAAATAAACGTTAAAAAAAAAAAAAATTTAAATCAGCGCTTTCATCAGTCTTCACAGTGGAGGACACTGGAAATATTCCAAAGATTTTGGATGGGCTGGTTTTGTACATTGTGGAAGTACGTGTAGCAATCATTATTGTGAGGGACAAGTTACTGGTGAAACTAATGGGACTAATGGTAGACATATCATCAGGGCTCAATGACTTTAATCCGAGGATTTTAAAGGAAGTGGCAGTGGAGCCACTGCTTAAAGGACAGTGGAGCCATTGATTGAAGTTTCCTAAAAATCACTGATGTCTGGAAAGTTACTAATGGATCAGTAGACCACATATGTACCACTATTGTTCAAGATGGGTGGATGGCAAAAGCAGAACATTCTAGGATTGTTAGTTTAATCCCTGCTGTTGGCAAGGTACTGGCATTTATAATAAAGGGAGAAATAACCAATCATTTGAGGTAAATTAATGTAATCAAACAAAGTTGACATTTGTTTTATGAAAGATAAATCATGTTTGGCAAATTTGCTTGTGCTTTTTGAAGAGGCAACACGTGGTCAATAGAGTGAAAACTGGATTTTGCAGTTTCAGGGAGGCATTTGGCAAAGTGCCACATTGAAGGTTGGTGCATAAGATTTCATAGTGTTAGAGGGAGGACGTTATTATGAGTTGAAGATTACAGTGAAGACTAATATTTGTCATGAACTGGTAATTTTCAGGCTTGAAGGATATATAACTAGTGGAGTGGCCCATGGATAACTTCTTGCCCCTTACATTTATTTACAATTCGGATTATTCACCCAGAATGCAAGATATTTAAGTTTATTGAAGATATGAAAATAGATGGGCTGGCATGTTGCAATTAGGACGTTTGGATTCTGCAGCAGATATATTGATAGTTTAAGAGAGTGGGTGAAAAGCTGGCAAATGGGGTTTAATGTGAGAGTGTGGGGTCATGCAAGATTGTGCGTGAGTGAAATACAGAGAAATCGTGATGTTCTTGAGCACGATTGCCTAGTGAGCAGGTCCAGCAAGCAGAAAAAGTCATATTAATTATTATTTCAAGAGTATGTAGGAAGGAACTGCAAATGCTGGTTAAACTGGTTTAAATAGCTGGAGAAACTCAGCAGGTCAGACAGAATCTCTGGGGAAAAAGGATAGGTGACATTTTGGCTTGAGATCCTTATTTAGATTGAAGAAGGGTCTCAATCCAAAACGGTCATCTCTTCCTTTTCTCCTGAGATGCTGTCTGACCCGTTGATTTAATCCAGCTTTTGGTGTCAATTATTTCAAGTGCTGAGTGTAGAAATTGAGAAGTATTGTTACAATTCTGGTGAGGCCACATTTTGAGTGCTTTGCATTGTTTTAATCCCCTTATTTAAGAAAGGATATACTAGCTTTGATGGCCGCGGGACTTATTTACCATCGCCCGCCGGGGGCTTTGACTCTGACATCGGGAGGAGAATGGGGAGTGCAGGGGAGAAATAAGACTTTGCCTTCCATCACAGCGAGGAGGAGACACGCTGTGATGGATGTTGGTGTAAATTGTGTTGTGTCTTGGTTCTTCTACTTGTTTGTATGACTGCAGAAACCAAATTTCGTTTGAACCTCAATGAGGTTCAAATGACAACAAATAAATTGTATCATTGTATTATTGTAGCTTTGGAAATGGTTCAAAAATTCATTGGGCTAGTTCTTGAGAATGAGAAGGTTATGCTTTCCTCAACTAAAGAAATCAGATTTATATTCTTTGGAGTCCAGAATAACTGAGATGATTTCAATCAAACCTATAAGATCCCAAGGGGCCAGGACAGTGCAGACATCAAGATGTTTCACTAGTGGGAGAGTCACAAACGACACAACATCGTTACACGATTAGGGAGAAGTCATTTAAAATTGGGGATATTTAAATATGTTTCAATTATTATGGTAATAACTGCTGCATTTTTTGCTGAAGGAGTTTACAACAAGCTAAACTATAGAGGCTGAGCCAATGGAGAATTCCATGTACATCTTGACAGATTTAGCTCTTAGAGATAAAGGAATCAAGGGATATGGGGCAAAAGCAGGAATGGGTTATTGATTTTAGAGCAAGGGTTTCCAACCTGAGGTAAATTTCACCTACCCAGGGGGTAAATCTGTTGATTCTGGATTTGTACATATTTTTTTCTCATTGACTGACTGTTTGGTTCATCCTTAGTTGTTCATAAGTGAAATAATATAGTTATGTGCTATTAAAGTTGCCAGGGGTAAACGGGACAAAAACGGTTGGGAACCCCTGTTTTAGATGATCAGCCATGATCTTGAATGCTGGCTCGAAGGGCCGAATGGCCTACTCCTGCACCTATTATTTTGTTTCTATGTTTCTATTCAAACTTCTCATTGAGCTCCCTCCTTCTTCTTGGATCTACAGAAATATGTTTAAATATTTGAACAATCGTGGAATTATGGGCTTTGGCAAATTGCCACCAAAGAGGAAATGAGGCCTGAGGCAGATCAGCCATGTTACATGGAAGGGCAAGGCAAGTCTGAGGGGCCGAATGCCTGCACTGTGCTGCTATTCTCATATGTTCTTATCTGGAAATCACAAGACAAGATCAATTGTCCCAATAAAAACCTTTTTAATGCCTGAGAGATTTTGTTACAAAGTGAAATGAATACTTAGAGGATTAGATTAGATAGTTTCATGAAAATATTGATGAATGAATTATTGCTGAGTTATGTTCCTTTATTTAAAGAATGTTGTGCCTGATTTAATGTTAAGATGCTGATCATTTGTGAGCATGCCCAGTATTTTGAGTGTAGTAATGAAGAAAGCATCCATTGTTCTACAACATGCCTCAGTGAGTGTTTTCGCCTAATCCCACGTACCAAAAGTTTACTGGACACCTTATCTGGGTGTAGTTTCATTTCTGCTTGTGGCATGTGACGGTGTGATCATTGGATTTAAAACTAATACATTACAACTGTGAGTATACTACAAAACATGTTTTAGTGGCTATGAAGTATTTTATGATTCTCTGAGATTCTGAACCATACGACATAACTTCAATTCCTTTTTCTGGTTGTTGAATACTAACAGAAGCAAACTGTGCTGTGTATTGAACAAATGTATGGGGGATTGATGTGCAATCAAGTTTCAAACAACAGAAATATATTTTAAAACTTTGGTTTAATGCTTTTTTGAACTGGATTAACATTTAAAACAGAAAATGACAACAAAACGATCTTTTTTTACAAATGTAGAAAAAGTAGTCGTGTGGAACTAATTGAACAGTACATTTAAGTTCAGGCAGAGACCAGATAGCCCAAGTAAACATTTTTGTGAACTGCTTCTAACAGTTGAACATTTATGTAAACAATCTATATGAAGATAAGAATAGTTTGTAGCAATATGCCATACAATTTTAAATTAGTTAAAAAAAACTATACAATTTGTTATCCATATAAATTACTCAGCATTTTCATTGTAGAACATTTTTCAATACTGATAAAAATGTATAAATAGAAAACAATTACATAAATATTAAATCATTACAGGAAAACGAATCATAATACAGATAATCAAACAATAAATATACACATTAGGTTCTGAATGCTTGTGCACTCTGCCATTCTCTGGCGAGGAAGCAGTTAAGAGTTAATGTAAAAAGGCTTGTTTTGCAAATGCTGAAGAGATTTCTACCAATTAAGACAAAATAAATCACACAATGTTTCAGGTTGTTTAACAGAATAACCACTAACAGTTTAAGATCAGTAACCACAGGAATGCATTATCGGGGTGGATAACACAGGCTACTTCATCATAGAATGATCACAGATCCCGACCTCTGATTATTTTACATTCACTGTCCATTCACTTTTTACATTCACTTTAAACCACTGTCAATTATTTCTATCATCAATGCACACAAAATAAGTTAATTACAACTCAAATAAAAAAAAAACTTTTAAAAATCCAACAAAAACCTTTGTAACAAAACAAATGCAGCAGATATAATGCCATAATAATTTAAATTAGTTGCAATTTCATTGACTGAAGGAGTTTACAACACGCTCAACTATAGAGGCTGAGCCATTGGAGATTCCCATGTACATCTTGACATTCAAACTTCTCATTGAGCTCTCTCCTTCTTCTTGCGCCTATAGAAATGTCAACAATGAATAAACATTACACTGTGTAATTTCAGAAGACAATTTACATTGCTACTAAACTAAATTATTACTTGTTCTTACCGATATAATGCTAAATATTTTCAGGCTCAATATTACTGTGACACAATATTATTATTTTCAGACTATGGAATCATTGGAATAGTTTAAATGACTTAAGGAAGGATCTCTCTGTAGTCTGAATAGTCTGTATAATTTACCTGATTATAACATATGAATGGCATACATGCACAGTGCTAGCTGAAGATACCTGAGAGGATTTCATAGTGGGGATTGGAGTAGGATTTCCCTGCATAGTTACATGGGGCAGTGGGACCGAACAATTTAAAGTTGGGTGACAATTCATGCTGCCTCTGCATCTTAATTAATCTAACTCCTCCATTATCTGTGGACATTCCACTCAGCATGTTGCAGCAATGCAAGTGGGATATTGGGCGAGCTCATGACCAGTTTCCTCCTTTCCAACTCTCTTACAGCCAATCTCTATTCCCATCTGTGGGCAGTATTAGTTTGCCTGAAGTAATGCTGATAATGTCCCTGGATATTGGTGGGAGAGGCCTTGGTGAGACCTCCTTTTCCCAGCCAAGTGAATTTTAGTCAGGCCATCAACTAAATCAAATGGTTTCAGCGCCTTTGTCCCAAAATGTAGGGCTTATTGATCAAAGTTTAAGTTAAGGTTCAACAGTGGAGAAAGTACCCCAGAATCCTGGGTCGTTTTTCCTCAACATACAATCTTGTTTGCTGAGCAGCTTGTGTAGAGAGCTTCAAAGGAGAAGGGGATGAAATGGAAATGTCTAATAAAGCTGCAAATTCACATTAGTACAAGGCTGTAATCTTGATCTTAACTCTGACATCTTGTAGAAATTATGAGAGGAAGAGCATTTATAATGAGGCATAAAAGTTGGCCAAATATTTTCTCGCTTGGTTCCAGGTACATTTTCAGATAAAACGGTGACTAATTGACTCAGTACTTTGGTGAAGCAGGTTTGCTGCTCCATCTCTGAGATCATGGTAGCTCAGGTTAAAGAAGTGAAACTTACTCATTGATCATCCTGTTAATCACTCTCTGCACCCAGATTGCTTTAGGTTCCAGACAGATCATGTTGCCATTTTTAAGAGTGGCACTGTGAAGAAAAAAGATAAAAAACAGTTAGCTAAAACAACCTATTATCATTGAAATTACCATTAAAATAAAGAGAGGACCATTTCTTACAACAACTTACATGATGTTTACTGTCTCGCAGTGGGGGCCTGGTGGAATAATATCGATATTCTCCATGAACTTTGGATGGATGAATATTGCGGATGTTTTGATGCACCGGCAACGCAGGTTCATCCCTGAGCTTCCCATCGATGCTGCTGTGGACGGGATGGACAACAGAATGTGAGACTTTCCTGAAATCATCTGTTATGCAAACTTCAAAACAACTATTAAGATCTCATGTAAGCTCACTATTTGTCATGTGTAGGTACATCTGTAATCAGGTATTTCACAAAGAAATATATTCTGTTTGAAAGCAGATCTGGCTCATGCTGTGTCAGAGTTGCAGAAGGCTGCATAAAGTATTTTTTGCACAAAATGAGAACATCTTTGATTTAATTCTGATTTTCCAATTTATTTTAATTATTCATTCTCCCTGCAAACATACCTTTTGTGATTTATTAGAAATGTTTTAACATTATTCCATGTTGATGGAACCGAAGCCATTCAATTGAAGCTTTGATATAGTTCAGCGTTGTGACTTTGTTAGTTAGTGAAAGCACATTCCTTGTCTTAGCGTGCGTTCACCTAGGCAATATTTTCATGTGTCATTCACACAATTCACATCACTGTTCTTTACTTTCTTATTTGGATTATTGTAAACTCGCTACATTTAGTACTCTGTTCTTTAAAAAAAAAGGTGGATTCTAGAAGTAACAATATGCAGTGGATGGTTTAATAATTCCTTACCTTGTATGGAAGTTGCAGACAACATGAAGAGGGCGAGGACGGAGAGCATAACTCTGCTGTTCATTGTGCTGTGGAGTACGTTGTTCTTTAACTTTGTGCTGCTGTTGTCTCTGGCTGATCCTTGGACTTCAGCTGCTGTATTTATTTGGCAAATGTTATGAATCAGCAGCTGACGTAATTGACTGGAGTTTCCCAGGAAGCTGAGGTTATTCTACACTGCAACAATAGACAAGGTGTCACAAAAATAAGTGGCAGGAAATAATCCATCTGGGCTCTAAACAGATAAGAACGTCAATCTCAAAGGAATTTTTATTTCACAATCTTGCACCGCTTCGCCTTTCTTTATTTTGCAGCAGCTGGGAATTGCTGCTGAAGAGCTGGCGAGGGGAAAACACTGCAAGGATTAGAGGCATCAAGCTAAGGGTTGCTGTGTGATTGAAACAGTGAAAAGCAAACCTACAATTGTCAGTAAATATGATGGAGTTGTGAATATGAGCATGCAAAGTGATGGATGAAAAAAAGTAGGGCAGTAATAGCTTCAGTATGATTGTAGATACTTCAGTGTGACTGTAGCTGCTTGAGTGTTTCTGTAGCTGCAGTGTGACTGTAGGTGCGCCAGTGTGACTTTAGCTACCTCAGAGTGACCACAGGTACTTCAGCGTGACTGTAGCTACCTCTGTGTAACTGTAGCTACTTGGGTGGAATTATGAGTGGTTTTAGTTACTTATAGCTACTTCAGTGTAACTGCAGCTACTTGCGAGACTGTA
This sequence comes from Malacoraja senta, assembly GCA_038087875.1. Taxonomy (NCBI): domain Eukaryota; kingdom Metazoa; phylum Chordata; class Chondrichthyes; order Rajiformes; family Rajidae; genus Malacoraja; species Malacoraja senta. The sequence continues at coordinate 229,049,597 of CM075977.1, read as the reverse complement.
GGAGCTTCAGTGTGACCATAGCTACCTCAGGGTGGCCACATGTACTTCAGTGTGACTGTAGCTACCTCAGTGTGACTGTAGCTACCTCAGTGTGACTGTAGCTACCTCAGTGTGACTGTAGATACTTCAGTGTGACTGTAGCTGCTTGAGTGTTTCTGTAGCTACAGTGTGACTGTAGGTGCTACAATGTGACTGTAACTACCTCAATGTGACCACAGGTACTTCAGTGTGATTGTAGCTACCTCAGTGTAAATGTAGCTACTTGGGTGTTACTGTAGCTGCTTCAGTGTGACTGTAGCAGTTTCAGTGTGACTGTGGAAGCTTCAATGTGACTGTAGCTACCTCAGTGTGATTGTGTGATCGTAGCTACTTCTGTGGAATTATAAGTGTTTCAGTGTGACTGGAGCTTCTTCTGAGTGACTGTAGTGAGCTGCTTGAGTAGGAACTTGAGCATGACTGTGGGTACTTGAGCGTGACTATAGCTACTTCAGTGTGACTGTAGGTATTTGTTTAAGAAGGAACTGCAGATGCTGGAAAATCTGCACCCTAGTGGCATAAACATTGAATTCTCCAACTTCCGGTAGCCCTTGCTATCTCCTCCCCTTCTCAGCTCTCCCTCAGTCCTTGGGCTCCTCCTCTTCCTTTTTCCTTTCTTCTCCCCACCCCCCCCCCCCCAACCCTATATCAATCTGAAGAAGGGTTTCAGCCCAAAACGTTGCCTATTTCCTTCACTCCATAAATGCTGCTGCACCCGCAGAGTTTCTCCAGTACTTTTGTCTGACTGTAGGTATTTAATGTGCTTGTAGCTACAATTTCATTGTAGCCACCTCAGGTTCACCAGGGCTACTTCAGAGTGACTTCAGAAGGTGATATCGGATGTGTTGATATTGAAGCTGGGCAAAGGGGACTACAGAGGCATGAGGGACTGTTTGGCCAAAGTTGACTGGAAAGGGACCTTAGCAGGGATGACGGTGGAACAGCATTGGCAGGAGTTTTGGGGAATAATACGGAAGATACAGGCTCTTTTAATTCCAAAGAGGAAGAAAGATTCTAGGGAGGAGGAAGAGGCGACCGTGGCTGACAAGGGAAGTCAAGGACAGCATAAAAAAAAGAGAAGGCATATAACACCGCAAAGATTTGTGGGAAGCCTGAGGATTGGGAAGCTTTTAAAGAACAACAGAAGGTAACTAAAATGGTAATACGGGGAGAAAAGATGAAATACCAAGGTAAGCTAGCCAATAATATAAAAGATGATAGCAAGAGTTTCTTCAGTTATTTAAAAAGCAAGGAAGAGGCAGAAGTGGACGTTGGACTGCTGGAGAAGTGATAATGGGGAATAAAGAAATGGCAGAGGAGTTGAATAACTATTTTGCATTGGCCTTCACAGTGGAAGACACCAGTAAAAGGTCTGTCTCACTGTGCGAGTTGACCCACGAGTGACCCCGAGTGAAAGACTCGTGGTTGCGTACGAGACTACAAGTTTATGATCCAGAGTTTAACCGAGTTCCCACGGGTATGTCTAAGTTTGCCGTTTACTTCTCATTTCTGCGATGTTCCAAGTTCGTCTCCCGAGTGTACCAAGTTCCTCTCCCGTTAATCTTGAGGCAACAATGTATATCGAAGTGTTGAAAAATCATCACATGTTAAAAAAAAATGATGTCATGCCAGCCAAAGAACGTAGAGACTATTGTGTTTGCTGCATGTGTTCTGCACAACCTGATCCGTATCAGAGGTGCAGCTTCAGGATCAGCAACAGCCATGCAGGACGGTGACTTAGCGGACAGTCAAACAGGGAGAATAACACTAGGTGCGTGGAGGAGTGGTACAAACGACGAGACTTTGGTGCCACTGCAGTGATTTCGAGGTACGGGGACCAACAGTGCAAAAGAGCAGAGAGACCATCTCTGCTCCTACTATAATTCAGAATTGGGCAGTGTGCCGTGGCAGGACAGTTTATTTTGAGCGGCTGCCGACCACAGGTACATCACTGCATGAGGAGAGCCCACATGCAGAAAAATCCAGTTAATTTCATGTTTAGTTTAAATCCTGCTGACTTTTCATTGTTTAACTTTAAGTGTGGATTTTATTTTTTATTGTGGTGTAAAAGTAATTTCATTGCATCTGTCTTTCCTTTAAAACGTGGTTATCATTCATCTGCTTATCTGATTGTAGATCTCAAAACTTGTCATTTAGCGCATTGCATTGTATCTTTTATTGCCTGAATTTAGACTAGTGCATTTCTCAGCTGAATTAGTATATACTGGAAATACTTTTATTTGTGCTTCATTTGTTGATTTTCATGTATGAGAAGCCCTTTTCAGACAGTGGTGTTTGCTGTAGTGCTACGTTTCTCAATATGCGCAAAAAAGCGTTTTTTATATTGAACAAGAATAAAGACTTTGTTTCACATTCAAGACATTTGTTTCACATAAGACTTCGTCTTATTTTCTGATCTACTGAGAGGTGACAATTTTAAACATTTAAAAAGCACAGCATATGAGGCAGCTGAGTCCTTAAATCTCACAAATGATTGTGAGAATCAAGATGTGAATATATTTTGCCTTCCTCTATTTTGTGTGTTATGATGAAAGGAATATTACATTCAAGTCATGAGACTTTGTAGTGATATTAAAATGAACACTTCCAGACATCAATTTGATCTTGATAGCAATGAAGTAAACAAACAGTGAGAATCAAACGGATCAGCAAAAAGCTTTTCAACACAACACAACACAACACAACACAAATTTATATATAAACTTCAAGCAATTTTTTCTTTTCAACCCACTCTGCCACCTTATCAATAACTTGTTTAACTTTGTTAAGCAGAATTTGTCTTTAAAAAGTCTAAGTAACTGATATTTCTGTCCCTGATTATTGTTTCTAAAAAGAGTTCCCACGGTAGACTCACGAGTCACAAAGTTAAACGCACGGGCCACTACGTTCTTACAACGAGTTTAAAATGTTTCAAATTTTAACCTCAGGAGTACATTTTACTCGTGGAAAAGTTCAAACATGTTTGAACTTTTGCAAGAGTTAACAAGTTTCACGTGTACCTCCCGTTAGCACCAAGAGTCGCTAAGTTGCGTCCACGAGTTCAGACGTTTCCGCTACGTTAAAAATACGTGATTACCACAAGTTAAATTTGTTTTAAACTCGGGGTCACTCGTGGGTCAACTCGCACAGTGAGACAGCCCTTTAACTTGCCTGAAATTCACGAGAGTCAGGGGTGGAAGTTAGTGGAGTGGCTGTTACTCGGGAGAAGGTGCTTGGGAAGCTGAAAGGGCTGAAGGTGGATAAGTCACCTGGGCCAGATGGACTGCACCCTATGGTTCTGAAAGTGGTGGCTTTAGAGATTGTAGAAGCATTGATAGTGATATTTCAAGAATCACTAGAGACAGGAGAGGTCCCAGATGATTGGAAAATTGCCAATATTACCCCGCTGCACAAGAAGGGAGCAAAGCAGAATAATGGGAACTATAGGCCGGTTAGTCTGACGTCGGTGGTTGGTAAGATTTTAGAGTCCATTATAAAGAATGAGGTTATGGAGTACTTAGATGTTCACGATAAAACAGGCCAAAGTCACCATGGTTTTGTGAAGGGGATGTCTTGCTGGTCAAATTTGCGGGAATTCTTTGAAGAAGTAAATAGCAAGACAGACAAAGGAGAGTCAGTAGATATTGTTTACTTAGATTTTCAGAAAGCCACATGTTAGGCTGCTAAGGAAGATGAGAGCCCACGGTATCAAAGGGCAGATACTAACATGGATAGCAGTTTGGCTGGATGGCAGGATGGCAGAAGTCAAAGAGTGGCAATTAAAGGGGCTTTTTCTGGTTGGCTTCCAGTGACTAGTGGAATTCCGCAAGGATCATTGCTGGGCCTGATACTCTTCACGTTGTATATTAATGATTTGCACGAGGGGATTGGAGGCTTTGTGGCAAAATTTGCGGATGATATGAAAATAGGTGGAGGCGCAGGTAGTGTAGAGAAAGCAGGGACTCTGCAGAAGGACTTGGACAGGTTGGGAGAGTGGGCAGAGAAGTGACAGATGGAGTATAGTATAGCAAAGTGTGGAGTCATGCATTTTGGTAGTGGGAATAAAGGCGTAGACTAATTTATTTTTTTTCTTTTTTATAATTTATTTTTTAAATATTTTTTAATTAAAAGCATATGTACAAATGATAATAAACGACAAACTGGTTACAGAGTTCTTACATAGCTTCAATTTTTAAAGTTTTTTTTAGAGAAAAGAAATAGAGAAAGAAAGAGATAAGAGAAACTGTAAACTAATAGAAAGGGAAAAAAAGCAAGAAAGAAAGGAGATTACAAATATAAAGATTGTGGAGATAGATCCGGGAGATGTTGAGTATAGTTGTTCATCTAACCCTAAACTCAAGTTGTGACTTTAATTTTGTGTTAAACCAATTTACTTTTTTTTAAATTCAATAAATGGAGAACATATTTTAAAAAAATAGTTCTGGTTTGTCAATTAAGACAAATCTTATTTTTTCCAAATGCAAGGTCTTGGTCATTTCTGTAATCCACATTTTAATTGTGGGGGTTGCTGTTTTTTTCCAAAATTTAAGTATTAATTTTTTCGCAGTTATTTTAGACTATTTTCTAAATGGGGAAATAATCCAGAAATCGGAGGTGCAAAGGGACTTGGGAGTGCTGGTGCAGGATTCCCAAAAAGTTCATCTGTAAGTCGAATCGGTAGTAAAGAAAGCAAACTCAATGCTAGCATTTATTTCAGGAGGGCTTGTATACAAAAACAGGAATGTAATGCTCAGGCTCTATAAGGTCACATTTGGAATATTGTGAGCAATCTTGGGCACAATATCTGAGGAAGGATGTGCTGGCTCTGGAGAGGGTTCAGAGGTCATTTACAAGAATGATCCCAGGAATTAGTAGGTTAACCTATGATGAACATTTGTCAGTACTGGGCCTGTACTCGCTGGAGTTTAGAAGAATGAGGGGGGACCTCATTGAAACATACAAAATAGTGAAAGGCTTGGATGTGGAGAGGATGTTTCCACTAGTGGGAGAGTCTAGGACTAGAGGTCATAGCCTTAGAATTAAAGGATGTTCTTTTAGGAAAGAGATGACGAGAAATGTCTTTAGTCAGAGAGTGGTGATTCTGTGGAATTCTTTGCCACATAAGGCTGTGGAGGCCAAGTCAGTGGATATTTTTAAGGCAGCGATAGATAGATTCTTGATTAGTACAGGTGTCAGAGGTTATGGGTAGAAGGCAGGAAAATGGGGTTCAGAGGGAGAGATAGATCAGCCATGATTGAATGGCGGAGTAGACGTGATGTGCCGAATGGCCTAATTCTAGTCCTATCCCTTTACTTATGACATGACTCTAGCTACAAGTTGACTAAGTTGTACTGTGTGACTATAGGTATTTCATGTGACTGTAGCTACTTCAATTTCACTGTGGGCATATCAGGGTCACAATGGGTACTTCAGTGTGACTGTAGGTAATCAAGAAGTCAGAAGGGGCGTGGGGGCCAGGGGTACATCTTGGAGTACATAAAGAGATCTGGAAGTATATTTGGGGGACTGCAGGTAGACCAAGTAGGTAAAGTAAGCATGCAGGTGCAGCAGGAAGTGAAGAAAGCTAATGGCATGGCCTTCATTGCGAGAGGATTTTAGTTTAGGAACAAGGAAGTCCTACTGAATTTGCACAGGGCCCTGGTGAGACCGCACCTGGAGTATTGTGTGCAAATTTGGTCTCCTAATTTGAGGAAGGACATTATTGCTATTGAGGGAGTGCAGCATAGCTTCACCAGGTTAATTCCCGGGATGGTGGGACTGATAAGGTCCCATATAGGAGATTAGTGGGCAAAATTAGGGCACATGGTATTGGGGGTAGAGTGCTGACATGGATAGAAAATTGGTTGGCAGATAGGAAACAAAGAGTAAGGATTAACGAGTCCCTTTCAGAATGGCAGGCAGTGACTGGTGGGGTACCGCAAGGCTCGGTGCTGGGACCGCAGCTATTTACAATATACATCAATGATTTGGATGAAGGGATTCAAAGTAACATTAGCAAATTTGCAGATGACACAAAGCTGGGTGGCAGTGTGAACTGTGAGGAGGATGCTATGAGAATACAGGGTGACTTGGACAGTTTGGGGGAGTGGGCAGATGCATGGCAGATGAAGTTTAATGTGGATAAATGTGAGGTTATCCACTTTGGCATCAAAAACAGGAAGGCAGATTACTATCTAAATGGCATCAAGTTGGGAAAAGGGGAAGTATAACGGGATCTAGGGGTCCTTGTTCATCAGTCTATGAAAGTAAGCATGCAGGTACAGCAGGCAGTGAAGAAAGCGAATGGCATGTTTGTGTTTATAACAAGAGGAGTTGAGTATAGGAGCAAAGAGGTCCTTCTGCAGTTGTACAGGGCCCTAGTGAGACCACACCTGGAGTATTGTGTGCAGTTTTGGTCCCCCAATTTGAGGAAGGACATTCTTGCTATTGAGGGAGTGCAGCGTAGGTTTACAAGGTTAATTCCCAGGATGGCGGGACTGTCATATGCTGAGAGAATGGAGTGGCTGGGCTTGTACACTCTGGAGTTTAGAAGGATGAGAGGGTATCTTATTGAAACATATAAGATTGTTAAGGGTTTGGACACGCTAGAGGCAGGAAACATGTTCCCGATGTTGGGGGAGTCCAGAACCAGTTTAAGAATAAGGGGTAAGCCATTTAGAACGGAGACGAGGAAACACTTTTTCTAAAAGAGAGTTGTGAGTCTGTGGAATTCTCCACCTCAGAGGGCAGTGGAGGTCGGTTCTCTGGATACTTTCAAGAGAGAGCTAGATAGGGCTCTTAAAGATAGCGGAGTCAGGGGATATGGGGAGAAGGCAGGAACGGGGTACTGATTGGGGATGATCAGCCATGATCACATTGAATGGCAGTGCTGGCTCGATGGGCCGAATGGCCTACTCCTGCATCTATTGCCTATTGTCTATTGCCTATTGTCTATTGTCTATTGACATATGATGAAAGAATGGGTCGACTGGGCTTGAGAGAGGATCTTATAAACATTTAAAATTCTTAAAGGATTGGACAAGCTAGATGCAGGAAAAATGTTCCCGATGTTGGGGGAGTCCAGAACCAATTTAAGAATAAGGGGTAGGCCATTTAGGACTGAGATAAGGAAAAACTTCTTCACCCAGAGAGTTGTGAATCTGTGGAATTCTCTGCCACAGAAGGCAGTGGAGGCCAATTCACTGGACGTTTTCAAGAAAAAGTTAGATTTAGCTCTCAACGCTAAAGGAATCAAGGGATATGGGGAAAAAGCAGGAATGGGGTACTGATATTAGATGATCAGCCATGATCATATTGAATGGCAGTGTTGGCTCGAAGTGCTGAATGGACCTATTTTTTTCATGCACCTATTTTTTTCCTATATTTCTAGATCAGAGATTGGGGCTCAATCAGGAGCTAGCAGTCTAGAAAAACATCAGAGGACACGTCACCACCATGTGGTCACACTTATAGCAAGCTCCGGGGTATTGTTAGTAGCTACTTAAACATATAAACAGGGAAGATCTCTATCTCTATAGATGTTACACTTGATTATAAAATGTTTCATAACAATGGTTGCTAACATGCTGCAACAACCTTTCTTCCACTACAATGTAGATTTATTTATCTTTCATTCATTTGTACTGATAATATATGGGCCTCATCTCAAGTAAGTAAGTAGGTTTATTGGCCAAGTATTCACATACAAGGAATTTGCTTTGGTGCTCTGCCCACAAGTAACAACATGACATACAGTGACAGTTACGAATGACTCAGAAAACACTAAACATTAATAATAATAAAACATTAATGATAATACACCTGCGGTGCTGTACTTGCTTATTTAAATGAATAAAAACTGTAATTTTTAGTAAATATTTGAATTGCAATTGTTTTTAGTATTTTTATCTTTTAGTTAGTCGATCTGCAGGGTTTGTAAATGACGCTGTGCTATAAACAAGGTGCAAGCTACGTTTGATGCTGCAACTAAAATGCCCGCACACACTCGTGCTGTCGCATTTCCTTGTCGCATTTTCCTGTCCCTCAGCCACATGATGTTGTTGACTGACCACATGACAGCACAGTCGTAGGACGGACGGTGATGTTACCAGGATATAAATGACAACTGCTTGCGAGCAGCTGGAAAGTTACAGCTCAGTTACTTTTGTAAATATTAAACGGCTGGGAATCTTTGGTATTGCACAAGCTTTAGTTGTGAGCTACACAAATGGACTTTAGTGAAATCAGCACACCAAATGTGATCAAGACCTTTGTGCATGTAAAGCACAATTCAAGATGTGGATGGAATCCCACTGTGTGTATGATGGAGGCGACTGAGCAGGCAGAGTAATGTTAAACAGCTGGCAATACATGCCTTTACTTGCACAACTTATCTGACGCAACTCCACCGCTCAACCAGAGTTGATTCAGAAGACCCCTCCTGATCGCCCATCCCAACTAGTCCCTCCAGCACTGAGACCCCTCGGTGTCCCACAGATTTCACCACCAAATCATCTTTCTATCAAGGGTCTCGATCCGAAACGTCACCCATTCCTTCTCTCCAGAGATGCTGCATGTCCCTCTGAGTTAATCCTGCATTTTGTGTTTATCTTCAGTGTAAATCAGCATCTGCAGTTCCTTCCTACCCATTCTGTCTATCATTATCAATCCTGCTTTTGGAGAGCTATGCGGTGGACTCAGGAATTTTGTGTTTACATCTGCCTCGGCAGGAATCTGAAGTTCCTCACAATTGCAAAAATCCTCACCGAGCTGCAGGTGTTGGTTTCTATAGGAAATTCAGACAACAAACACGAGAGCAAGGAAGGTAATGAAAGAGGTTAAAAGATCAACGACGAGACGAACGACAAGAAGGAGATAGAGAACTTGGTCAGGATCATGCCCTCTCCCTCAATATCAGCAAGACGATGGAGCTAGTTATTGACTTCTCAAAGTGTGGTGGAGTACATGCCCCAACCAGCATTAATGGTGCCAAAATAGAAACATAGACATAGAAACATAGAAAATAGGTGCAGGAGTAGGCCATTCGGCCCTTCGAGCCTGCACCGCCATTCAATATGATCATGGCTGATCATCCAACTCAGTATCCTGTACTTGCTTTCTCTCCATACCCCCTGATCCCTTTAGCCACAAGGGCCACATCTAACTCCCTCTTAAATATAGCCAATGAACTGGCCTCAACTACATTCTGTGGCAGACAATTCCAGAGATTCACCACTCTCTGTGTAAAAAATGTTTTTCTCATCTCAGTCCTAAAAGATTTCCCCTTTATCCTTAAACTGTGACCCCTTGTTCTGGACTTCCCCAACATCGGGAACAATCTTCCTGCATCTAGCCTGTCCAACCCCTTAAGAATGTTGTAAGTTTCTATAAGATCCCCCCTCAATCTTCTAAATTCTAGCGAGTACAAGCCGAGTCTATCCAGTCTTTCTTCATATGAAAGTCCTGACATCCCAGGAATCAGTCTGGTGAACCTTCTCTGTACTCCCTCTATGGCAAGAATGTCCTTCCCCAGAATAGAAATGGTTGCGAACTTTAAGATCCTTGGTGAAAATAGACTAACGATCTGTCATGGACTAACAACATGGCTGCCAAAAAGGCACACCACCGCCTCTAGTTTTTGAGAAGATTGAGGAAATTTAGCGAGTCTCCAGTGACTCTTACAAACGTCTACAGATACACCATAAAAAACTTCCTGTTGGGTTGCATCACAGCTTGATTAGGGAACAGCTCAGCCCAAGTCCGTAAGCACTACAGTAAAGTAAAGTAAAGTAAAGTATCCTTTATTGTCATTCAGACTTTTCAGTCTGAACAAAATTTTGTGCCTTGCAGGCATAACATAGAATAAAATAACAAAACACACAATAAACACAGATTTGACATCCACCACAGTGAGATTCTTTTATTTGTTTTTAAATCTTTAAATGGTCTCGCCCCGCCTTACCTCTCTGAGCTGCTTCATCCCTACGCTCCTGCTCGGTGCCTCAGGTCAGCTGATCAGCTGCTCCTGGAGGTACCGAGGTCTAAGCGGAAGCTCAGAGGGGATAGAGCCTTCTCTGTTGCTGCTCCAACATTATGGAACACTCTACCTTTGCACATTAGACAGGCCCCTTCATTGTCCATTTTCAAAACTAGTCTTAAAACCCTTTTCTATTCCTTGGCTTTTGACCCTACATGAGACTTTGTTCCTGTTTTAGTGTTTCTATTGTTTTTTTATTGTTTTTACTGTCTTTTAATGTTTTTATTGTTTTGTTTTATGTTTATGATTAGTCATGTACAGCACTTTGTTGCAACAGTGGTTGTTTTTAAAGTGCTCTATAAATAAAGTTCAGTTCAGTTCAGTTCAGTCCACCAGGTCCTCCTCACTGTGATGGAAGGCAAAAGTCTTAAAGTCCTTGTCTCTTCCCTCCTTCTTCTCCCTCTGCGTTGAGGCGATCCAGGCTTCCGATGTTGGGACCCCGCCGGGTGATGGTAAGTAAGTCTCGCGGATGAATCCGAGCTCCGCGAACTGGCCGGTTCAAACTCAGCGGCCCGGGCGTACGAAGCTGCCATCCTCCAGCCCAGCGGACGAAGCTGTTGCCGCGGGAGCTCCAGAAAACCGTTCACCAACCTGGGACCTGCGAGCTCCCGACGTTGTTGTCCACTGGGCCCGCGGTCGAGTCCACTGGGCCCGCGGCCGAGCCTCCGAGGCTCCGAAGTCAGGTCGGAAGTCGGGTGGCCGCCGCCGTAACGCCACCAGCCTCGCATTGGAAAGTCCTGGCTCTGCCTCCGGAGCCTCGAGGTCGGTCCCAGTTGGAGGCTGCCAGCTCCGCGATTAGGGCTCAGCGCAGACGGAGACGGGGACGGGGGATACGACAAGAAAAGGTCGCAACCCCCCAAAGGAATAGACCAAAAACATGTTTATCCCACCCCCCCCCCCCCCCACACACATACACAACCAAAATAAACTAAAATAAACTGAAACAGGACAAAAAGAAAACAAAAAAAAGAAAAGGCTTACGGACTGCAGGCGAGCCGCAGCTGCAGGGCAGTGCCGCCACTTCCAGATAGAGAGTGATAGATGGTAGCTCAGTCCATCATAAAGTCCAGACCTCCCCACTAGTTACTCCATCTGCACTTCATGCTGCCTTGGAAAAACAGCCAACATAATTAAAGAAATCCCACCCCGACCATTTCTTCTTCTCCATGCTGCCGTCCGGCAGAAGATACAGAAGCATGAATGTGCGCACCACCAAATGCAGGAACAGCTTCTTTATTAAATATTTATATTTATATCTCTGTTATCAAGCTTCTGAACATTCGTTCCAAAGCTAGGGTACTCTGTGATTCACATTGACCACATTGTGGGCATTGGACTTTATCTATGGATGTGGTGTGCCACAATGCTGAGAACTATATTCACCACTCTGTATTTTCTCCTTTGCTCTACCTATTGTGCTAGTGTTGACTTAATTGTATTTACGTGTAGTTTTATCTGAATCAATTGGATCCCTCTAACTCGGTACACATGACAATAATAAATCATGTGCTGACCATCTCGACAATCTTACGTCAAAGACTTAATGGAATACTCAGCTTTCCCAGGTCAGCTACAACCAAGCTAGAGAGGCCAAAAGCTGTCCAAAGAGAGAAGGCTGCTTCTTCAACTTTCTGGTTGCCAAGAGTGGAGTTTACTCAATGCCATTGCATATCCCCCGTCAATCCTTTAAGCATCATTTGCCAGTCTATCCTAGCCAATTCCCGTCTCATACCATCAAAGTCACCTTTCTTTAAGTTCAGGACCCTCATCTCTGAATTAACCTTGTCACTCACCATCTTAATGCAGAATACCATATTATGGCCACTGTTGCCCAAGCGGCCTTGCACAACAAGATTGCTAACTAATACTTCATCATTACACAAAACCCAGACTAGGATGGCCTGCACACTAGTTGGTTATTCTTTCAATCCTAGCTTTTGCTTGTCTATTGCCATGCCTTGATTTGAAGCTCCCCAATCTATCAAAGACAATTAATCTCTCAATCCTTCATGGTTTCTTTGGTTTAGATTTCACTTCCTTGTTTCAGACTGAATCACTTTACTTCCCATCTTGTCATGAATTCTTCCATGCAACTCTGTCATGAGGAGACAAACAGCTCCAAGCTGTTGTTAATAGAATAATTCAGTCCATCATTATTAACTATATCTGTTTGTGGGTGAGACTTGTGGACATCAATTCATAAGTTCATAGGTCCTAGGAGCAGAATTAGGCCATTCAGCCCATCAAATCCACTCGGCCATTCAATCATGTCTGATCTATCTTTCCCACTCACCCCATTCTCCTGTCTTCTCCCTATAACCCAAGACACCCTTATTAATCAAGAATCTGTCAATCTCTGCCATAAAAATATCCGTTGAATTGGTCTCCACAGCTGTCTGGGGCGATGAATTCCACAGATTCACCACCCTCTGACTAAAGAAATTCCTTCTCATCTTCTTTTTAAAGGAACGTCCTTTTATTCTGCAGCTGGGGCTCCAGTTCCAATTACGTCTCACCTCATCTTTTTAAACCTCTGCAGGTTTACTACGAAATACTGACTTTCACCCAATTATCTCTTAGGTCATTCTCATAAACATCCTCCTGAGGTTTACTTCCAAGCACTGGATTTTACAATCATAATACATGACTCCACACTAAGCTACGCTGTATTCCACCTGCCACTACATGCCCTCTCTCCCAACCAACCCGTTCTTCTGCAGAGTCCCTGCTTTCTCGACACTACCTGCCCCTCCATCTATAGACAATAAGTGCAGGAGTAGGCCATTCGGCCCTTCGAGCCAGCACCGCCATTCACTGTGATCATGGCTTATCATCCACAATCAGTACCCGTTCCTGCCTTCTCCCCATATTCTTTAACTCCACTATCTCTAAGAGCTCTATCCAACTCTCTCCTGAAGTAATCCAAAGAATCGGCCTCCACTGCCTTCTGAGGCAGATAATTCCACAGATTCGCAACTCTCTGGGTGAAAATGTTTTTCCTCATCTCCGTTCTAAATGGCCTACCCCTTATTTTTAAACTGTGGTCCCTGGTTCTGGATTTCCCCAACATCGGGAACATGTTTCGTGCCTCTTGCGTGTCCAATCCGTTAATAATCTTATATGTTTCAATAAGATACCCTCTCATCCTTCTAGATTCCAGAGTATACAAGCCCTGTCGCTCCATTCTTTCAACATATGACAGTCTCGCCATCCCGAGAATTAACCTCGTGAACTTACACTGCACTCCCTCGATAGCAAGAATGACCGTCCTCAAATTAGGGGACCAAAACTGCACACAATACTCCAGGTGTGGTCTCACTAGGGCTCTGTACAACTGCAGAAGGACCTCAGATAATAATCTGCCTTCCTTTTCTTGCCACCAAGGTGGATAACCTCACATTTATCCACATTAAACTTCATCTGCCATGCATCTGCCCACTCCCCCAAACTGTCCAAGTCACCCTGCATTCTCATAGCATCCTCCTCACAGTTCACACTGCCACCCAGCTTTGTGTCATCTGCAAATTTGCTAATGTTACTTTGAATCCCTTCATCCAAATCATTAATGTATATTGTAAATAGCAGTGGTCCCAGCACCGAGCCATGAGGTACCCCACTAGTCACTGTCTGCCATTCTGAAAGGGACCCATTAATCCCGAATCTTTGTTTCCTGTCTGCCAACCAATTTTCTATCCATGTCAGCACTCTATCCCCATGTGCCCTAATTTTGCCCACTAATCTCCTATGTGGGACTTTATAAAAGGCTTTCTGTAAGTCCAGGTACACTACATCCACTGGCTCTCCCTTGTCCATTTTCCTATTTACATCCTCAAAATTTCCAGAAGATTAGTCAAGCATGATTTCCCCTTCGTAAATCAATGCTGACTCGGACTGATCCTGTTACTGCTATCCAAATGTGCCGCTATTTCATCTTTAATAATTGACTCCAGCATCTTCCCCACCACCGATGTCAGGCTAACTGGTCTATAATTCCCTGTTTTCCCTCTCCCACCTTTCTTAAAAAGTGGGATAACATTAGCTACCCTCCAATCCACAGGAACTGATCCTGAATCTATAGAACATTGAAAAATGATCACCAATGCATCCACAATTTCTAGAGCCACTTCCTTAAGTATCCTGGGATGCAGACCATCAGGCCATGGGGATTTATCAGCCTTCAGTCCCATCAATCTACCCAACACCATTTCCTGCCTAATGTGAATTTCCTTCAGTTCCTCCGTCACCCTAGGTCATCTGGCCACTAGTACATCTGGGAGATTGTGGTGTTTTCCTCAGTGAAGACAAATCCAAAGTGCCTGTTCAACTCGTCTGCCATTTCCTTGTTCCCCATAATAAATTCACCAGTTTCTGTCTTCAAGGGACCCACGTTTGTCGTAACTATTTTTTTTCCTCTTCATATACCTAAACTATCTTCATATCATCTGCAAGCTTATCCACAAAGCCTTCAATTCCCTCATTCAAATCATTGATAAACATCGTGAAGAGTAGCGGCCCCAACACCGACTCTTGTAGAACACCACTCTGCCTTCTGCCAGTCAGCCAACCTGCTATCCATTTTATTATCTTTCCTCTCATACTGTTGGCTGTCATCTTCTTTAGCACCCTCACATTTGGCACGTTATCAAAGGCCTTCTGAAAATCCAGTTAAACCACATCCACTGACTCACCTTTGTCTATCCTGCTATTTACTTCCTCAAAGAATTCCAACAGGGTCAGGCAAGTTCTCCCTTTAACAAAACAATGCTGACTTTGGGCTATTTTATTGTGTGCTTCTAAGTACTCATATTCACCACCCTCTGACTAAAGAAATTCCTTCTCAGCTTTTTAAAGGAACGTGCTTTTATTCTGCAGCTATTGCCTCTGGACCTAGACTCTCCCACTGGTGGAAACATCAACTCCACATCCACTCTATGCAGGCCTTTCACTATTCGGTAAGTTTCAATGACGTCCCACCTCATCTTTGTAATCCTCTGCAGGTTTACTACCAAATACTGAATTTCACCTAATTATTGGCTAGCTTACTTTCACATTTCATCTTTTCTCTCCGTAATGAATTTTTAGTTTATGTTGGTTTTTTAAAAGCTTCCCAATCCTCTAGCTTTCCACTAATCTTTTCAATGTTTAATGCCTTCTCTTTTAGTTTTATTCTGTCGACTTCCCTTGAATCTTTCTTCCTCTTTGGAAGGAAATGATCCTGTTCTTTACCGATTATTCCCAGAAACTCTCGGATTATCTTTACTTTCTGTCGTAAAACAATGGTACAACGTTGGCCTGTCTCCAGTCCTCCTTGACCTCACCTGGGATAGTGGTGGAAGTAGATAGTGGGATTTGAAAAGCTTTTAGATATGCACATGAATATGCAAGGAATGCATGGATATGGATCACATGCAGGCAGGGAAGAGTAATTTAACTGGTATAATGTTTGGAAATTACTTTGTGGGCTAAGAGACCTTTCCCTGGGCTGTACTGTTCTAGGTGTTCAAGATTCAAGAGAGTTTATTGTCATGTGTCCCTGATAGGACAATGAAATTCTTGCTTTGCTTCAGCACAACAGAACATAGTAGGCATGACTACAGAACAGATCAGTGTGTCCATACACCATTATATAAATATATACACACATGAATAAATAAACTGATAAAGTGCAAATAAACAGATAATGGGCTATTAATGTTCAGAGATTTGTCCGAGCCAAGTTTAATAGCCTGATGGCTGTGGAGAAGTAGCTATTCCTGAACCTGGTCGTTGCAGTCATCAGGCTCCTGTACCTTCTACCTGAAGGTAGCGGGGAGATGAGTGTGTGGCCAGGATGGTGTGGGTCCTTGATGATGCTGCCAGCCTTTTTGAGGCAGCGACTTCGATAGATCCCCTCGATGGAAGGGAGGTCAGAGTCGATGAAGGACTGGGCAGAGGAGGAAGGAACTAGAAGGAACTGCAGATGCTTGAAAATCATAGGTAGACAAAAGTGCTGGAGAAACTCAGCGGGTGAGGCAGCATCTATGGAGCGAAGGAAATAGGCGACGTTTCGGGTCAAGACCGTACTTCAGACTCAAGAGTCTGAGCCTGAATCAAGATTCAAGAGTGTTTTATTGTCATATGTCCTGAAACAGAATGACATTCTTATTTGCAGCAACACAACAGATAAGTAAACAGGTAACATGATACATATTTTCTTTTAACCAAAAGGTAAATATTTGATAGCATTGGGAAATAAAGCAGATCAGAATTTAAATGGCAAGCTGCACAGAAGGTATTAATGTAGTATATGGAAATTTGGTTCCATTTGAATGAAAGCAGTATTGAAATTTGACACGGTAGGTCTTTTGCGTAAGCACACCTTTATAAAGTTTTCTGCTGCTTGTGTTCAATATCAGTTATTAATCTGTTCAAAGCTGAAAGCTGTTAATCCTCTGAAGTCTTGTCAGAACTGTATTTTATTTTATCTTCTTTGAGTCTCATGATTGTTTTGTTTATAACTGGTTTAAACTGCAGGAATGTTTCATGGACGTCTGACCTCAGATATTCCTTAAAAGTTAACAAACCTTTGAGCTCTAATCCTATTAATCTGATCAATGTTTCTAAATTAAAAACAGAAATGTTCAACAGATAAGGCCGCATCTATAGAAGAGAAACAGTTGCGCCTCAGGCTGGAGACCATTCACCAGAACTGGAAAGAAGAGAAAATAATCTTGCTAAAATTCTGGGAGGATGGGTGATGGTGGTGATGTCTCTGATAGGATAATGCCGGGTTGACTATAGGGAAATACTGTAAATAAGATTCAGTCAACGAGTGAATGGAGGCGGTGAGAATGTAGATAAAAGAACAGAAGTTGTGAAACATCTTCCATTTCCAGAGGAAATAAAAAGAAAGGGAGTATTGATAGAGATGAAGCAATCAGGTTACCTTTGGTTGTAGAACTCAGTGAAAGAAAAAGTATCTCAAATTATTAAATTCCCAACCTTGGACTATTTGCAACCATATTGATCATAAGAGACTAAGGTCAGGGAAAATGAGGACTAATGTGAGAAGAGGGGGTGGTGAATACCGAATTAAAGGTGTTACATTTGAATGCATGTTGGATACAGAATAAAGTGGATGATCTTATAGCGCAGATAGAAATAGGCAGGTACCACGATGTGGGCATTCCAGAAACATATGTGAGGGAGGATCTGAGCTGGGAGCTGAATATCCAAGGTTACATGTCCTATCGAAAAGACAGGCAGGTGGGCAGAGGGGGTGGGATGACTCTTCAAGTCAAGAATGAAATTCAGTCGTTAGCAAGGGGCAACATATAATTAGATGTAGAATCCTTGTGGGTAATTCTAAGAAACTGCAAGGGTAAAAAGACCCTGATGGGAGTTATATACAGGCCTCTGAAGACCAGCCAGGAATCAGGGTACAAAGTACATCAGGAGGTACAATCGGTAAGTAAGAAAGGCAATGTTTTACGGTGGCCATGGGGGATTTCAATATGCAGGTAGACTGGGAGATTCAGATTGGTACTGAGCCCCAAGAGAGGGAATTTGCAGAGTGCCTTCTTAGAGCAGCTTATAGTTGAAAAGGCAATTCTGGATTTGATATTGTGTCATGAACATGTATTTGATTAGGGAGCTTAAGGTAAAGGAACAAGTAGGAGGTAGTGACCATCTATATTACTAAAAGTAACATCTTGACCGCTTTTGGCTCGCTGTGCTTTGATTTCCGAGAGAACGCCGCCACCTACAGCCGTCATTTTTGGCCACCTCGCTCAGAGCCCCCCTCCGCCTGACTGGACTGGAGGATTTTTCCCATCGATGAAAAATCAGAGAGATATTAAATTTTTTTTAAATCGCCATTCTCTCTGCTGCCCCGCTGGCGGCAGGGGGGAGGGACTATAAAACCCGGAAGTGTTGTGCCTCACTCAGTGTCTGCCAGACCCAGGAAGGGAGGGGGTCACAGCTCTCTGAGCTGCAAATAACACTGAATGCACATCTACTCCATGGTGAGTGTTTTTCAGCAAATGTGTTTTGTGGGCGTGCTAAGTGTTTTTGCCCAGTTGGCTTTTTAAAGTGCTTTCAGCAAAACGAATGTCTTTTGTTGGCTTGCTAAGTGTTTTTGCCCAATTGGCTTGGCTTTTAAAGGGCTTGCTTGCAACAGTTTTCGGATGGATAAAGCGTGAATAAACATTTTATTAGATCAGAACTGTGTTTACTTTCAGAATTGGCACTCATTCTGTGAATTTCGCTTAGTTGCAAGATGGCGCCGATGACGTCATTTCTGGTTAGCGGCATGCTGGCACTGAGTGCGTCATTTCCGGTTCATGGCAAGAAGCGAGAGGGTGACGTCAAGATGATGCCGAGTGCAGGCGCCGTTGAATAATTCAAGCGAGCTGACTGCTCTGTCTATGGTGAGTGTGTTTCTTGGATGTTATTTAAAGCACGTTTTTGCTTCAGCAGGAACTTTGACAGGAGGCTTTAAACATTTGGTCAAACAATGCAGAAGGTGTTGATCTACCTCGACAAACCGGTATTTCAGCATGGACAACTATATGTGGCACTTAGCCGAGGAAACATGAAGGGAAATGTCAAAGTTTTCCTGAAGGATGGAACATCGACCAAGAATGTTGTCATTAAAAGCATGCTTTGTTGAATGATGACTTCTGAGATAAATTCTCAGATTTTCTTTCTTAAAATTTGACCGCTGAATCTCTCTATATTAAAATTGTCTCGTTTTATCAACAGGAAATAGTCATCAAGAGGCAGTGAGCAACAGAACACAACAAGAGACACAACAAGAAAGAACTTAATAATTCTCATTTTTAACATTTAAATTGTTCTTATATTTTAAGAATCATTCACAATTTTAACTTTAATAAATCCTTTTAGCACTTTTGATGCCTCTGTGTTCTTCATCACAATGGGAACCTAATGGGCAGAAATGGCTGCTCTGTGGGAGAGCCATTGAGAGAGCATGGGGGGGAGGTTGTGGGGAGATGCATTGAATGCGTGGGGGGGAGGGGAATGGCAAGGAGCAGAGTGGGGGGGGCAAAGGGAGCAGGGGTGACTGAGTGAACTGCCAGCGTTCCAGGCATGAGTGACTGCACTGCCAGCCCACGAGCCGTGAGTAAGTGAACTGCCAGCCCACCAGCCATGACTCAATGAACTGCCAGCCCACGAGCCGTGAGTAAGTGAACTGCCAGCCCACCAGCCGTGAGTAAGTGAACTGCCAGCCCACCAGCCATAAGTGACTGAGCTGCCAGCCCAATAATCCATTCAGTCCACCCTCTCCCCCTTCTCTCTCACAGTCTGTCACTTGTTTTGGGCAGAATTTCTGGCAGT
Organism: Malacoraja senta; assembly: GCA_038087875.1. Taxonomy (NCBI): domain Eukaryota; kingdom Metazoa; phylum Chordata; class Chondrichthyes; order Rajiformes; family Rajidae; genus Malacoraja; species Malacoraja senta. Next base: position 229,030,186 of record CM075977.1, on the reverse strand, counting down.
TTCTCAGCTGCCAGCCTGGCAAGTCCGAGTGACTGTACTGCCAGGCCTCAGTGACTGAGCTGCCAACGCAAGAATCCATTCGGCCCACAATGTCTATACTAGCCCTCTGGAAACCAGTACCTTCGGCCCACAACACTCATACTAGCGCAACAGAAAGTCCCCCGCTCCCCCCACTGGAGAGCATTATTGGAATTGGTGGAGAGGTGGAATATTGCATTGGGTGACCAGCCCTCCCGTGTGATGCTGGGACCCAACGGGTCCCACTTAGTCTAGTAATATGATAAAATTCAACCTGCAGTTTGAAAAGGAGAAGATGAAATTGGTTGTGTCAGTATTCCTGTTGAGCAAAGGTGACTACAAGGGCATGAGGGAGGAGCTGCCTAAAGTTGATTGGAAAGGGACCCTAGCAGGAATGACGGTGAAACAGCAATGGCAGGAATTTCAGAGAACAATTCAGAAGACACAGGTCAGAAGGTGATAAGGAGCAGATTAAGGCCATTCGGCCATCTAGTCTACTCTGCCATTCAATCATGGCCCATTCTCCTGCCTTCTCCTGCCTTCTCCCCATAACCCCTGACACACACAAGGGGAAAAGAGGAAGAAAGATTCTAACGGGAGAACGAGACGTTCTAAGTTTTACAAAGTATGATAAGTGTGTGATCAATTTGTAGAATGTATTGCCAGCAGTAGTGGTGGAAGGCAGATACAATAGTGGTGTTTAAGCACATAGATATGCTGGGAATGGAGGGATATGGATGCTGTGCAAGCAGAGGCCTGTTCCTGGGTGTACATTTCTATGGTCTATGTTTATTTTCCATCATTAAGTTAGTTTATCTCATATTCTGTGCACCTGATATTATTTTACTCATTTCTTTGCACTGTAATTTTGCCTTTGTAGTCTCTTTCTGTTTCTTTTCAAAAAACATAATCTCAAAATAATTTGTTACAATGAATTAAAGATCAATATTTTCCACCTCATCATTGTCGCTTTTTTTCCTTGGCTGTATGTTTGCAATTGTTTCCTCATCTATCTTTAATTATTTTTACAAATAGAATAAGCTTTCTTTATTTAATGTTATAAGGATGGCTTATTTTACTTCGGAGTCACATGAAGAACCCCGCCAGTGCGCCTGCACGTCATTACGTCAGACGCCTTGACGCAAACGGACATGAGGAGCAGAGCTCCTCCAGTGGTTTGTAGTTTTTCAACTACAAGGTAAGTAAAAACTTTTTTCATGTTTTCCAGGTCCGTTTACTGTGGGTCTATGGGGATTTTTTCCACAGACGCCATGGGAAAAAACGGACAGGGGGAAGAGGCGAGCGACACAGCCGACAGAAAGTCAGGAAAGTCGGGAGTCCGCGGTTAGAGACCAACCGCCTCTAAACCCCGGTACAGTCGCCAACGGTGAGCATAGCGACTGTGGACCTGGGGCTGGTGAAAACACAGTCAGCGCCTGTCGGGCAAAAGATGAAGTTTAAATCCCAACGGCCCACGGTGGGAGTCCCAGGCAATGGAAGTAGCTCCAGGGCTAGATACTGCTTTCGAGCGTATTGCCCAAATAGAAAGCCTTTTACATAGGCTGTTGGAGCAAAGTTCACTCAGGGAGGAGTGTACTGAAATCCAAGCTGCTGGAAGCAGCACAAACAGCTCCTGGTACAGAGCTAGATACTGCTTTCGAGCGTATTTCCCAAATAGAAAGCCTTTTACATAGGCTGTTGGAGCAAAGTTCACTCAGGAAGGAGTGTACTGAAATCCAAGCTGCTGGAAGCAGCTTAACAGCACCTGGCTCAGGGCTGATGGAATGCACCCTCAGGGATGAGGAGCGTGCTACGGGTCATGAGATTTCAGACCCCGACTCTGACGGTGAGGCTGTACAAGGCGATGAACGGCAGCTGCCAGATGTTCCACCCCTGGCAGTAGGATTCGCTGCCCCATCAGGGTCAGTAGAGCCATTAGGAGAAGAACTGGCCTCCTTAATAAATTACTTGGTTTACCATCAGCTGGAACAGCAGGAGATGGATGAGACTGCAAGAAAGCAGGAGACCCCAAGTAACTGTGGGTTGCTGAAAGCAGAAGCAGTGAACCAAATTATCTGGAATCAGTTGCAGAGAATATTAAAGCTGCTGGGTTCTGGAATAACTGCTTTTACCAGAATAGCAGATAACAGCCAAGAGATGACGAAGTTGCATCAGGAAGCACTGGGGTTGCTATGCAGCACCCACTTCAAGATCAATTATCTGAGGAAGGTGCTATACGGCCTACTATGAATCTGAAATTCACAGCACTCTGCAAACCAAGTAATATACAATTACCCAACTTACTCTTTGGAGAGGATCTCGGGAGACGTATTAAAGAGTTGGAAGATGAAGCAAAAACAGGATTGATAAAAACATCAATGGTTACAAAGTCTGTAAAGAGGAAGTATCCTTTCAGACGTCATACGGATCCTAGACCAGGACCAAGTCGCTCATCAACGCAGGGACGTAGCTGGTGGCCTGCAGCGGGAGTAAGAACCAGTGGTGGTGCTTCCGGGAGCATCCAGGGATCTCAGAATACTCAAATGACTCAAGAGGTAGGTGGACCTGGTTCTCATGGGAACATACTAACTGGATTAAGTCCAAAAGTTAGAGGCAGATTATGTCTCTTCTATAAACATTGGAAGAAGATTACTTCAGATGTGGTAATTCTGAATAATATACAAGGATTTCGAATTGAATTCAATCCAAATTATGATTTGCCTGTCCAGCATGTTCCTAGCAGAACTCTCCACTTTGCGAAGTAATGGAGGTTCAAGCTGCGCTTCAAAACCCTATATATAAAAGGTGTTTTTGAAGAATCAGTCTACCAAATTCACCAATTTGGGTCAAATATATTCCCTCGATCAAAAAAGGATGGAGGATGCAGGATGATGATAGACTTGACAAGTCTGAATCCTTTTGTTCAGTGTCTGTTCACTTGCAAGATATGAAGTATCTTAAAATTTAAATGGATGAACCAATTAGGGCAGTTTAAAGCTCTGCCTAATGGGTTAACGTCCGCTCCAAGAATATTCATAAAATTGTTAAAATCAATTCTGGGGTTGCTGAGAGCCAGGGGCATGTACTAATGGTATACCTGGATGATGTCCTGATTATAGGAAGGACAAAACAGTCAACAGAAGCATCAGTTGCAGTTATGAAATCAAACTTTTGAAAGTTTGGGGGTTTCTAAATTCATCCAAAGAAATCAAGGTTAAAAATATGTACCTCAATTGATTATTTGGGGTTCACAATTGATTCAGCCCAAATGCAAATTACTTTGCCCAGTGAAAAAAGGGTGGAGTTGATTAAAGATTGCAGTAATCTGTTAAACGAGCAAAAACCTCTAATCAGACAGGTGGCTCGAGTACTGGGAAAATTAGTAGATTCCCAGCAGTCCAGTATGGACCATTACATTATCAACAGCTGCAGAGAAGAACAGGCACTGAGAATAAATGCTGCTCATTTTGATAGAACCATGCAAGTAACAACAAATGCTGTTTCTAATCTGCAGTGGTGGATTCTACATGTCTCAAGCAGTTCAGGCAAAGTGCTGATTGAACAACCTTCGATGATATTACAAACTGATGCCAGTGCACTAGGATGGGGTGCAACTGACTTAACATCTAGCTGCGGAGGCAGATGAAATCAGGAAGAGTTATTGTTACTGCAGACATGGGGAATTACCTATTTGGAGCTTTTAGGAGGTTTCTATGGACTCAAAGCTTGGTTCTAACACAACTAAAAGGAAGGTTCAAGTTAAAATTAATAAACACAACAGCAGTTGCCTATATTAATGATATGGGTGGAAGTAAGTCGGTGTCATGTGAGAAAATAGTTAAATCAACTTTGGTCTTGGTGTATTGAACAGAACATTTGGATTTCAGCTATCTATCTACCAGGTAGAATGAACACGATAGCAGACACCAGGTCACGAAAGTTCCATGATAATAAAGAATGGATGTTGAATCAAGAGGTATTCAATGATATAGTAATCAGATTTGGAATGCCCGACATCGACTTGAATCATCAGCTATCGAGATATGTCTCATGGAAACCAGATCCAGGAGCAGTGGCGATTGATGCTTTCTCGCTACATTGGGGTGGTATGTTTTCATATATATTTCCACCTTTCTTCCTCATAAGCCAATGTTTGCTTTAAATCAGGCAAGATGCTGCTTCAAGGGTATTGGTAGTACCAGATTGGCCTACACAGCCATGGTATCCGTTGATATTAGAATTAACAACACAAATGTTGATGAAAGTCCCAAAAAGGAGTAATTTATTGCTGCACCCTGTAACAGGGTAACAACATCCATTATATGATTGTTTGGATTTGTTGATTTGCAGGTTTTAAGAATGCCTTTTCTGGGACGAGGACTGTCTGAGCGTACTGTGGACATGCTTACGGCAGCCTGGAGGAAGAGCACTCAAAAACAGTACCTGTCTTATATTAAGAAATGGGAAGAGTTCTGTGTACAAAAGAATGTGCAATAAAGTACTGCAGATATTTCAAATGTTTAGAATTTCTGTCAAAACTTTATTATGATGAAGGTCTGAGTTGTAGTGCAATTAATTCAGCCAGAAGTGCATTGTCCTCGTATTTGGTTCTGGAGTCAGAAAGAAACCCAATTGGGTCACACCCAATTGTTTCCAGACTAATGAAAGGAATCTTTAATTCCAAACCACCGAAACCTAGGTACATGACAATCTGGGATGTAAGTGTGGTACTGAAACTACTTCGTGAATGGTCATCAAGTGTGTCTTTACCTTTGGCTAAGCTCAGTATGAAAGTTTTATTGCTTATGGCATGAGTGACAGCACAACGAGTGCAAACACTTGGAAAATTACAAATAGACAGTATGGAAGTAACTGAAGATAAGGTTACATTCTATATCTATGACCTACTAAAGCAAATTAGGCCAGGTGTGACAGGATTTAAAATTATACTAGCAGTATATCCAAATGATCCTTGTCTCTGTATTAAGACATATTTGTTACAATACATTGAGGTCACAAAGAATTTGAGAAATACGGAAACTGGGTTGTTGATCACACACAAGAAACCACACAAGAGAGTTTCAATACAGACTATTTCCAGATGGATAAAAGAAGTCTTAACAGCTGCTGGTATTAACACATGTTTTTACGTCTCACTCGGCTAGGGCAGCAGAAACGTCGGCGGACAGGGCAAAAGACGTCCCCGTCGACCATATCCTCGCAGCCGCCGGGTGGTCCAATGAGTTGATGTTTCAACATTTTTACCATCGGCCTATTGTTAATGCGGGATTGTTTGCAGAAACTATTTTAAGTTCTGTGTAAATACCTCTGGTTTAAAGGGGATCTGATTCATTTCATTATTGAAATGAATTACTGCATTTGTGGTACAAATGTTATTATGAATGCATGATTGATTATTTCTCGTTCCGAGTCAATCAATGCAGTGAGAAGCCGGGATTGATACACGGCATGAAATCACAAAGCTATAAAATCTTCACGTAGTCACTCACGTGACTCCGAAGTAAAATAGTATGATTAAACGAGAACTTACCTAAGTTTGAAGTTTGATCTTTATTTTATGATGAGTTACGTAGGTGATTACGTGCCCGCCACGACCCTACCCTCTATCATAAAGGTCAGATGGAAGTTCTTGTATTACTCGTTTTATTATGAGACTATATTACTTCAGTTGTTTTTTTTTGTGATTTCACACCGCTGCTTTGAAGATTGACGCGCAGGCGCACTGGCGGGGTTCTTCACGTAATCACCTACGTAACTCCTCATAAAATAAAGATCAAACTTCAAACTTAGGTAAGTTCTCGTTTAATCTTACTATTCCACTTTTCTATCTTTCGTCATGATAATGTTTTCATTTTCCCTGCTTATTAGTAACTATTCAGTTTTTATAAAATAAATGTTATGCGTGCTTTTTTTTGTTCTTTTTCTTTTTCCTGCTAGTTTTATGTACCTTTTTTCCAGTTGAAGTTGAGAAAGAGAACAAAGTGGCAAAGAATGAGGAGTATCACCACAAAGTTACACTACAAAGCAATGCCGGGAAACATGGGCAGAAAGAGCACACTGCACACACCAACACTAGACAGAGATGATGTCTGACCCGCTGAGTTACTCCAGCTTGTTGTGTCTAGCACCAGACTAAATCTCCCCCTTTATCTCGGCAGTGCAGGGATTCAAATTACCCGTGATAAAACAAATACGTTACATTCCACACACTGTGAATATAATGACCTGTTCATTTATCCTGATTTTTGATTTTGTCTGTAGTTTACAGTTTCTATGAAGCTGCTCTGTGTGGATCAAAGAGACAGATTATCTGAGCTGCGTTTCGAAGAGTCATTTGGAAATTACAAGAGTTTTGTGTACTCCTCAGATCTATTGGTCATTTGCCCAGGGTTTGCTTTGTACACAAAACATGACAAGTCCAATTTGGCTGATGAATTTAACACTCAACACACTTAAACTGATCAAAGCCCTTGTCAACAGTGCTATCAGGTGGCACCTCCTCATAATCTTCATAGAGATGCCCAGTTTAGAGTTATAAATTTACCAGTCCCCATTTCAGCCTTAGACAAGGTATGAACTAAAGAGCTAAATTCCATATGTATGATAAAGATGATTGTCCTTGATATCAGGTGGCACCTACACGTTGATAATCTTCTCATTAATACCCATCTTAGATTTTGTCAGGTCCTGATCGAGTGACAGCCGTGGTCAAGGCATAGATGAAAGGGCTGAATTTCAGATGTAAGGTTAACGTGACTGCCCTTGATATCAATGCAGCATTTGTCATTGGCAAAACTGAACTCAATGGGCAACAAATGGAAGACACTTCTGTGGCTGGAGACATGGCAGCACAGTGACGTAGCTGGTAGAGCCACTGCCTCATAGCGCCGCAGCCTCAAAACGCCAGACACATGTGTTCATTCCTGACCTTGGGTGCTGTCTGCGTGGAGATTGCATGTTCTCTCTGTGACCGTGTGGCTCTGGTTTCCTTCCATATTCCAAAGACCAGCCCCTTTGTATGATTAATTGACCTCTGTAAATTTCTCTTAGTGTGTAGGGAATGGACGAGAAAGTAGGATAACATAGAATTAGTCTGAACAGTTGGTCGATGGTTGTTGTGGACTCCGTGGGCTGAAGGCACTGTTTTCATGCTGTTTCTCTAAACTAAGTTAAACTAAAGTAAACTAAAGTAAACTAAACTAAACATAACTCATAAAGTCATAGTCATAGACCCATTGGGCTAGACAGCATGGAAACAAGCCCATTGGACGCGCTTGTCCGTGTCGACTAAGTTGGCGTTCTGGGCCAATTCCCTTTGCCAGCTTTGGCTCATATCCATCCAAACCTTTCCTATCCATATATCTGTCCAAATGTCTTTTGAAAATCATAATTGTACCCATTTCTGGCAGCTCTTTCTAGATATGGGCTACTTTCTGACTGAAAAGGTTACCTCTGAGGTCTCTCTTAAATCTCTCACCTCTCTCGTCTCTCTTTAAACATATAGTATTAAAGTATTAGAATATATTTTCCCTGGGAAAAAAATTGAGTTTTCACTTTCTCCATGCTCCTCATGATCTTGTACACTTTAATAAGGTCTCAGCATCCTATGCTCCAAAGAGAAAAAATCCTAGCCTATCCAACCCTGTAACCCAAGCCCAGGTAAGATCCTGGTTAATCTCTTCTGCACCCTTTCCAACATCTCAGCAAATGAAGCAGCTCATGCCTGCAGGCGGCAAGACCAAGACGGCATTCAGACATGGTCTGGTAAATAGTAAATAACATCTGGGCGAGATCCATCTCCAGTTCAACGTTCAATAGACTAACTAACATTGTCTCTCACTATTAATATCTTGTGGGTCACCATTGATTAAAACCTCGACTGGATATAAATGCTGTGACTACCAAATCTGGTCAGCGGCAGGATATTCTGGAGCAAGAGATTCACCTCCTAATATCCCACGGCCTTGATCATCTACAAAGCACGCCAGGAGGGTGATGGAATACTCTTCACTTGCCTGGATGAGTGCAATGCAGCAACTTCCAAGAAACGGAATAAAACGCTCAACAGGAAAAAGCAGCTCACTGAATTAGCTCTCCCAAGGCAGCACAAAGTGTCGATGGGTTCAATGGTGGCGAGGTTAGTCTGTGTGATTGAATGGGTTACCTCTATAACTTTCTGCAATTTTGTGCGGTCTTGGGCAGAGCTGTTGCCAAACGAAACTGCAATGCACCCCAATAGGATGCTTTCTACAGTGCATCTGGAGAAGTTGATAAGAGTCTGTGGAGACATGCCGTTTTTCCTCAGTCTTCTGATGAAGTAGCGACATAAGTGTGCTTTCTTGGCTGTGGCTTCAATACTGTTGTTCCAGCACAAATTGTTAGTGACATTTCACTTCTGGTAATGGCATGTAATGGCACTAACACACTTGACATTCTAGAAAGATCAGGGGGAAAAAAATTCTGTGGTGAAACCCATCAAGGCAAAAGGGTCTTTGCTTGTCTTTGTTCTTCCCATGAATTTTGCAGAAGATTTGATTCTCACCTTTTCTCTGGTCTGCAATAATTGGTGATTGAAGGTTTAAAAAAAGCGTATTAATCATAGTTCAGGTGCTTAGAGCTCATGGGATCTTGATATGCCTTCATCTCCATGAGAATTGCACAACACCAGGTTACACTTGCATATCAGATGCAAGAATTAATGTCCTGAAATTGAGATTATTTTACAGAGACAATACATTTTCCAACTGTTTTTATACGAGTAGGTTTGGAAAAGGGAGTTAAAGACATGGCTTGAACAATAAGAGTTTAAGAATGATTTAAAAACTGGCGATGAAGATAGAGACTGAGTTATACCAAAAGGACATCTGGCATTGCTGGATTGGATCAAAGTCATAGAATCGAGGAGCTGTAGAGCATGGAACCAGGACCTTCAGCCCAACATGTCCATGCCGGCCAAGTTTCCTGCTTGACCTAGTCCTATTTGCCTGTGCCTTGCGCATACGCCCCCAAATATAGAACAGAATAGCACAGGAACCGTCCCTTCATCCCTCAATGCCCATGCTGAACATGATGACGTTCAACTATTCTTATGCCTGCATGTGATCCATAACCCTCCATTTCCCACATATCCAAGTGCCTATCTAAAAGCCTTTTAAATGTTACCATCAGATTGGCTTCCACCACCACCCTGGCAATAGGTTCTAGACACCCAGCGGTCTCTTTCTGAATACCACTGGTCACAGAGCTCCATCCACAATAACACCCTTCCACCACTACCTTCAGTCTTCTATGGGTAAGCCAGTTCCAAATCCAAACTAACAAGCCACCCTGGTGCCATGCATCTTAACTTTCTGGATCAGATGTCTTAATTGTATGTGACACTGTCATTTCCTCTGGCAGCTCGTTCCATACATGCACCATCCTTTATATGGAAAAAGCTGCCCCGAAAAATTCCATAAAAGTTATGGAATAGTAGGGTCTCTTTTAAAACTTTCCCCTCTCACCTTAAATCTAAGCCCTCTAATTTTGGACTCCCCTACGCTTACTTCCCTCATGATTTTTTAAACCTCTGTAAGGTCATTCCAAAGCACACCAGGGATAAAGACAAGCCTTCTCAGCCTTTCATTATAACTTAAACCTTTCAGACATGGTAACATCCTTGTAACCCCATTCTGTCTCCTTTCCAGCTGGATGACGTCTTTCCTATAGTTGGGCAATCAAACGTCAAGTGTGTTCTCACCAATGACTTTACATTTGCAACATAATGCCTGAACTCCTGAGCTCAGTGCCTTGACCAATGAAAGTAAGTGTGGCAAATGCCTTATTCACCACCGTCCACCTGTGTAGTTACTTTCGTAAAAATATGTACGTGCCCCCCCAGTTCTCTCTGTTCGGCAACACTCCCCAGAGTCCAACGTTTTGTTATCCCTGAAGTGAAAGAGGTGAAAACCAAGAATGTTGTCATTAAAAAGCGTGCTTCGTTGAATGATGACTTCTGAGATAAATTCTCAGATTTTGTTTCTTAAAATTTGACTGCTGAATCTCTCTATATTAAAATTGTCTCTTTTTATCAACAGGAAATTGTCATCAAGAGGCAGTGAGCAACAGATCACAACAAGAGACACAACAAGAAAGAACTTAATAATTCTCATCTTTAACATTTAAATTGTTCTTATATTTTAGGAATAATTCACAATTTAAACTTGAATAAATCCTTTTTTCACTTTTGATGCCTGTGTGTTCTTCATCACAATGGGAACCTAATGGGCAGAAATGGCTGCTCTCTGGGAGAGCCACTAAGAGTGAATGGGGGGGAGGTTGTGGGGAGATGCACTGAATGCGTGGGGGGGAGGGGAATGGCAAGGAGCAGAGTGGGGGGGGGGGGGGTGAAGGGTGCAGGGGTGACTGAGTGAACTGCCAGCGTACCAGGCATGAGTGACTGCACTGCCAGCCCACGAGCCGTGAGTAACTGAACTGCTAGCCCACCAGCCATGACTCACTGAACTGCCAGCCCACGAGCCGTGAGTAAGTGAACTGCCAGCCCACCAGCCGTGAGTAAGTGAACTGCCAGCCCACCAGCCGTAAGTGACTGAACTGCCAGCACAATAATCCATTCGGCCCACAATGTCTATACTAGCTCTCTGGAAACCAGTACCTTCGGCCCACAACACCCATACTAGCGCAACAGAAAGCCCCCCCCCTCCCCCCACTGGCGAGCAATATTGGAATTGGTGGAGATGTGGAATATTGCGTTGGGTGACCAGCCATCCCGTGTGATGCTGGGACCCAACGGGTCCCACTTAATCTAGTAATATGATAAAATTCAACCTGCAGTTTGAGAAGGAGAAGATGAAATTGGTTGTGTCGGTATTCCTGTTAAGCAAAGGTGACTACAAGGGCATGAGGGAGGAGCTGCCTGAAGTTGATTGAAAGGGACCCTAGCAGGAATGACGGTGAAACAGCAATGGCAGGAATTTCTGAGAACAATTCTGAAGACACAGGTCAGAAGGTGATAATGAGCAGAATAAGGCCATTCGGCCATCTTGTCTACTCTGCCATTCAATCATGGCCCATTCTCCTGCCTTCTCCCCATAACCCCTGACACACACAAGGGGAAAAGAGGAAGAAAGATTCTAACGGGAGAACGAGGCTTGTTCCTGGGTGTACATTTCTATGGTCTATGTTTATTTTCCATCATTAAGTTAATTTATCTCATATTCTGTGCACCTGATATTATTTTACTCATTTCTTTGCACTGTAATTTTGCCTTTGTAGTATCTTTCTGTTTCCTTTCAAAAAACATAATCTCAAAATAATTTGTTCTAATGAATTAAAGATAAATATTTTCCACCTCATCATTGTCGCTTTTTTTCCTTGGCTGTATGTTTGCAATTGTTTCCTCATCTATCTTTAATTATTTTTACAAATAGAATAAGCTTTCTTTATTTAATGTTATAAGGATGGCTTATTCCACTTTTCTATCTTTCGTCATGATAATGTTTTCATTTTCCCTGTTTATTAGTATCTATTCAGTTTAAAAAAAGAAATGTTATGCGTGCTTTTATTTGTTCCTTTTCTTTTTCCCGCTAGTTTTATGTACCTTTTTCCAGTTGAAGTTGGCACATTGAGAAAGAGAACAAAGTGGCAAAGAATGAGGAGTGTCACCACAAAGTGACACTACAAAGCAATGCCCGGAAACATGGGCAGAAAGAGCACACTGCACACACCAGCACTAGACAGAGATGATGTCTGATCCGCTGAGTTACTCCAGCTTGTTGTGTCTAGCACCAGACTAAATCTCCCTCTTTATCTCGGCAGTGCAGGGATTCAAATTACCCGTGATAAAACAAATACGTTACATTCCACACACTGTGAATATAATGACCTGTTCATTTATCCTGATTTTTGATTTTGACTGTAGAGCTTACAGTTTCTATGAAACTGCTCTGTGTGGATCAAAGAGACAGATTATCTGAGCTGCGTTCCAATGAGTCATTTGGAAATTACAAGAGTTTTGTGTACTCCTCAGATCTATTGGTCATTTGCCCAGGTTTAGCTTTGTACACAAAACATAAGACAAGTCCAATTTGGCTGATGAATTTAACACTCAACACACTTAAACTGATCAAAGCCCTTGTCAACAGTGGTATCAGGTGGCACCTCCTCATAATCTTCATACAGATGCCCAGTTTAGAGTTGTAAATTTACCAGTCCCCATTTCAGCCTTAGACAAGGTATGAACTAAAGAGCTAAATTCCATATGTATGATAAAGATGATTGTCCTTGATATCAGGTGGCACCTACACGTTGATAATCTTCTCATTAATACCCATCTTAGATTTTGTCAGGTCCTGATCGAGTGACAGCCTTGGTCAAGGCATAGATGAAAGGGCTGAATTTCAGATGTAAGGTTAACGTGACTGCCCTTGATATCAATGCAGCATTTGTCATTGGCAAAACTGAACTCAATGGGCAACAAATGGAAGACACTTCTGTGGCTGGAGACATGGCAGCACAGTGACGTAGCTGGTAGAGCCACTGCCTCATAGCGCCGCAGCCTCAAAACGCCAGACACATGTGTTCATTCCTGACCTTGGGTGCTGTCTGCGTGGAGATTGCATGTTCTCTCTGTGACCGTGTGGCTCTGGTTTCCTTCCATATTCCAAAGACCAGCCCCTTTGTATGATTAATTGACCTCTGTAAATTTCTCTTAGTGTGTAGGGAATGGACGAGAAAGTAGGATAACATAGAATTAGTCTGAACAGTTGGTCGATGGTTGTTGTGGACTCCGTGGGCTGAAGGCACTGTTTTCATGCTGTTTCTCTAAACTAAGTTAAACTAAAGTAAACTAAAGTAAACTAAACTAAACATAACTCATAAAGTCATAGTCATAGACCCATTGGGCTAAACAGCTTGGAAACAAGCCCATTGGACGCGCTTGTCCGTGTCGACTAAGTTGGCGTTCTGGGCCAATTCCCTTTGCCAGCTTTGGCTCATATCCATCCAAACCTTTCCTATCCATATATCTGTCCAAATGTCTTTTGAAAATCATAATTGTACCCATTTCTGGCAGCTCTTTCTAGATATGGGCTACTTTCTGACTGAAAAGGTTACCTCTGAGGTCTCTCTTAAATCTCTCACCTCTCTCCTCTCTCTTTAAACATATAGTATTAAAGTATTAGAATATATTTTCCCTGGGAGAAAAACGGAGTTTTCACTTTCTCCATGCTCCTCATGATCTTGTACACTTTAATAAGGTCTCAGCATCCTATGCTCCAAAGAGAAACAATCCTAGCCTATCCAACCCTGTAACCCAAGCCCAGGTAAGATCCTGGTTAATCTCTTCTGCACCCTTTCTAACATCTCAGCAAATGAAGCAGCTCATGCCTGCAGGCGGCAAGACCAAGACGGCATTCAGACATGGTCTGGTAAATAGTAAATAACATCTGGGCCGCATAAGTGCCAGGCCAGATCCATCTCCAGTTCAACGTTCAATAGCCTAACTAACATTGTCCCTCACTATTAATATCTTGTGGGTCACCATTGATTAAAACCTCGACTGGATATAAATGCTGTGACTACCAAATCTGGTCAGCGGCAGGATATTCTGGAGCAAGAGATTCACCTCCTAATATCCCATGGCCGTGATCATCTACATAGCACGTCAGGAGGGTGATGGAATACTCTTCACTTGCCTGGATGAGTGCAATGCAGCAACTTCCAAGAAACGGAATAAAACGCTCAACAGGAAAAAGCAGCTCTGAATTAGCTCTCCCAAGGCAGCACAAAGTGTCGATGGGTTCAATGGTGGCGAGGTTAGTCTGTGTGATTGACTGGGTTACCTCTATAACTTTCTGCAATTTCTTGCGGTCTTGGGCAGAGCTGTTGCCAAACGAAACTGCAATGCACCCCAATAGGATGCTTTCTACAGTGCATCTGGAGAAGTTGATAAGAGTCTGTGGAGACATGCTGTATTTCCTCAGTCTTCTGATGAAGTAGCGACATCAGTGTGTTTTCTTGGCTGTGGCTTCAATACTGTTGTTCCAGCACAAATTGTTAGTGACATTTCACTTCTGGTAATGGCATGTAATGGCACTAACACACTTGACATTCTAGAAAGATCAGGGGGAAAAAAATTCTGTGGTGAAACCCATCAAGGCAAAAGGGTCTTTGCTTGTCTTTGTTCTTCCCATGAATTTTGCAGAAGATTTGATTCTCACCTTTTCTCTGGTCTGCAATAATTGGTGATTGAAGGTTTAAAAAAAGCGTATTAATCATAGTTCAGGTGCTTAGAGCTCATGGGATCTTGATATGCCTTCATCTCCATGAGAATTGCACAACACCAGGTTACACTTGCATATCAGATGCAAGAATTAATGTCCTGAAATTGAGATTATTTTACAGAGACAATACATTTTCCAACTGTTTTTATACGAGTAGGTTTGGAAAGGGAGTTAAAGACATGGCTTGAACAATAAGAGTTTAAGAATGATTTAAAAACTGGCGATGAAGATAGAGACTGAGTTATACCAAAAGGACATCTGGCATTGCTGGATTGGATCAAAGTCATAGAATCGAGGAGCTGTAGAGCATGGAACCAGGACCTTCAGCCCAACATGTCCATGCCGGCCAAGTTTCCTGCTTGACCTAGTCCTATTTGCCTGTGCCTTGTGCATACGCCCCCAAATATAGAACAGAATAGCACAGGAACCGTCCCTTCATCCCTCAATGCCCATGCTGAACATGATGACGTTCAACTATTCTTATGCCTGCATGTGATCCATAACCCTCCATTTCCCACATATCCAAGTGCCTATCTAAAAGCCTTTTAAATGTTACCATCAGATTGGCTTCCACCACCACCCTGGCAATAGGTTCTAGACACCCAGCGGTCTCTTTCTGAATACCACTGGTCACAGAGCTCCATCCACAATAACACCCTTCCACCACTACCTTCAGTCTTCTATGGGTAAGCCAGTTCCAAATCCAAACTAACAAGCCACCCTGGTGCCATGCATCTTAACTTTCTGGATCAGATGTCTTAATTGTATGTGACACTGCCATTTCCTCTGGCAGCTCGTTCCATACATGCACCATCCTTTATATGGAAAAAGCTGCCCCGAAAAGTTCCATAAAAGTTATGGAATAGTAGGGTCTCTTTTAAAACTTTCCCCTCTCACCTTAAATCTAAGCCCTCTAATTTTGGACTCCCCTACGCTTACTTCCCTCATGATTTTTTAAACCTCTGTAAGGTCATTCCAAAGCACACCAGGGATAAAGACAAGCCTTCTCAGCCTTTCATTATAACTTAAACCTTTCAGACATGGTAACATCCTTGTAACCCCATTCTGTCTCCTTTCCAGCTGGATGACGTCTTTCCTATAGTTGGGCAATCAAACGTCAAGTGTGTTCTCACCAATGACTTTACATTTGCAACATAATGCCTGAACTCCTGAGCTCAGTGCCTTGACCAATGAAAGTAAGTGTGGCAAATGCCTTATTCACCACCGTCCACCTGTGTAGTTACTTTCGTAAAAATATGTACATGCACCCCCAGTTCTCTCTGTTCGGCAACACTCCCCAGAGTCCAACGTTTTGTTATCCCTGAAGTGAAAGAGGTAAAAACCAAGAATGTTGTCATTAAAAAGCGTGCTTCGTTGAATGATGACTTCTGAGATAAATTCTCAGATTTTGTTTCTTAAAATTTGACTGCTGAATCTCTCTATATTAAAATTGTCTCTTTTTATCAACAGGAAATTGTCATCAAGAGGCAGTGAGCAACAGATCACAACAAGAGACACAACAAGAAAGAACTTAATAATTCTCATCTTTAACATTTAAATTGTTCTTATATTTTAGGAATAATTCACAATTTAAACTTGAATAAATCCTTTTTTCACTTTTGATGCCTGTGTGTTCTTCATCACAATGGGAACCTAATGGGCAGAAATGGCTGCTCTGTGGGAGAGCCACTAAGAGTGAATGGGGGGGGGAGGTTGTGGGGAGATGCACTGAATGCGTGGGGGGAGGGGAATGGCAAGGAGCAGAGTGGGGGGGGGGTGAAGGGTGCAGGGGTGACTGAGTGAACTGCCAGCGTACCAGGCATGAGTGACTGCACTGCCAGCCCACGAGCCGTGAGTAAGTGAACTGCTAGCCCACCAGCCATGACTCACTGAACTGCCAGCCCACGAGCCGTGAGTAAGTGAACTGCCAGCCCACCAGCCGTGAGTAAGTGAACTGCCAGCCCACCAGCCGTAAGTGACTGAACTGCCAGCACAATAATCCATTCGGCCCACAATGTCTATACTAGCTCTCTGGAAACCAGTACCTTCGGCCCACAACACCCATACTAGCGCAACAGAAAGCCCCCCCTCCCCCCACTGGCGAGCAATATTGGAATTGGTGGAGAGGTGGAATATTGCGTTGGGTGACCAGCCGTCCCGTGTGATGCTGGGACCCAACGGGTCCCACTTAGTCTAGTAATATGATAAAATTCAACCTGCAGTTTGAGAAGGAGAAGATGAAATTGGTTGTGTCGGTATTCCTGTTAAGCAAAGGTGACTACAAGGGCATGAGGGAGGAGCTGCCTGAAGTTGATTGAAAGGGACCCTAGCAGGAATGACGGTGAAACAGCAATGGCAGGAATTTCTGAGAACAATTCTGAAGACACAGGTCAGAAGGTGATAATGAGCAGAATAAGGCCATTCGGCCATCTAGTCTACTCTGCCATTCAATCATGGCCCATTCTCCTGCCTTCTCCCCATAACCCCTGACACACACAAGGGGAAAAGAGGAAGAAAGATTCTAACGGGAGAACGAGGCGTTCTAAGTTTTACAAAATATGATAAGTGTGTGATCAATTTCTAGAATGTTTTGCCAGCAGTAGTGGTGGATGACAGATACAATAGTGGTATTTAAGCACATATATATGCTGGGAATGGAGGGATATGGATGCTGTGCAAGCAGAGGCCTGTTCCTGGGTGTACATTTCTATGGTCTATGTTTATTTTCCATCATTAAGTTAATTTATCTCATATTCTGTGCACCTGATATTATTTTACTCATTTCTTTGCACTGTAATTTTGCCTTTGTAGTCTCTTTCTGTTTCCTTTCAAAAAACATAATCTCAAAATAATTTGTTCTAATTTTATTGATAAGGATAAGGAAATTTACAATATGGAAGATATAGCTAATAGTTTTAATAATTTTTTTGTTAATATTGGACCAGACCTGGCTAAACAAATCCCTGATTCAGGGACATCTGGAGAAACACCTGAGAAATTAGTGGAAAGAAATCCCTGCTCTATGTTTCTTACGGCAGTAGAAGAAAAAGAACTGCTGGATATTGTCAAAACATGTAAAAATAAGAAGTCTACCGATTTCAATGACATTGACATGTCGCTAGTTAAGATGGTCATTGAGGGGATCTCCAAACCTTTAACATTCATCTGTAATTTATCCTTCCAGACCGGTACTTTTCCAATTAAAATGAAAATAGCAAAAATAATACCAATATACAAAACAGGGAACAAGCATCATTTTACAAACTATAGACCTGTTTCCTTACTCCCACAATTTTCCAAAATATTAGAAAAAATGTTTAATAATAGACTAGACAAATTTGTAGAAAATAATAAATTATTAACAGAAAGTCAATATGGATTCAGAACAAATAGATCAACATCACTTGCAATACTAGAATTAATTGAAGACATCACAAACGCCATTGATAAGAAATTATATGCAGCTGGGATATTCATTGACATAAAAAAAGCATTTGATACAATTAATCATGATATTTTATTTAAAAAATTGGAGAGGTATGGAATTAGAGGAATAGTACTGGACTGGATTAAAAGCTACTTAAGTAACAGGCAACAGTTTGTAAATCTGGGTAGTCATAATTCTACATGTTTGGACATTGTGTGTGGTGTACCACAGGGGTCAGTGCTGGGCCCAAAATTATTTATCATGTACATAAATGATATTTGTAATGTGTCCAATGTCTTGAGGCTGGTTTTGTTTGCAGATGATACAAATATTTTTTGCTCTGGGGGAAATTTAAAAAGGCTATTGGATAAAATAATAAAAGAAATGGGTAAATTGAAAATATGGTTTGATAGTAATAAAATTTCATTAAATCTGAGTAAAACTAAAATAATGTTATTTGGTAATTGTAGAATAAGTCCCCTAGTAAGTATAAAGATAAATGGGGTGGAAGTTGAAAGAGTGCATGAAAATAAATTTCTTGGGGTTATAATTGACGATAAAATAAGCTGGAAATCACATATTAAACATGTAAAATTAAAATTATCAAAAAGTATCTCTGTATTATACAAAGCCAAGCAAGCTCTGGATTACAAATCACTCCGTATTCTTTATTGTACATTAATTTTACCTTACTTAAATTATTGTACAGAAGTCTGGGGAAATAATTATAAAAATTCGATACACTCATTAACCATGATGCAAAAAAGAGCAATTCGTATTATCCATAATGCTAAGTATCTGGGTCATACGAATCCATTATTTTTAGAGTCAAAATTATTAAAATTAGAAGATTTGGTCACATTCAAAACAGCTCAGATAATGTTTAGGGCCAAAAATAAAAATTTACCTGGAAACATTCAAAAATTATTTAACGAGCGTGTGGGGGGTTACAATTTAAGAGGAATATTTAACTTTAAGAAACAACAAGTCCGTACGACTAGAAAAACCTTTTGTATTTCGGTTTGTGGAGTAGGAGTGTGGAATAAATTGAACGGGGAATTGAAGCAATGCACAAACATGAATCATTTTAAAATGATATATAAAAAAATAATGCTCAAGGGGTACAGGGATGGAGGGGATGGTTGACAAGTGGGGGTTGATGTTTATCTTGTTTACAATCGTTGATGTTTATCTTGTTACTATTGTTGATGTTTATCTTGTTTACTATTGTTCACTGATGTTGGGTACTTCAAATATGAAGATTGTATGTACATAATAGTTGTATGTATATAAGTGTCTGTATGTATTATGGGAAATTGCCTAGGGCAGTACTATTATTAGTAAGGAATTGATTTTTAAATACGATAGAAGTGTTGGGGAAAAGGGGTGAGATTTAATAAGTTATTCTTCTTCTCACTCCTTTTCGAGCTTGTACAGACTCTGAGTTGGACATTGGAACCTTGATTTTGTTCTTCTCAATTGTAAATGTTGATTGCAATGTTCAATTGTTTGATAATTTCGATTTTGTTAATATCAATGTCTTTAATGTCTTTACTTGTTCGGAATAAATAAATAAATAAATAATGAATTAAAGATAAATATTTTCCACCTCATCATTGTTGCTTTTTTTCCTTGGCTGTATGTTTGCAATTGTTTCCTCATCTATCTTTAATTATTTTTACAAATAGAATAAGCTTTCTTTATTTAATGTTATAAGGATGGCTTATTCCACTTTTCTATCTTTCGTCATGATAATGTTTTCATTTTCCCTGTTTATTAGTATCTATTCAGTTTAAAAAAAGAAATGTTATGCGTGCTTTTATTTGTTCCTTTTCTTTTTCCCGCTAGTTTTATGTACCTTTTTCCAGTTGAAGTTGGCACATTGAGAAAGAGAACAAAGTGGCAAAGAATGAGGAGTGTCACCACAAAGTGACACTACAAAGCAATGCCCGGAAACATGGGCAGAAAGAGCACACTGCACACACCAGCACTAGACAGAGATGATGTCTGATCCGCTGAGTTACTCCAGCTTGTTGTGTCTAGCACCAGACTAAATCTCCCTCTTTATCTCGGCAGTGCAGGGATTCAAATTACCCGTGATAAAACAAATACGTTACATTCCACACACTGTGAATATAATGACCTGTTCATTTATCCTGATTTTTGATTTTGACTGTAGAGCTTACAGTTTCTATGAAACTGCTCTGTGTGGATCAAAGAGACAGATTATCTGAGCTGCGTTCCAATGAGTCATTTGGAAATTACAAGAGTTTTGTGTACTCCTCAGATCTATTGGTCATTTGCCCAGGTTTAGCTTTGTACACAAAACATAAGACAAGTCCAATTTGGCTGATGAATTTAACACTCAACACACTTAAACTGATCAAAGCCCTTGTCAACAGTGGTATCAGGTGGCACCTCCTCATAATCTTCATACAGATGCCCAGTTTAGAGTTGTAAATTTACCAGTCCCCATTTCAGCCTTAGACAAGGTATGAACTAAAGAGCTAAATTCCATATGTATGATAAAGATGATTGTCCTTGATATCAGGTGGCACCTACACGTTGATAATCTTCTCATTAATACCCATCTTAGATTTTGTCAGGTCCTGATCGAGTGACAGCCTTGGTCAAGGCATAGATGAAAGGGCTGAATTTCAGATGTAAGGTTAACGTGACTGCCCTTGATATCAATGCAGCATTTGTCATTGGCAAAACTGAACTCAATGGGCAACAAATGGAAGACACTTCTGTGGCTGGAGACATGGCAGCACAGTGACGTAGCTGGTAGAGCCACTGCCTCATAGCGCCGCAGCCTCAAAACGCCAGACACATGTGTTCATTCCTGACCTTGGGTGCTGTCTGCGTGGAGATTGCATGTTCTCTCTGTGACCGTGTGGCTCTGGTTTCCTTCCATATTCCAAAGACCAGCCCCTTTGTATGATTAATTGACCTCTGTAAATTTCTCTTAGTGTGTAGGGAATGGATGAGAAAGTAGGATAACATAGAATTAGTCTGAACAGTTGGTCGATGGTTGTTGTGGACTCCGTGGGCTGAAGGCACTGTTTTCATGCTGTTTCTCTAAACTAAGTTAAACTAAAGTAAACTAAAGTAAACTAAACTAAACATAACTCATAAAGTCATAGTCATAGACCCATTGGGCTAAACAGCTTGGAAACAAGCCCATTGGACGCGCTTGTCCGTGTCGACTAAGTTGGCGTTCTGGGCCAATTCCCTTTGCCAGCTTTGGCTCATATCCATCCAAACCTTTCCTATCCATATATCTGTCCAAATGTCTTTTGAAAATCATAATTGTACCCATTTCTGGCAGCTCTTTCTAGATATGGGCTACTTTCTGACTGAAAAGGTTACCTCTGAGGTCTCTCTTAAATCTCTCACCTCTCTCCTCTCTCTTTAAACATATAGTATTAAAGTATTAGAATATATTTTCCCTGGGAGAAAAACGGAGTTTTCACTTTCTCCATGCTCCTCATGATCTTGTACACTTTAATAAGGTCTCAGCATCCTATGCTCCAAAGAGAAACAATCCTAGCCTATCCAACCCTGTAACCCAAGCCCAGGTAAGATCCTGGTTAATCTCTTCTGCACCCTTTCTAACATCTCAGCAAATGAAGCAGCTCATGCCTGCAGGCGGCAAGACCAAGACGGCATTCAGACATGGTCTGGTAAATAGTAAATAACATCTGGGCCGCATAAGTGCCAGGCCAGATCCATCTCCAGTTCAACGTTCAATAGCCTAACTAACATTGTCCCTCACTATTAATATCTTGTGGGTCACCATTGATTAAAACCTCGACTGGATATAAATGCTGTGACTACCAAATCTGGTCAGCGGCAGGATATTCTGGAGCAAGAGATTCACCTCCTAATATCCCATGGCCGTGATCATCTACAAAGCACGTCAGGAGGGTGATGGAATACTCTTCACTTGCCTGGATGAGTGCAATGCAGCAACTTCCAAGAAACGGAATAAAACGCTCAACAGGAAAAAGCAGCTCTGAATTAGCTCTCCCAAGGCAGCACAAAGTGTCGATGGGTTCAATGGTGGCGAGGTTAGTCTGTGTGATTGACTGGGTTACCTCTATAACTTTCTGCAATTTCTTGCGGTCTTGGGCAGAGCTGTTGCCAAACGAAACTGCAATGCACCCCAATAGGATGCTTTCTACAGTGCATCTGGAGAAGTTGATAAGAGTCTGTGGAGACATGCTGTATTTCCTCAGTCTTCTGATGAAGTAGCGACATCAGTGTGTTTTCTTGGCTGTGGCTTCAATACTGTTGTTCCAGCACAAATTGTTAGTGACATTTCACTTCTGGTAATGGCATGTAATGGCACTAACACACTTGACATTCTAGAAAGATCAGGGGGAAAAAAATTCTGTGGTGAAACCCATCAAGGCAAAAGGGTCTTTGCTTGTCTTTGTTCTTCCCATGAATTTTGCAGAAGATTTGATTCTCACCTTTTCTCTGGTCTGC
Source organism: Malacoraja senta (assembly GCA_038087875.1). NCBI lineage: Eukaryota > Metazoa > Chordata > Chondrichthyes > Rajiformes > Rajidae > Malacoraja > Malacoraja senta. Next base: position 229,007,944 of record CM075977.1, on the reverse strand, counting down.
AATAATTGGTGATTGAAGGTTTAAAAAAAGCGTATTAATCATAGTTCAGGTGCTTAGAGCTCATGGGATCTTGATATGCCTTCATCTCCATGAGAATTGCACAACACCAGGTTACACTTGCATATCAGATGCAAGAATTAATGTCCTGAAATTGAGATTATTTTACAGAGACAATACATTTTCCAACTGTTTTTATACGAGTAGGTTTGGAAAGGGAGTTAAAGACATGGCTTGAACAATAAGAGTTTAAGAATGATTTAAAAACTGGCGATGAAGATAGAGACTGAGTTATACCAAAAGGACATCTGGCATTGCTGGATTGGATCAAAGTCATAGAATCGAGGAGCTGTAGAGCATGGAACCAGGACCTTCAGCCCAACATGTCCATGCCGGCCAAGTTTCCTGCTTGACCTAGTCCTATTTGCCTGTGCCTTGCGCATACGCCCCCAAATATAGAACAGAATAGCACAGGAACCGTCCCTTCATCCCTCAATGCCCATGCTGAACATGATGACGTTCAACTATTCTTATGCCTGCATGTGATCCATAACCCTCCATTTCCCACATATCCAAGTGCCTATCTAAAAGCCTTTTAAATGTTACCATCAGATTGGCTTCCACCACCACCCTGGCAATAGGTTCTAGACACCCAGCGGTCTCTTTCTGAATACCACTGGTCACAGAGCTCCATCCACAATAACACCCTTCCACCACTACCTTCAGTCTTCTATGGGTAAGCCAGTTCCAAATCCAAACAAACAAGCCACCCTGGTGCCATGCATCTTAACTTTCTGGATCAGATGTCTTAATTGTATGTGACACTGCCATTTCCTCTGGCAGCTCGTTCCATACATGCACCATCCTTTATATGGAAAAAGCTGCCCCGAAAAGTTCCATAAAAGTTATGGAATAGTAGGGTCTCTTTTAAAACTTTCCCCTCTCACCTTAAATCTAAGCCCTCTAATTTTGGACTCCCCTACGCTTACTTCCCTCATGATTTTTTAAACCTCTGTAAGGTCATTCCAAAGCACACCAGGGATAAAGACAAGCCTTCTCAGCCTTTCATTATAACTTAAACCTTTCAGACATGGTAACATCCTTGTAACCCCATTCTGTCTCCTTTCCAGCTGGATGACGTCTTTCCTATAGTTGGGCAATCAAACGTCAAGTGTGTTCTCACCAATGACTTTACATTTGCAACATAATGCCTGAACTCCTGAGCTCAGTGCCTTGACCAATGAAAGTAAGTGTGGCAAATGCCTTATTCACCACCGTCCACCTGTGTAGTTACTTTCGTAAAAATATGTACATGCACCCCCAGTTCTCTCTGTTCGGCAACACTCCCCAGAGTCCAACGTTTTGTTATCCCTGAAGTGAAAGAGGTAAAAACCAAGAATGTTGTCATTAAAAAGCGTGCTTCGTTGAATGATGACTTCTGAGATAAATTCTCAGATTTTGTTTCTTAAAATTTGACTGCTGAATCTCTCTATATTAAAATTGTCTCTTTTTATCAACAGGAAATTGTCATCAAGAGGCAGTGAGCAACAGATCACAACAAGAGACACAACAAGAAAGAACAATAATTCTCATCTTTAACATTTAAATTGTTCTTATATTTTAGGAATAATTCACAATTTAAACTTGAATAAATCCTTTTTTCACTTTTGATGCCTGTGTGTTCTTCATCACAATGGGAACCTAATGGGCAGAAATGGCTGCTCTGTGGGAGAGCCACTAAGAGTGAATGGGGGGGGAGGTTGTGGGGAGATGCACTGAATGCGTGGTGGGGAGGGGAATGGCAAGGAGCAGAGTGGGGGGGGGGGGTGAAGGGTGCAGGGGTGACTGAGTGAACTGCCAGCGTACCAGGCATGAGTGACTGCACTGCCAGCCCACGAGCCGTGAGTAACTGAACTGCTAGCCCACCAGCCATGACTCACTGAACTGCCAGCCCACGAGCCGTGAGTAAGTGAACTGCCAGCCCACCAGCCGTGAGTAAGTGAACTGCCAGCCCACCAGCCGTAAGTGACTGAACTGCCAGCACAATAATCCATTCGGCCCACAATGTCTATACTAGCTCTCTGGAAACCAGTACCTTCGGCCCACAACACCCATACTAGCGCAACAGAAAGCCCCCCCCCCTCCCCCCACTGGCGAGCAATATTGGAATTGGTGGAGAGGTGGAATATTGCGTTGGGTGACCAGCCGTCCCGTGTGATGCTGGGACCCAACGGGTCCCACTTAGTCTAGTAATATGATAAAATTCAACCTGCAGTTTGAGAAGGAGAAGATGAAATTGGTTGTGTCGGTATTCCTGTTAAGCAAAGGTGACTACAAGGGCATGAGGGAGGAGCTGCCTGAAGTTGATTGAAAGGGACCCTAGCAGGAATGACGGTGAAACAGCAATGGCAGGAATTTCTGAGAACAATTCTGAAGACACAGGTCAGAAGGTGATAATGAGCAGAATAAGGCCATTCGGCCATCTAGTCTACTCTGCCATTCAATCATGGCCCATTCTCCTGCCTTCTCCCCATAACCCCTGACACACACAAGGGGAAAAGAGGAAGAAAGATTCTAACGGGAGAACGAGGCGTTCTAAGTTTTACAAAATATGATAAGTGTGTGATCAATTTCTAGAATGTTTTGCCAGCAGTAGTGGTGGATGACAGATACAATAGTGGTATTTAAGCACATATATATGCTGGGAATGGAGGGATATGGATGCTGTGCAAGCAGAGGCCTGTTCCTGGGTGTACATTTCTATGGTCTATGTTTATTTTCCATCATTAAGTTAATTTATCTCATATTCTGTGCACCTGATATTATTTTACTCATTTCTTCGCACTGTAATTTTGCCTTTGTAGTCTCTTTCTGTTTCCTTTCAAAAAACATAATCTCAAAATAATTTGTTCTAATTTTATTGATAAGGATAAGGAAATTTACAATATGGAAGATATAGCTAATAGTTTTAATAATTTTTTTGTTAATATTGGACCAGACCTGGCTAAACAAATCCCTGATTCAGGGACATCTGGAGAAACACCTGAGAAATTAGTGGAAAGAAATCCCTGCTCTATGTTTCTTACGGCAGTAGAAGAAAAAGAACTGCTGGATATTGTCAAAACATGTAAAAATAAGAAGTCTACCGATTTCAATGACATTGACATGTCGCTAGTTAAGATGGTCATTGAGGGGATCTCCAAACCTTTAACATTCATCTGTAATTTATCCTTCCAGACCGGTACTTTTCCAATTAAAATGAAAATAGCAAAAATAATACCAATATACAAAACAGGGAACAAGCATCATTTTACAAACTATAGACCTGTTTCCTTACTCCCACAATTTTCCAAAATATTAGAAAAAATGTTTAATAATAGACTAGACAAATTTGTAGAAAATAATAAATTATTAACAGAAAGTCAATATGGATTCAGAACAAATAGATCAACATCACTTGCAATACTAGAATTAATTGAAGACATCACAAACGCCATTGATAAGAAATTATATGCAGCTGGGATATTCATTGACATAAAAAAAGCATTTGATACAATTAATCATGATATTTTATTAAAAAAATTGGAGAGGTATGGAATTAGAGGAATAGTACTGGACTGGATTAAAAGCTACTTAAGTAACAGGCAACAGTTTGTAAATCTGGGTAGTCATAATTCTACATGTTTGGACATTGTGTGTGGTGTACCACAGGGGTCAGTGCTGGGCCCAAAATTATTTATCATGTACATAAATGATATTTGTAATGTGTCCAATGTCTTGAGGCTGGTTTTGTTTGCAGATGATACAAATATTTTTTGCTCTGGGGAAAATTTAAAAAGGCTATTGGATAAAATAATAAAAGAAATGGGTAAATTGAAAATATGGTTTGATAGTAATAAAATTTCATTAAATCTGAGTAAAACTAAAATAATGTTATTTGGTAATTGTAGAATAAGTCCCCTAGTAAGTATAAAGATAAATGGGGTGGAAGTTGAAAGAGTGCATGAAAATAAATTTCTTGGGGTTATAATTGACGATAAAATAAGCTGGAAATCACATATTAAACATGTAAAATTAAAATTATCAAAAAGTATCTCTGTATTATACAAAGCCAAGCAAGCTCTGGATTACAAATCACTCCGTATTCTTTATTGTACATTAATTTTACCCTACTTAAATTATTGTACAGAAGTCTGGGGAAATAATTATAAAAATTCGATACACTCATTAACCATGATGCAAAAAAGAGCAATTCATATTATCCATAATGCTAAGTATCTGGGTCATACGAATCCATTATTTTTAGAGTCAAAATTATTAAAATTAGAAGATTTGGTCACATTCAAAACAGCTCAGATAATGTTTAGGGCCAAAAATAAAAATTTACCTGGAAACATTCAAAAATTATTTAACGAGCGTGTGGGGGGTTACAATTTAAGAGGAATATTTAACTTTAAGAAACAACAAGTCCGTACGACTAGAAAAACCTTTTGTATTTCGGTTTGTGGAGTAGGAGTGTGGAATAAATTGAACGGGGAATTGAAGCAATGCACAAACATGAATCATTTTAAAATGATATATAAAAAAATAATGCTCAAGGGGTACAGGGATGGAGGGGATGGTTGACAAGTGGGGGTTGATGTTTATCTTGTTTACAATCGTTGATGTTTATCTTGTTACTATTGTTGATGTTTATCTTGTTTACTATTGTTCACTGATGTTGGGTACTTCAAATATGAAGATTGTATGTACATAATAGTTGTATGTATATAAGTGTCTGTATGTATTATGGGAAATTGCCTAGGGCAGTACTATTATTAGTAAGGAATTGATTTTTAAATACGATAGAAGTGTTGGGGAAAAGGGGTGAGATTTAATAAGTTATTCTTCTTCTCACTCCTTTTCGAGCTTGTACAGACTCTGAGTTGGACATTGGAACCTTGATTTTGTTCTTCTCAATTGTAAATGTTGATTGCAATGTTCAATTGTTTGATAATTTCGATTTTGTTAATATCAATGTCTTTAATGTCTTTACTTGTTCGGAATAAATAAATAAATAAATAATGAATTAAAGATAAATATTTTCCACCTCATCATTGTTGCTTTTTTTCCTTGGCTGTATGTTTGCAATTGTTTCCTCATCTATCTTTAATTATTTTTACAAATAGAATAAGCTTTCTTTATTTAATGTTATAAGGATGGCTTATTCCACTTTTCTATCTTTCGTCATGATAATGTTTTCATTTTCCCTGTTTATTAGTATCTATTCAGTTTAAAAAAAGAAATGTTATGCGTGCTTTTATTTGTTCCTTTTCTTTTTCCCGCTAGTTTTATGTACCTTTTTCCAGTTGAAGTTGGCACATTGAGAAAGAGAACAAAGTGGCAAAGAATGAGGAGTGTCACCACAAAGTGACACTACAAAGCAATGCCCGGAAACATGGGCAGAAAGAGCACACTGCACACACCAGCACTAGACAGAGATGATGTCTGATCCGCTGAGTTACTCCAGCTTGTTGTGTCTAGCACCAGACTAAATCTCCCTCTTTATCTCGGCAGTGCAGGGATTCAAATTACCCGTGATAAAACAAATACGTTACATTCCACACACTGTGAATATAATGACCTGTTCATTTATCCTGATTTTTGATTTTGACTGTAGAGCTTACAGTTTCTATGAAACTGCTCTGTGTGGATCAAAGAGACAGATTATCTGAGCTGCGTTCCAATGAGTCATTTGGAAATTACAAGAGTTTTGTGTACTCCTCAGATCTATTGGTCATTTGCCCAGGTTTAGCTTTGTACACAAAACATAAGACAAGTCCAATTTGGCTGATGAATTTAACACTCAACACACTTAAACTGATCAAAGCCCTTGTCAACAGTGGTATCAGGTGGCACCTCCTCATAATCTTCATACAGATGCCCAGTTTAGAGTTGTAAATTTACCAGTCCCCATTTCAGCCTTAGACAAGGTATGAACTAAAGAGCTAAATTCCATATGTATGATAAAGATGATTGTCCTTGATATCAGGTGGCACCTACACGTTGATAATCTTCTCATTAATACCCATCTTAGATTTTGTCAGGTCCTGATCGAGTGACAGCCTTGGTCAAGGCATAGATGAAAGGGCTGAATTTCAGATGTAAGGTTAACGTGACTGCCCTTGATATCAATGCAGCATTTGTCATTGGCAAAACTGAACTCAATGGGCAACAAATGGAAGACACTTCTGTGGCTGGAGACATGGCAGCACAGTGACGTAGCTGGTAGAGCCACTGCCTCATAGCGCCGCAGCCTCAAAACGCCAGACACATGTGTTCATTCCTGACCTTGGGTGCTGTCTGCGTGGAGATTGCATGTTCTCTCTGTGACCGTGTGGCTCTGGTTTCCTTCCATATTCCAAAGACCAGCCCCTTTGTATGATTAATTGACCTCTGTAAATTTCTCTTAGTGTGTAGGGAATGGACGAGAAAGTAGGATAACATAGAATTAGTCTGAACAGTTGGTCGATGGTTGTTGTGGACTCCGTGGGCTGAAGGCACTGTTTTCATGCTGTTTCTCTAAACTAAGTTAAACTAAAGTAAACTAAAGTAAACTAAACTAAACATAACTCATAAAGTCATAGTCATAGACCCATTGGGCTAAACAGCTTGGAAACAAGCCCATTGGACGCGCTTGTCCGTGTCGACTAAGTTGGCGTTCTGGGCCAATTCCCTTTGCCAGCTTTGGCTCATATCCATCCAAACCTTTCCTATCCATATATCTGTCCAAATGTCTTTTGAAAATCTTAATTGTACCCATTTCTGGCAGCTCTTTCTAGATATGGGCTACTTTCTGACTGAAAAGGTTACCTCTGAGGTCTCTCTTAAATCTCTCACCTCTCTCCTCTCTCTTTAAACATATAGTATTAAAGTATTAGAATATATTTTCCCTGGGAGAAAAACGGAGTTTTCACTTTCTCCATGCTCCTCATGATCTTGTACACTTTAATAAGGTCTCAGCATCCTATGCTCCAAAGAGAAACAATCCTAGCCTATCCAACCCTGTAACCCAAGCCCAGGTAAGATCCTGGTTAATCTCTTCTGCACCCTTTCTAACATCTCAGCAAATGAAGCAGCTCATGCCTGCAGGCGGCAAGACCAAGACGGCATTCAGACATGGTCTGGTAAATAGTAAATAACATCTGGGCCGCATAAGTGCCAGGCCAGATCCATCTCCAGTTCAACGTTCAATAGCCTAACTAACATTGTCCCTCACTATTAATATCTTGTGGGTCACCATTGATTAAAACCTCGACTGGATATAAATGCTGTGACTACCAAATCTGGTCAGCGGCAGGATATTCTGGAGCAAGAGATTCACCTCCTAATATCCCATGGCCGTGATCATCTACAAAGCACGTCAGGAGGGTGATGGAATACTCTTCACTTGCCTGGATGAGTGCAATGCAGCAACTTCCAAGAAACGGAATAAAACGCTCAACAGGAAAAAGCAGCTCTGAATTAGCTCTCCCAAGGCAGCACAAAGTGTCGATGGGTTCAATGGTGGCGAGGTTAGTCTGTGTGATTGACTGGGTTACCTCTATAACTTTCTGCAATTTCTTGCGGTCTTGGGCAGAGCTGTTGCCAAACGAAACTGCAATGCACCCCAATAGGATGCTTTCTACAGTGCATCTGGAGAAGTTGATAAGAGTCTGTGGAGACATGCTGTATTTCCTCAGTCTTCTGATGAAGTAGCGACATCAGTGTGTTTTCTTGGCTGTGGCTTCAATACTGTTGTTCCAGCACAAATTGTTAGTGACATTTCACTTCTGGTAATGGCATGTAATGGCACTAACACACTTGACATTCTAGAAAGATCAGGGGGAAAAAAATTCTGTGGTGAAACCCATCAAGGCAAAAGGGTCTTTGCTTGTCTTTGTTCTTCCCATGAATTTTGCAGAAGATTTGATTCTCACCTTTTCTCTGGTCTGCAATAATTGGTGATTGAAGGTTTAAAAAAAGCGTATTAATCATAGTTCAGGTGCTTAGAGCTCATGGGATCTTGATATGCCTTCATCTCCATGAGAATTGCACAACACCAGGTTACACTTGCATATCAGATGCAAGAATTAATGTCCTGAAATTGAGATTATTTTACAGAGACAATACATTTTCCAACTGTTTTTATACGAGTAGGTTTGGAAAGTGAGTTAAAGACATGGCTTGAACAATAAGAGTTTAAGAATGATTTAAAAACTGGCGATGAAGATAGAGACTGAGTTATACCAAAAGGACATCTGGCATTGCTGGATTGGATCAAAGTCATAGAATCGAGGAGCTGTAGAGCATGGAACCAGGACCTTCAGCCCAACATGTCCATGCCGGCCAAGTTTCCTGCTTGACCTAGTCCTATTTGCCTGTGCCTTGTGCATACGCCCCCAAATATAGAACAGAATAGCACAGGAACCGTCCCTTCATCCCTCAATGCCCATGCTGAACATGATGACGTTCAACTATTCTTATGCCTGCATGTGATCCATAACCCTCCATTTCCCACATATCCAAGTGCCTATCTAAAAGCCTTTTAAATGTTACCATCAGATTGGCTTCCACCACCACCCTGGCAATAGGTTCTAGACACCCAGCGGTCTCTTTCTGAATACCACTGGTCACAGAGCTCCATCCACAATAACACCCTTCCACCACTACCTTCAGTCTTCTATGGGTAAGCCAGTTCCAAATCCAAACTAACAAGCCACCCTGGTGCCATGCATCTTAACTTTCTGGATCAGATGTCTTAATTGTATGTGACACTGCCATTTCCTCTGGCAGCTCGTTCCATACATGCACCATCCTTTATATGGAAAAAGCTGCCCCAAAAAGTTCCATAAAAGTTATGGAATAGTAGGGTCTCTTTTAAAACTTTCCCCTCTCACCTTAAATCTAAGCCCTCTAATTTTGGACTCCCCTACGCTTACTTCCCTCATGATTTTTTAAACCTCTGTAAGGTCATTCCAAAGCACACCAGGGATAAAGACAAGCCTTCTCAGCCTTTCATTATAACTTAAACCTGTCAGACATGGTAACATCCTTGTAACCCCATTCTGTCTCCTTTCCAGCTGGATGACGTGTTTCCTATAGTTGGGCAATCAAACGTCAAGTGTGTTCTCACCAATGACTTTACATTTGCAACATAATGCCTGAACTCCTGAGCTCAGTGCCTTGACCAATGAAAGTAAGTGTGGCAAATGCCTTATTCACCACCGTCCACCTGTGTAGTTACTTTCGTAAAAATATGTACATGCACCCCCAGTTCTCTCTGTTCGGCAACACTCCCCAGAGTCCAACGTTTTGTTATCCCTGAAGTGAAAGAGGTAAAAACCAAGAATGTTGTCATTAAAAAGCGTGCTTCGTTGAATGATGACTTCTGAGATAAATTCTCAGATTTTGTTTCTTAAAATTTGACTGCTGAATCTCTCTATATTAAAATTGTCTCTTTTTATCAACAGGAAATTGTCATCAAGAGGCAGTGAGCAACAGATCACAACAAGAGACACAACAAGAACTTAATAATTCTCATCTTTAACATTTAAATTGTTCTTATATTTTAGGAATAATTCACAATTTAAACTTGAATAAATCCTTTTTTCACTTTTGATGCCTGTGTGTTCTTCATCACAATGGGAACCTAATGGGCAGAAATGGCTGCTCTGTGGGAGAGCCACTAAGAGTGAATGGGGGGGGGAGGTTGTGGGGAGATGCACTGAATGCGTGGGGGGGAGGGGAATGGCAAGGAGCAGAGTGGGGGGGGGTGAAGGGTGCAGGGGTGACTGAGTGAACTGCCAGCGTACCAGGCATGAGTGACTGCACTGCCAGCCCACGAGCCGTGAGTAAGTGAACTGCTAGCCCACCAGCCATGACTCACTGAACTGCCAGCCCACGAGCCGTGAGTAAGTGAACTGCCAGCCCACCAGCCATGAGTAAGTGAACTGCCAGCCCACCAGCCGTAAGTGACTGAACTGCCAGCACAATAATCCATTCGGCCCACAATGTCTATACTAGCTCTCTGGAAACCAGTACCTTCGGCCCACAACACCCATACTAGCGCAACAGAAAGCCCCCCCTCCCCCCACTGGCGAGCAATATTGGAATTGGTGGAGAGGTGGAATATTGCGTTGGGTGACCAGCCGTCCCGTGTGATGCTGGGACCCAACGGGTCCCACTTAGTCTAGTAATATGATAAAATTCAACCTGCAGTTTGAGAAGGAGAAGATGAAATTGGTTGTGTCGGTATTCCTGTTAAGCAAAGGTGACTACAAGGGCATGAGGGAGGAGCTGCCTGAAGTTGATTGAAAGGGACCCTAGCAGGAATGACGGTGAAACAGCAATGGCAGGAATTTCTGAGAACAATTCTGAAGACACAGGTCAGAAGGTGATAATGAGCAGAATAAGGCCATTCGGCCATCTAGTCTACTCTGCCATTCAATCATGGCCCATTCTCCTGCCTTCTCCCCATAACCCCTGACACACACAAGGGGAAAAGAGGAAGAAAGATTCTAACGGGAGAACGAGGCGTTCTAAGTTTTACAAAATATGATAAGTGTGTGATCAATTTCTAGAATGTTTTGCCAGCAGTAGTGGTGGATGACAGATACAATAGTGGTATTTAAGCACATATATATGCTGGGAATGGAGGGATATGGATGCTGTGCAAGCAGAGGCCTGTTCCTGGGTGTACATTTCTATGGTCTATGTTTATTTTCCATCATTAAGTTAATTTATCTCATATTCTGTGCACCTGATATTATTTTACTCATTTCTTTGCACTGTAATTTTGCCTTTGTAGTCTCTTTCTGTTTCCTTTCAAAAAACATAATCTCAAAATAATTTGTTCTAATTTTATTGATAAGGATAAGGAAATTTACAATATGGAAGATATAGCTAATAGTTTTAATAATTTTTTTGTTAATATTGGACCATACCTGGCTAAACAAATCCCTGATTTAGGGACATCTGGAGAAACACCTGAGAAATTAGTGGAAAGAAATCCCTGCTCTATGTTTCTTACGGCAGTAGAAGAAAAAGAACTGCTGGATATTGTCAAAACATGTAAAAATAAGAAGTCTACCGATTTCAATGACATTGACATGTCGCTAGTTAAGATGGTCATTGAGGGGATCTCCAAACCTTTAACATTCATCTGTAATTTATCCTTCCAGACCGGTACTTTTCCAATTAAAATGAAAATAGCAAAAATAATACCAATATACAAAACAGGGAACAAGCATCATTTTACAAACTATAGACCTGTTTCCTTACTCCCACAATTTTCCAAAATATTAGAAAAAATGTTTAATAATAGACTAGACAAATTTGTAGAAAATAATAAATTATTAACAGAAAGTCAATATGGATTCAGAACAAATAGATCAACATCACTTGCAATACTAGAATTAATTGAAGACATCACAAACGCCATTGATAAGAAATTATATGCAGCTGGGATATTCATTGACATAAAAAAAGCATTTGATACAATTAATCATGATATTTTATTTAAAAAATTGGAGAGGTATGGAATTAGAGGAATAGTACTGGACTGGATTAAAAGCTACTTAAGTAACAGGCAACAGTTTGTAAATCTGGGTAGTCATAATTCTACATGTTTGGACATTGTGTGTGGTGTACCACAGGGGTCAGTGCTGGGCCCAAAATTATTTATCATGTACATAAATGATATTTGTAATGTGTCCAATGTCTTGAGGCTGGTTTTGTTTGCAGATGATACAAATATTTTTTGCTCTGGGGGAAATTTAAAAAGGCTATTGGATAAAATAATAAAAGAAATGGGTAAATTGAAAATATGGTTTGATAGTAATAAAATTTCATTAAATCTGAGTAAAACTAAAATAATGTTATTTGGTAATTGTAGAATAAGTCCCCTAGTAAGTATAAAGATAAATGGGGTGGAAGTTGAAAGAGTGCATGAAAATAAATTTCTTGGGGTTATAATTGACGATAAAATAAGCTGGAAATCACATATTAAACATGTAAAATTAAAATTATCAAAAAGTATCTCTGTATTATACAAAGCCAAGCAAGCTCTGGATTACAAATCACTCCGTATTCTTTATTGTACATTAATTTTACCCTACTTAAATTATTGTACAGAAGTCTGGGGAAATAATTATAAAAATTCGATACACTCATTAACCATGATGCAAAAAAGAGCAATTCGTATTATCCATAATGCTAAGTATCTGGGTCATACGAATCCATTATTTTTAGAGTCAAAATTATTAAAATTAGAAGATTTGGTCACATTCAAAACAGCTCAGATAATGTTTAGGGCCAAAAATAAAAATTTACCTGGAAACATTCAAAAATTATTTAACGAGCGTGTGGGGGGTTACAATTTAAGAGGAATATTTAACTTTAAGAAACAACAAGTCCGTACGACTAGAAAAACCTTTTGTATTTCGGTTTGTGGAGTAGGAGTGTGGAATAAATTGAACGGGGAATTGAAGCAATGCACAAACATGAATCATTTTAAAATGATATATAAAAAAATAATGCTCAAGGGGTACAGGGATGGAGGGGATGGTTGACAAGTGGGGGTTGATGTTTATCTTGTTTACAATCGTTGATGTTTATCTTGTTACCATTGTTGATGTTTATCTTGTTTACTATTGTTCACTGATGTTGGGTACTTCAAATTATGAAGATTGTATGTACATAATAGTTGTATGTATATAAGTGTCTGTATGTATTATGGGAAATTGCCTAGGGCAGTACTATTATTAGTAAGGAATTGATTTTTAAATACGATAGAAGTGTTGGGGAAAAGGGGTGAGATTTAATAAGTTATTCTTCTTCTCACTCCTTTTCGAGCTTGTACAGACTCTGAGTTGGACATTGGAACCTTGATTTTGTTCTTCTCAATTGTAAATGTTGATTGCAATGTTCAATTGTTTGATAATTTCGATTTTGTTAATATCAATGTCTTTAATGTCTTTACTTGTTCGGAATAAATAAATAAATAAATAATGAATTAAAGATAAATATTTTCCACCTCATCATTGTTGCTTTTTTTCCTTGGCTGTATGTTTGCAATTGTTTCCTCATCTATCTTTAATTATTTTTACAAATAGAATAAGCTTTCTTTATTTAATGTTATAAGGATGGCTTATTCCACTTTTCTATCTTTCGTCATGATAATGTTTTAATTTTCCCTGTTTATTAGTATCTATTCAGTTTAAAAAAAGAAATGTTATGCGTGCTTTTATTTGTTCCTTTTCTTTTTCCCGCTAGTTTTATGTACCTTTTTCCAGTTGAAGTTGGCACATTGAGAAAGAGAACAAAGTGGCAAAGAATGAGGAGTGTCACCACAAAGTGACACTACAAAGCAATGCCCGGAAACATGGGCAGAAAGAGCACACTGCACACACCAGCACTAGACAGAGATGATGTCTGATCCGCTGAGTTACTCCAGCTTGTTGTGTCTAGCACCAGACTAAATCTCCCTCTTTATCTCGGCAGTGCAGGGATTCAAATTACCCGTGATAAAACAAATACGTTACATTCCACACACTGTGAATATAATGACCTGTTCATTTATCCTGATTTTTGATTTTGACTGTAGAGCTTACAGTTTCTATGAAACTGCTCTGTGTGGATCAAAGAGACAGATTATCTGAGCTGCGTTCCAATGAGTCATTTGGAAATTACAAGAGTTTTGTGTACTCCTCAGATCTATTGGTCATTTGCCCAGGTTTAGCTTTGTACACAAAACATAAGACAAGTCCAATTTGGCTGATGAATTTAACACTCAACACACTTAAACTGATCAAAGCCCTTGTCAACAGTGGTATCAGGTGGCACCTCCTCATAATCTTCATACAGATGCCCAGTTTAGAGTTGTAAATTTACCAGTCCCCATTTCAGCCTTAGACAAGGTATGAACTAAAGAGCTAAATTCCATATGTATGATAAAGATGATTGTCCTTGATATCAGGTGGCACCTACACGTTGATAATCTTCTCATTAATACCCATCTTAGATTTTGTCAGGTCCTGATCGAGTGACAGCCTTGGTCAAGGCATAGATGAAAGGGCTGAATTTCAGATGTAAGGTTAACGTGACTGCCCTTGATATCAATGCAGCATTTGTCATTGGCAAAACTGAACTCAATGGGCAACAAATGGAAGACACTTCTGTGGCTGGAGACATGGCAGCACAGTGACGTAGCTGGTAGAGCCACTGCCTCATAGCGCCGCAGCCTCAAAACGCCAGACACATGTGTTCATTCCTGACCTTGGGTGCTGTCTGCGTGGAGATTGCATGTTCTCTCTGTGACCGTGTGGCTCTGGTTTCCTTCCATATTCCAAAGACCAGCCCCTTTGTATGATTAATTGACCTCTGTAAATTTCTCTTAGTGTGTAGGGAATGGACGAGAAAGTAGGATAACATAGAATTAGTCTGAACAGTTGGTCGATGGTTGTTGTGGACTCCGTGGGCTGAAGGCACTGTTTTCATGCTGTTTCTCTAAACTAAGTTAAACTAAAGTAAACTAAAGTAAACTAAACTAAACATAACTCATAAAGTCATAGTCATAGACCCATTGGGCTAAACAGCTTGGAAACAAGCCCATTGGACGCGCTTGTCCGTGTTGACTAAGTTGGCGTTCTGGGCCAATTCCCTTTGCCAGCTTTGGCTCATATCCATCCAAACCTTTCCTATCCATATATCTGTCCAAATGTCTTTTGAAAATCATAATTGTACCCATTTCTGGCAGCTCTTTCTAGATATGGGCTACTTTCTGACTGAAAAGGTTACCTCTGAGGTCTCTCTTAAATCTCTCACCTCTCTCCTCTCTCTTTAAACATATAGTATTAAAGTATTAGAATATATTTTCCCTGGGAGAAAAACGGAGTTTTCACTTTCTCCATGCTCCTCATGATCTTGTACACTTTAATAAGGTCTCAGCATCCTATGCTCCAAAGAGAAACAATCCTAGCCTATCCAACCCTGTAACCCAAGCCCAGGTAAGATCCTGGTTAATCTCTTCTGCACCCTTTCTAACATCTCAGCAAATGAAGCAGCTCATGCCTGCAGGCGGCAAGACCAAGACGGCATTCAGACATGGTCTGGTAAATAGTAAATAACATCTGGGCCGCATAAGTGCCAGGCCAGATCCATCTCCAGTTCAACGTTCAATAGCCTAACTAACATTGTCCCTCACTATTAATATCTTGTGGGTCACCATTGATTAAAACCTCGACTGGATATAAATGCTGTGACTACCAAATCTGGTCAGCGGCAGGATATTCTGGAGCAAGAGATTCACCTCCTAATATCCCATGGCCGTGATCATCTACAAAGCACGTCAGGAGGGTGATGGAATACTCTTCACTTGCCTGGATGAGTGCAATGCAGCAACTTCCAAGAAACGGAATAAAACGCTCAACAGGAAAAAGCAGCTCTGAATTAGCTCTCCCAAGGCAGCACAAAGTGTCGATGGGTTCAATGGTGGCGAGGTTAGTCTGTGTGATTGACTGGGTTACCTCTATAACTTTCTGCAATTTCTTGCGGTCTTGGGCAGAGCTGTTGCCAAACGAAACTGCAATGCACCCCAATAGGATGCTTTCTACAGTGCATCTGGAGAAGTTGATAAGAGTCTGTGGAGACATGCCGTATTTCCTCAGTCTTCTGATGAAGTAGCGACATCAGTGTGTTTTCTTGGCTGTGGCTTCAATACTGTTGTTCCAGCACAAATTGTTAGTGACATTTCACTTCTGGTAATGGCATGTAAAGGCACTAACACACTTGACATTTTTGAAAGATCAGGGGGAAAAAAATTCTGTGATGAAACCCATCAAGGCAAAAGGGTCTTTGCTTGTCTTTGTTCTTCCCATGAATTTTGCAGAAGATTTGATTCTCATCTTTTCTCTGGTCTGCAATAATTGGTGATTGAAGGTTTAAAAAAAGCGTATTAATCATAGTTCAGGTGCTTAGAGCTCATGGGGTCTTGATATGCCTTCATCTCCATGAGAATTGCACAACACCAGGTTACACTTGCATATCAGATGCAAGAATTAATGTCCTGAAATTGAGATTATTTTACAAAGACAATACATTTTCCAACTGTTTTTAAACGAGTAGGTTTGGAAAGGGAGTTAAACATGGAAACATAGAAACATAGAAATTAGGTGCAGGAGTAGGCCATTTGGCCCTTTCAATATGATCATGGCTGATCATCCAACCCAGTATACCATACCTGCCTTCTCTCCATACCCTCTGATCCCTTTAGCCACAAGGGCCAATGTTAAAGACATGGCTTGAACAATAAGAAGAGCTTAAGAATGATTTAAAAACTGGCGATGAAGATAGAGACTGAGTTATACCGAAAGGACATCTGGCATTGCTGGATTGGATCAAAGTCATAGAATCGAGGAGCTGTAGAGCATGGAACCAGGACCTTCAGCCCAACATGTCCATGCCGGCCAAGTTTCCTGCTTGACCTAGTCCTATTTGCCTGTGCCTTGCGCATACGCCCCCAAATATAGAACAGAATAGCACAGGAACCGTCCCTTCATCCCTCAATGCCCATGCTGAACATGATGACGTTCAACTATTCTTATGCCTGCATGTGATCCATAACCCTCCATTTCCCACATATCCAAGTGCCTATCTAAAAGCCTTTTAAATGTTACCATCAGATTGGCTTCCACCACCACCCTGGCAATAGGTTCTAGACACCCAGCGTTCTCTTTCTGAATACCACTGGTCACAGAGCTCCATCCACAATAACACCCTTCCACCACTACCTTCAGTCTTCTATGGGTAAGCCAGTTCCAAATCCAAACTAACAAGCCACCCTGGTGCCATGCATCTTAACTTTCTGGATCAGATGTCTTAATTGTATGTGACACTGCCATTTCCTCTGGCAGCTCGTTCCATACATGCACCATTCTTTATATGGAAAAAGCTGCCTGAAAAGTTCCATAAAAGTTATGGAAAAGTAGGGTCTCTTTTAAAACTTTCCCCTCTCACCTTAAATCTGAGCCCTCTAATTTTGGACTCCCCTACGCTTACTTCCCTCATGATTTTTTAAACCTCTGTAAGGTCATTCCACAGCACACCATGGATAAAGACAAGCCTTCTCAGCCTTTCATTATAACTTAAACCTTTCAGACATGGTAACATCCTTGTAACCCCATTCTGTCTCCTTTCCAGCTGGATGACGACTTTCCTATAGTTGGGCAATCAAACGTCAAGTGTGTTCTCACCAATGACTTTACATTTGCAACATAATGCCTGAACTCCTGAGCTCAGTGCCTTGACCAATGAAGGTAAGTGCGGCAAATGCCTTATTCACCACCGTCCACCTGTGTAGTTACTTTCGTAAAAATATGTACGTGCCCCCCCAGTTCTCTCTGTTTGGCAACACTCCCCAGAGTCCAATGTTTTGTTATCCCTGAAGTGAAAGAGGTGAAAATCAGAGGGGAATACAGATGAGATTTAGTAAAACCCAAGCCTGAGGCATGACAAAAGGCACGTCCGCTCCATTGCGAAACCTCCTCAAGGTATGTCTACTTTGAAGTTCTCCTCTCTCCGACGGGAGTTCTGCAACATCCTCTCTCGCTGCTCCGCCTCTGTGATGCCTCTTGCTGTTTGACTCTTTGACCATGTTTTAACCCAGACTGGCTACCACAGCCATGTTTTTCGATGCTTGCCTGCGCCTCCATCTTCTACCTCGGGGATTCCAGTTCCGGTTCCAGACGTCACAGTTCGGACCCAACCTGGATTACAGGTACCGACAGTCGAACTGCCGCTTTTCACAAAGGTTCTCCTTCCGTGCCACGCGTTCTACACTGACTGCGATGCGCCGGCACCAGCAGACTCTCGCTCTGACTCTCCCGTAGCTCCGGGCCTCACTCACTCACACCTGCAATGGACCCCAACAGTACCATTTAATGCCAGATCCACACCTTCAACAAACGCTTCCTCGCCTACCTGGAGTCTACTAAGGATCACAAGCTTGCCCTGCCCCAGACCGGTCCCTCCACCAACCCCCTCGACTCGACCGCCCGCAGGCCCGAGGCTCCACCACTTCACCTTCATTCCCCTCCACCCCCAACTCAACGAGTTCCAAGTCCGCCACAATGTAGAGCTTTACTTCCCTCGCCTTTTTCTTTGGGAAGGAGTCCTCACCACCCAGTGATGACCCCTTCTCCCGTCTCCACTGGTCCCCCTCCTCTTGGACTCCCCCGAACGGCCTTCTACCCTTTCTGGACCTCTTAATTTCTAACTGCCGGCATGACATGAAGCGTCTCAACTTTACCAATCCCCTTACCGACTCTAACCTCACCCCCTCTGAACATACAGCCCTCCGCTCACTCTGCAGCAACCCCGACATTATCATCAATCCTGCTGACAAGGGAGGTGCCGTGGTAGTCTGGCGCGCTGACCTCTACCGCGCTGAGGCCAGGCGCCAAACCTCCTCCTATTTATCCTTGAACCATGATCCCACAGATGAGCACCAGGCTATAATTTCACAGACCATTTCGATTTCATCACTTCTGCCTGTCTGCCTTCCACAGCCTCCAACCTTATCGTTTCCCCAAAATCCATAAACACAACTGCCCTGGCAGATCCATTGTTTCTGCCTGCTGCTGTCCCACTGAAATGATTCCACGTACCTCAACTCCATCCTATCCCTCCTGGTCCAATCTCTCCCGACCTATGTCCAAGATACCTCACTTGCCCTTCGTCTCTGTAATGACTTCCGCTTTCTGAGCCCCCACTCCCTCATCTTTAATATGGATGTTCAGTCACTCTACACATTCCATCCCCCACCAGGAAGGCCTTAAAGTCCTTCGTTTCTTCCTCGACTGCAGAACCATCCAATTCATCTCTACTAACACTACACAAGCTGGTCCTCACCCTGAACAGCTTCTCCTTCGACTCCTCCAAGGCGCAGCTATGGGCACCCGCATGGGTCCCAGCTATGCCTGCCTCTTTGTAGGGTACGTTGAACAATCCCTGTTCCAGGCGTACATTTGCCCTATCCCCGAACTCTATCTCCGTTACATTGACAACTGCATCAGTGCTACCTCCTGCATCCATGCGGAACTCATGGACTTCATCAATTTCACCACCAATTTCCATCCTGCACTCAAATTTACTTGGACCATCTCCGACACTCCCCCCCCCCCTTTCTTGATCTCACAGTCTCCATCATAGGAAATAGAATATCGGCTGACGTCTATTACAAACCCACTGACCCCCACAATTATCTCGACTACACTTCTTCCCACCCTGCTTCCTGCAAAGACTATCTCCTACTCCCACTTCCTCCGTCTACGCCGCATCTGCGCCCAAGATGAGGTGTTCCACATCAGTTCATCCGAGATGTCCTCATTCTTTAGGGAACAGGGGTTCCCCTCTCCCATCATAGATGAGGCCCTCACTCGTGTCTCCTCCACACCCCGCAGCTCTGCCAATGCCCCCCCATCCTCTAGTTGCAACAGAGACAGAGTCCTCCTAGTCCTTCCTTTCACCCCATCAGCCGTCGCATACAACACATAATCATCCAAAATTTTCGTCGCCACCAAGGGGGTCCCACCACTAGACACATCTTCCCATCTCCACCCCTTTCTGCATTCTGCAGAGACCGTTCCCTCCGCAACTCCCTGGTTAACTCACCCCTTCCCACCCAAACCACCCCCTCCCCAGGTACCTTCCCCTGCAACCGCAAAAGATGCAACACCTGTCGCTATACCTCCTCTCTTGACTTTGTCCAGGGACGCCGACAGTCCTTTCAGGTTAGGCAGAGGTTCACTTGCACCTCCTCCAACCTCATCTACTGTATCCGCTGTTCAAGATGTGGACTCTTATACATCGGCGAGACCAAATGTAGACTGGGCGATCATTTCGCTGAATACCTTCGCTCAGTCCGCCTGAAACTATCTGATCTCCCGTTTGCTGAACACCAATTCTCCTTCCCATTCCCATACAGACCTTTCTGTCCCAGGTCTCCTCCATTGTCAGAGTGAGGCTAAATGCAAATTGGAGGAATAGCATCTCATATTTCGCTTGGGCAGATTACAGACCAAAGGTATGAATATTGATTTCTCTAACTTCAAGTAACCCCTGCATTCCCTCTCTCTCCATCCCTCCCCCACCCAAGTCACACCAGCTTCTCATTTTCACCCAACAAACAGCTAACAATGGCCTGTTTCCTTTATCATCGTTACTTTTTTGCATATCTTTCATTCATTGTTCTTTATCTCTCTACATCATCGTCTATATCTTTCATTTCCCTAATCCCTAACCAGTCTGAAGGGTCTCGACCCAAAATGTCACCCATTCCTTCTCTCCAGAGATGGTGGCTGACCCCGCTGACTTACTCCAGCTTTTTGTGTCTATCTTCGGTTTAAACCAGCATCTGCAGTTCCTTCCTACACGCTTGTAAATTTAGTTCCCAGATTGTCTGGAACACAAGGATATTTGATCCAAAGTCCAGTGTTTCTTATCACAGGCTTTAAGATGACACAATTTCCTGTTTTTCACGTCAAGTATTTTCAACTGTAATTCTAACTGAAGAGCAAAGAATGAGACATCCCACAGCAGCACAACAGTGAACATTTATACAGAAAAGAATTTGCACAGTTAAAGCAAAATGAATAGCAAAATTACTTTCACTATCCTTGCTCTCCTTGTCCTTTATTCACCATCTGCACAAGGTAAGAAATATTCAGAGTAACATCTTAATCTTCATGTAACTTAAAAAAATGCTGCATGTCTAATCAGCTCTCGGCAAGGTTGTTTTTACTGTTTGGCATTGGAACTGAGTAGGATCATGTTTTATATAGACGTGTGTGTGCATGCTAGGAGAATATGTGGCATCCTGCTCTGGTTTTATTAATCAGTAGACGATCAATGCATGATTCACTCTGGTTCTGACTGAGAATATTAGAACAGATTCCGCTGGAGGGGGAAAGCTGAACTGAATACTTTCCCAGTACCGATG
This sequence comes from Malacoraja senta, assembly GCA_038087875.1. Lineage (NCBI taxonomy): Eukaryota > Metazoa > Chordata > Chondrichthyes > Rajiformes > Rajidae > Malacoraja > Malacoraja senta. Next base: position 228,986,931 of record CM075977.1, on the reverse strand, counting down.
ACAAGAGGTGTTCAGGCCGAATGTTTGGGACCACATGTTGAAAGAGCAGTTGGAGGTGTGGGTGAGTCGGAACAGGCAAGAATTCCATGTTTTATTGGGGATGAAAGTGTTGAGACTTTTCTGCAGGCTTCATCTCTTCTTGCCATCTTGATCCTTGCCGTCTACAAACCCAACCGGGAAAATTACCACCCCATTGATCTACTCTCAGTCACCAGGAAAGTGAGAGAAGAGATAATCGATAATGGTCACTCATCTCCTGACCTCCTTACAGCCGTGGTCCAACAATGCACAAAAGAGCCAAACTCCAGAGATGAGGGATTGAGTATGGCATGAAGGAGCCCTGACCAATCTAGATCAATACCAACTGGAGGAAACCCCTCCACTGTTGAAATCACACCAAGCACACTCCAAAGAGGTACAGGTTTGTAGGTTAATTAGATTTGGTAAAAGTTCTAAATTGTGGAAGATAGTGCGTAGGATAGAGCTAATATATGGGGGTGATTGCTGGTCGGCACGGACTTGGCTAAAGGGCCTATTTCCACGGTATATCTCTAAAGTCTAAAATCTAAAGGACATCTTTGCATGAGTTCCACAGGGTCCACAGCTGCTGACATATTCAGCACATCTTCAGCTGCTTCATTAATAACCTTCCTTCATCTAGACTGTCATAGAATAGTCATAGAGCTATACAACATGGAAACAGGTCCTTTGGTCAATTGTCCATGCCAACTAACTTAGCACTCTGGACTAGTCCCATTTGCCCACATTTGGCCTGTCCCTCTAAATGCTTCCGATCCATATATCTGTCCAAATGTCTTTTGAAAGTTGTTATTGTATTCTATTCAATAGATTTCTCTGATAGAAAGTTCCAGATACAAACTAACCTCTGAGTGAAATGAAACGTTGCCCCTGTGGTTCCACTTAAAACTCTCCCCACTCACTTTATGCTGTGCCTGTGTAGTTTCCTCTACCCTGGAGAAAGTCTGTGAGCGTTCACTTTATTCATGCACCCCATGATTCTGTCAATGATCTTATTTTGATTGTAAGGTCAGAAATGGGGATGTTTGCTGATGTCATAAGTGTTAGCAGCAGAATTAGGCCATTTGGCCCATCGGGTCTACTGTGCCATTCAATCATGGCTGATCTATCTCTCCATCCTAACCCCATTCTCCAGCCTTCTCTCCTAACTGACTGAACAGAATGCAGCACCTTTTGCGTCTCCTTATAAATTCTTAATTAGAACGGGTGTCAAGGAGAAGGCAGGAAAATGAGGTTAGGAGACAGAAATCAGCCATGGTTGAATGGTGGAGTGGACTCAATGGTCCGAATGGCCTAATTTTACTCCTATAACTTGTGAATAATGAAACAGTCCACATTCAAATGCACCACTCATGAATCCTTGGGTTATTCTTCAACCCAGACCTGCAATTAGCACAATGGTGTATTTGAGATAACAGTGGCGTTGCATTCTCCTGATCCAGTATGAGCAGGCAGGCATAATGCTGCAGTAATGCATTATCAAGACTTGAGGAAATAGATAGAGACATTGGGAATGCAGTCTTCACCCTACAGATAGTACACAATGACTTTCCTGTAACAGAGGCAGAAATATTGCGATTGATGAAGGAGCATCCAGCTGTAAGTGACAGATCTTATGCAGACATATGTTTGGATGAGTCTTTCTGATTATAGATATGATTCAGTGTTCACATATCAGGGCTGCATCCTTTGAGTGGAGAGAAATAGTTATACCAAAGAACTGGAACCAAAATAATGGAGCAACTTCACTTGAGCATTTGACCAATGTTAATAAAAAAGCAGTCGCTAAAGGTTTTGCACATTTGCTTGGCAGAGACTAGCACACAGATCGCATCCCTGAGAGCACCAGGCAGTGCGCACACAGAGACGACAGTGGTGCAGGTGTGGATAACTTCTCCGTGTCACTTTACTTTTACATGAGGATCATGTTCACTGTACCTGCTGTTCTACAAACCCACTTTGCGAAGAATATAATCTCCCACAAATCAAAAACATAAAACAGTAGAAATACTCACCCGGTCAGGCAGCATCTCTGGGACGGGAAACGGTCCACTATTTGGGTTGGAGACCCTTTGTCGGACATGATAGAGAAGGATGTAAAAGGAGGAGGGGAGTGGTGTTGACAACTAGGGAGCACTGGCAGCTGCTGTCAGAGTTGTGTCCAGCAAAGTCACATGGATAGAACTCAGGAATAGAAAAGGTACAATTGCTATGATGGGATTGTACTATAGGCCTCCTAATAACTAGCATGAGATAGAGGAAAAGATATGTAGGAAGATTTGGAAATATATAAATGCAACGGGGTAGTGATCATGTGTAATTTTATCTTCCCCAATACTGACTTCCTCAAGGAGTTCTGAAGAGCTAAGGGACAAAGATGGGGCAGAATTTATAAGGTGCATCCAGCAGGGTTTCTCATGACTATATGCAGTTGGCCCTACTTGGGAGGAGGCCATTCTAGACCTTGCACTGGGAAATGTACTTGCCAGATGTTTTAAATCAAGGAGTGTATAGGGAACAGTGACCACAATTCCGTAGGTTTTAAGATAGTTATGGATAAGCATAATATTGGTCCTCAGATAAAAGTGCGAAATTAGGGGGGAGGCGAATTACAACAGCATCGGTCAGGAACTGGGGAAAGTAGATTGTGAACTGGCAATTGGTGTCAGGATGTTCTGAGTACCACCGTGACAGTCTCCCCGATTAGCAGCGCAACCCCTCCACTTCCCTCCCCGCCCTGTCTATCATGTGTGAAATATTGAAACCCCGGAACATTCCGCTGATGATGAAATATCTTGGTTGGTGGGAGAAGAATGAAGAATGAAGGTGATCGTATTGAAACATGTATGGTCCCGAGGGAGGCGTAACAAGTAGATGTTGAAATGTTTTGGTGGCCCGCAGAGTCCTGACCAAGGGAACATAGTTACCAGATAGACACAAAAAGCCGCAGTAACTCAGTGGGACAGGCAGCATCTCTGGAGAGAAGGAATGGGTGATGTTTCAGGTCGAGACCCTTCTTCACCTTTAGTTACCAGATAAATGGATGGACATTTAAAACCAATTTTCTTATTGCAGTGGGTAATGAATCTCTGGAGCTTCCTATCCCAGAAGGTTATGGAGTTAGATCATTGGGATTATTCAAAAAATGAGATGGATAATGTTTTGAAAAATCAGCAAATTCAGTCGATGGGAAACTGGCAGAACAGGCTGATCGACAAGTTGTTAATTGCTGGTTAGATTTTCTCCTATTGCTGTTTCTGATAAACATAAAACTGCACAATATACTGACTACAATGATTCAACTTTTGTAATTCCTTTTTCACAGCTATACCTGTCGCAGTGGAGACAGGAGGCCTTCGTTGCCGGTGTATCAACTATGTCTCCAAGTTCATCCCTATGAAACATATGGCAGATATTGACATTTTTCCAAGTGGACCTCACTGTTCATATGTAGAAATCATGTAAGTCATATTGCTAAACTACAGTGGCTTTCATCAATTACTACGTTTACCTTTGTTCATGGATACTGGAGGGGGCTAGGGTTCAATGAGTTTGGTTACTGGTTGAGAATAAGGTCATAAGGAATAGGAGTAGAATTAGGCCATTCGGCCCATCAAGTCTACTCTGCCATTCAATCATGGCTGATCTACCTCTCCCTCCTAAACCCCCATTCTCCATCCTTCTCCCCATAACCTCTGACACCCGTACTAATCATGAGATCAGAGAAGGATCCAGAGAAATTAAGCTGGAGGCTCTTGGTGATGTTGACCAGAGAGCTGTAAGTATGAAGTGAGCATCAATTTGTGTGTGGGGACAAAGAATATACATTTTCTTAAGGTTAACTCGAGGCAGGAGCTGGGAAGAGTTTGAAGAAGGGTCCCATCTTGAAACATCACCTATCCATTCACTCCATAGATGCTGCCTGACCCGTTGAGTTCCTCCAGCACTTGGTGTTCTGTTGGGCTGAATAATATGATTAGTATAGAGATGGAGGACCTCAAATTATTGTTGCTGTTATAAAACATGAAATGCAGCCAATATCTTTCCCCACTGATAACAGAGCAAAATACTGCAAATTCATGGAGTCTAAAGTCTAAAACTAAAAACAAACAAAAGAAAGTGGGCAAAATGAAAAGCTATATGGATCATTTGGATGTGTAGAAGTGTGTTTCGATATTTATTTTCAGAACCCTGAAATCACAGGTCTATCCCTAATTGTCCTGAGAATCTGATGGTAAACTGCCATCTTAAACCTCTGCAGTTTCTCAGATGCTGTTGGCAGGGATCTCCCTGATTCACACTCAGCAATAAGGAAGAACCAACAATATATTTCCAAATCATTTTTGGAGGCGAATCTGCAAATGGTGGTGTTCCCACTGGGATTATGTCTCTCGATGGTGGAGGGTGCAAACTTGGGAGGGGTTGTCAGATTCCCATGGCAAATAATTGTGGGAGATTTTGTAAGTTTAGTTTAGTTTAGTTTGGAGATACAGCACGGAAACAGGCCCTTCAGCCCACCAAGTCCGCACCGACCAGCGATCCCTGCACATTACTACCATCTTACACACACTAGGGACAATTTACACATACACCAAGCCAATTAACCTACCAACCTGTACGTCTTTGGAATGTGGGAGGGAACCGAAGATCTCGGAGAAAACCCACGAGGTCACGGGGAGAACATACAAACTCCGTACAGACAGCACCCGTAGTTGGGATTGAACCCGGGTCTCCGGCACTGCAAACGCTGTAAGGCAGCAACTCTACCACTGCGCCACCGTGGCCCTCCACATAAGTGGTCAACGCTACAAATGCCGAGTTCGAGTGGTGGAGGGAATTGATATTTAGGGTTGGTGTGGTGCCAATCGCTCATATTCATATCATTATAGAGTCATGGAGAGCACAGAAAGAGGCCTTTCTCACATTTTTACACTAATCCTACCTGAACCTATTTTATTATCTAGAAACAAGGAACTGCAGGCACTGGTTGACAAAAAAAATACACAAAGTGCTCGGGTAACTCAGCAGGTCAGGCAACATCTCTGGAGAACATGGACGGGTGGCATCTGAATAAGGATCCTGACTTGAAATGTCACCTATCCATAAGGTTTCTGCCAGACCTGCTGAGTTACTCCAGCATTTTGTGGCTTTTTCTGTTTTATTACCTCCGCATATCCATTAATTTCTCCCAAGATTTTACACTTATTGAGACAATTTACACTGGCCTATTAACCTGCATGTTTTTGTAATGTGTGAGGAAACCGGGTCCCCAAAAGAAACAGACAAAGTCACATGGAGAATGTGCAAACTTCACACAGCACCCAAAGTCAAGTTTGAATCTAGGTCACTGAACTGGGTGACAGCTGTTCCCGCAATTGCATCATAGCGCTTGTTTCCAAACTCTTCATGACACATAAGGAAGCAATTCAGCCCATTGAATCTATGCCGAGTCTTAAAGAAATCCCATGTAATTACCTGTAACCTAAGCAGACTCATTTATTCATCAATTATCGGCTGGCTCTCCTACCTACACCCATTGTAACAATAAGTAATGTACAGCTGCTAATTAGCAATTAATCAGCTTGTGGGAAGTTGGAGGGAACTGGAGCCTGTGCTCATAACAAGGAGAATGCACTAACTCCAGCATTAAACCTGCATTGTGTGTATAGGAAAGAACTGCAGATGCTGGTTTAAACCAAAGATAGACACAAAACCTGGAGTAACTCAGCAGGATAGGCAGCATATCTGGAGAGAAGGAATGGGTGGCGTTTTGGGTCGAGACCCTTCTCTCGTTTCTCTTTTCCCAGACTAGTCTGAAGAAGGGCCTCGAACCGAAACATCGCCCATTAAACCAGGGTCGCTGGAGCTTTAAGGCAGCAGTTCTAATCACGGTACAAAATGGCAGCTGAGTGTGGCCACTCTTTGCATGCTAGTTCCACAAGACGATCTACTATCATCTGATACGTTTGCTCCAATATTAATACTGATGTGTGGCTGCTTTGCTCTGGACAGTGTCAAGCTTCCTGGGGAACTATTGGTGCTGTACTCATCCATGTAAGCAGAAAGTCTTGCCTCCCAATCCAGATTTGTGCCTTTGAGATGTTCGAAAGTTCTTGAGGTGTCAGCAGGTGAGTTACTCAAGTTAGGATATCCAGCTTCTAACCTGCCCTTGTTGCCACACTATTTACATGGCTGATCCAGTAGGGACTGGTTCAGTTTCGTTTAGAGATACAGCATGGAAACAGGCCATTCGGCCCACCAAATCCAGTTAGTAGTAGTGACCTCCAGGATTGCTACTGAGGACTCAGCGATGGTTAGATTCACTTTTGCTGGAGCTGGTCATTGCCAGACGCGTCTGTGGTTTGAAAGTTACTTGTCCCTCATCAGCCCTTGCCTAAGTGTTATCCGGGTCTTGCTGCACACAGGTGCAGACTGCTTCACTCAGTGTGGACTTACTCAACTTTGAAATAATTTTAAATTTCTTTCCAGAGCCACACTCAAAACTGGCAAGAAGGTTTGTCTGCTGTCCGAAGCCACCTGGGTGAAGAAAATGATTGATGTCATTTTGAGAAATAATTGAAATAATTTTCTGGGTAAGTTTCCATTTATATATCTAATGAAAAAAATAAGGAAACTCTTTCATTTGAGCACATTGCACTTTTTTTCATGGGATGAGCAGTTTATCTGTTTGAGACATTTTTGCTAAAATGTAGGCTTCCTATACATTTCAGTTATTTTGATATTAAATATTCTGTAAGCCTTAATATTGTTTTTATAATTGATTTCTAAGCTTTAAGATCTAACTATTTCTATAGCACCACAGTCCCAAGCTTCTTACCACTGACTAATTTACCAATTAGTAAATTCAACAATCTTTCTTTCTATTGTCCAAATAAACATCCCAACATCCCCCCTCTCTCCCCTTCAACCCTCCCCCTATCCCCCCCTCTCTCACCCCTCCCCCTATCTCCCCCCCACCCTCTCTCCATCCCCCCCTCCCCTCCCAGCCACCAAGGTCACAGGCGTCACCGCTGCCGGCTCCAACACATCTCCCCTTCATTGACTCTCCTTGGTCCTGCAAGGACCTCAGCTGCGTCCACACGGGGACCCTTGTCACCAACACCACTGGGTCCTGATGCCCTTCCTCCTTTACTAATTATTCCCTATTCTTTCTCCACACACATTAAAGACTGCATCGGGGCAGCCTCCTGCACCCATGCAGATCTCGTTAATTCCATTAACTTTACTACGAACATTCACCATGCCCATATTTGGACTATCTCTGTCAACTTTCTCCCCTTTCTTAATCCCTCTGCCTCCATCGCAGGGGACAGATATAGGGGACTCCTGCAGTAACTTTGATTACATCTCCTCTTGCAAGGGTGCCATCCCTTACTTTCATTTTCTCCGTCTCTGCCTCATCTGCACTGAAAACGAGATGTTTTATTCTAGGATATCTGAGATGACTTCTTTCTTCAGTTAGAAACATAAAAAATAGGTGCAGGAGGAGGCCATTCGGCCCTTCGAGCCAGCACCACCATTCATTGTGATCATGGCTGATCATCCACAAACAGTAACCCGTGCCTGCCTTCTCCCCCTACCCATTGAACTCCTCTAGTTAACACGGTTTCATCCGTGCTGTTGTGGATGGATTCCTTACCTGTCTTATCTGTGTCCCGTATTTCTGCCTTCAACCCTCCTGACAGAACAAGGATAGTGTTCCCCTGATCCTTACCAATCACCCCCTCAGCCTCCACACCCAACATATCATTCACCACTTTCAAAGTGATCCCCTCACCCATCACATCTTCCCAACTCCACTCCTTTCTGTTTTCCACTGAGATCACTCCCTCCAAAACTCATCCCTTCCGCCCAACCCGCCCCCTTCCCAGGCACATAAGCACTGCAACTACAGGAGATGTAACCCCTGTTCCTACACTTCTCTCTCACTTATATTGTGATTGTAAAAAAATCACCGGATTCAGACACAGAGATTGATTCACTAAGTAATTCATTACACTACTAAATTAGGCACATACACTCATGTATCCCCGAATATCGCTCACACACTCGCAAACCCCGAGTACACAGCAGAGCGCACGGCGCGGGATGTTTCTGTTCACGATCACCTCGCACTGTTCGTGACACGGTCCAAGGCTGGGGCTCTCTCACCGAAAGGGAGTCTGACACCATCCTTTATGGCATTTCTTATCTGAGCAGACCGCGCCACTGCCTCCTCCCCGAGCCCCACTTTGTCTGCAACGTTGCTGCGCTACAAGCGGCTGTGGGCGCGGGTGGTCTACCAACTATAGCTGTTGTGTTTTGTTCACCAACGCTACGCTTTCCCATTGAATGGCCTGAGAAACGCTGCACTCCCAGGCAATGTACACAGCTGCAAGCTCAATTCCAGGAGATAGTGCGCTCGACTCTTGTTTTCGAGGGTCGATGGAATGCAGTGCTGCTAATTTAGCTGATAACTCCATTTCACATTTAGCTGAAACTGTCTGTTTAACCCTTTCACTACAACTTTCATCTAGGTCCTGCAGCAGCCCATCAGAGTGAGGCAGAGGTTCATGTGCACCTCTTCAAACCTCATCTATTGTATTTTGTGTTCATGACGTGGCAGCAGTGAGACCAAGTGTAGACTCGCTGACTGTTTCGCCAAACATTTGTGTTCTGTCCACCGAGGCCTGCTGGATCTCCCGTTTGTTAATCATTTTAACTTCCCTTCCCATCCCAAACCAACCTTTCTGTCCTTGCCCATTCTTCATTGCCAGAGTGACGCCACATAGAAACTGAAGAACAGCTTTTCATATTTCACCTGGATAGCTTACAATCCAATGTATTCAACATTAAATTCGCCAACTTGAAATAATGTCCCCATTACCCTTGCATTCTTTTCCATTCCTCTCACCCCGACTCTCCCCCCCCCTCCCAAGTGTGCTCCCATTTCTGCCACTATCTTCCATCCCTGCAGTCATCCTGCTCCGTTCCCATTCATCAGACACTCATGTCACATCCCTGAATCCTTCATTTCCCTTTTCCTGCCACTCTTTCCCACTTCACGTCCCCTTCCACCCACATCCCTCCATCTAGCTTCACCTTTCATTTCTCGTCTCTCCTGATCTCATACATTTTTGTCACCTATTCATCTCTAGCCACTATCATTAACTCTACCCATCTGCCAGCCAAACCTCCCTCATCTGTATCCACCTATCACTTGCTTGTTTGTTCAGCCCCTACTGCTCTTTTCCAACTTTCTCCCCCCCTCCCCCTCCCCCCCACCCCCCCCACCCACTCTAATCAGTCTGAAGACGTGTTCCGACCTAAAACTTGGCCTATCCATTCCCTCCCCAGATGCTGCCTGGCCCATTGAGTTCGACACTGAGTGCTACTACAGTTTCCATCACCAGCAGTCTCTTGTGTCTCCATGGTGCCTAACTAAGCCCCAGCTCCATCTCCTGATAGATTTTCCTGCGTTGTGGTATCTTTCAGCTTTCTTTTTCCAGAGGATTAGACTATCAGATCAAATGAGAGGCAAAGAACAACAACTATTAAATGCACAGAAACCACAGGCCATACTCCTAAGGGGTTAGAGTTCAGTTAGCTTTAAAATGAATGAATGAACGAATTAATGAATAAGTTTATTGGCCAAGTATTCACATACATGGAATTTGCCTTGCTGCTCCACCCACAAGTGACAACATGAAAGGCATTGGTAAATAAGATACCCATGGCAACGAACGGCAAGCCATCTGTGTATGGCCTCCACACAAATAATAAGGCACTGTGTCTGTGAAAATCTTTAAACTGTGGCATGGAGCACAATGTAAAGTAATTTAGCTATTGTAACAGAATGAGCAATTGATGGGAGACTTTGACCTCTTGCTCTCAACCAAGAAAAATAATGGAATATTTTCTATCTGTATAAGGCCACCACAACATGGGCCATTTTCTGGACTGTCCTTTTATGTAGTGTCAAAAATATAAAGAGTGTTATTCCTGGCTTCACAAAACAATATCATGCATCGGAAGAACCACATCCACTCCTCTCCCAATTATTCCCTTGCCTCTCACTTCCCACCCCCCGCCCCACTCTGCCAGACAGCCTTCCAGCTGCCTTCCCTAACTCTATTCCTTCCACCAGCATTTCACTGCCCTCTCTAGAACTGAAGCCACTATCTGATATCTGCAGAAAGAGACTTGCATCCTTATTCTAGTGCCACCCAGAATTGGTAATATTCTTCTCCCCGGCCAATTTGCAAGGAATTGAAACAACAAAAATCTGAAACCTTCTGCAAGATGTTTATTTCCAGAGGAACTCTTCTGGACTTTATTTTCCATGATCATGTAAAGTCTTTTCATGAAATTCATCTGTGGAATATTTCATGATGGCCCTTAACCTGATTAACGTTAAAAAAAAGAAAGTGCACAAAAGATTTTTCATTCTGAAATGTTTATTTGTTGATGCAATAATGTGAAAATTCTGAATTTATTCATCCATGCTTTCCATAGCTCCTGTGATGTGGGAAGAAGATGGAGAAAAATACATCATAGAGCGAGCGGCACAAAACAGAAAAGCACCTCTCCAGTCCCTGGCACAAGTGCTGAAGCTCATCTGAGCCTTTGACCTGATTCATTTTATTGCTGAGATTCAGCAAATAATATATTTTCAATAAAAGATGCTGTAACTCAGCAGGTCAGACAGCATTTCTGGAGAGAAGGAATAGGTGACATTTCGGGTTGAGATGCAAAACATCACCAATTCCGTTTCTCCAGAGATGCTGTCTGACCCGCTGAGTTACTACAGGTTTTTGTGTCTTTCTTCGGTTCAACCCAGCATCTGCAGTTCCTTCCCACACAATATATTTGCATGCTTCTTAGTAGAATACTCATCTAAGTAGCTTCATCATGTATACTTAATTGAACTATATCTAGTGCATGGTAATTAAATTATGAAAAAGAAAAAGATTGTAAGCAACATAACCAATTAGAATTATAAAGTCATAGAGATGTATGACTCAGTATTGGATCACCAGCCTGTATCAACTGATAATCAGCAATCTGATCTAATCTCACTTTCCTGCTCTTGATTTGCAATTTGTTGGCAACTATGCATTGATACTTACTTCAATAAGGATATAATGAGAGATATATACAAGAGATCTTTGAGCATTGAATTCCAAGCCTCAGTATTTCTCAACATTATACCGTATGCCTTTTATGTTCTTGAAACAAATGGACCACAGCACATGAATTTGTGACTCATCTGTTTACATTGACAGCTCCCTGCAGTCCACATCTTTCTTCCTCATGATGAATGACAAAGTCAATTTTTATATCATCATCAAATTTCTTACAAAAATAAGATTTTCTAGATTTGATTCCAACCCAGGCGACTATTTTCGTGCTAGCTACAGAAGCATAACTATAATCACATATTACAACCACTCCACCTACTCTTAAATCTCTACTCCTACAGCAACATTATGTTACTTTCAGACTTTACTGGCTTTACCTTGCACTAAATGTATGATTGTAATCATGTATTGTATTTCCACTGACTGGTTAGCACGCAACAAAAGCTTTTCACTGTACCTTGGTACATGTGACATAAACTAAACTGAACTGAACTCAGAATCTAGTATTGAGCCCTGTGGAATCTTATTGGAAATCATCTTCCAATCACTCATTGGCCCATTGACTGTTATTGTTTGCTTCCAAACACTAAATCAATTTTGGATGCAGTTTCATTTTCTTTCAAATCCCATTTTAACTTTTCTGACAAGTTTACCATCTAATGGCTTTATGAGGCCTTGTTAAGTTGGTGTAGATTACATCAGTCACTCTCTTCAAAGTCAAATGAAAGTCACATTACCTTTTCAAATTTACTGGTTAGATAGTCTTCACAACGAATAATTGCTAATTGCATTTCATTTACCCACGCCGTTGTAAACTTTCTAAATGTTCAAAACATCCATAATGCCCTGAAAATGCAAAAAATATTTTACTTATCAAAACAAGTATTGCTTTATTCTTTTTTTAGATATTATGATTAGCTATTTCATTATTTGTTTTTAAATATCAGTCTGTACCTCTGCTGGTATCCAACACCTATATTGTGGTAGCTTTGTTATAACCAATAAAATGTTTTCTTTGGACTTAGAATTATTTTGATAAGGCAGACATAAGTAGAAGGAGCAGGAATGATTTTCATGCATTGATACCACAGGTT